>VDFB02058242.1:65279126-65730998 GCA_007258455.2 Sequoia sempervirens
CATTGGCATAATCCAGACCATTCTAGGATCTACAACTTCCATCAAACATTGATCAATATCAACCATGAAGCAAATTGTATCCTTATACTTCTCCACAATAGAAGTAGGAATTATTTCTCTTGCTTGCATTTCATTTTGAAAGTTCTTGAAATATCCCCATATAACAATTTTCCTTGTTTTACTATCACCAACTCTGTGCAAAATATCTCTAATTTTAACAGCTATAGGCTTATTACCTTTCCAATGCACTTTTCCAACTCCTGGAACTTCATTCGTGAAATAAAGGAATAAGCACAACAACATATTACCATATTTAAAGGAATTCTTCTTATCTTTCTTGATTTTTCCAAGATTCTCCATTAACTGGCTTCTGAGTAACTCACATAAATCATACTTTGCATTCTCCTTCACCATCTAATATGCTACATAGATAGCTATACCAGATACAAAATTATCCCGACTGGAATGATAGATTTTGTAACCAATGACCATAGATGCAAATTTGACATCCACTTCAATAATATCATCAATTGTTATAGCTCTTTTATCAAAAACAAAAACTGGTTGCATTAGTAACTGTCTAATTCTTTACGAACTTCAAGATCGGCAACCCACTGGAGGAATTTAAACTAGTAACAACGGTTATAGCTTCTTTTGTAATCTTAAAAGGTTGACTCAACCACATAAATTCAACATGAACTTGGCTCAAAATATACTAGACCCACTCGTTTTCTTCAAACATGAGAAATTTTACAATTTTCATGAATTTCTTCTCCTCTAAGGTTTTGAATTCAGGTTTTACCTTGAAATCTTCTCCAACTATATTATTTGAGTATAAATTCAACAACTATGAGCTTCCTAACTCCTCAATATTTGCATGAATGTATGCCCTAATGTCTTCAATATGCAAGACATCATACGGAACAAATGAAAATACACCTAAGGGCTTTGTCTCAATAGATTTGAAAGGATGCCACTTGAATTTTGAACAAGGCCTATCCTTGATATCAACTACCAATGAAGCAGCCATTTTCACAAATTCACAAGCTCATAATTTTTCTCGATAAATACCTTTTCCCTAGATTAGGGTTTGATTGTTGAATCACCTTCACACTGAATCTTTGCCAAAGTTCACCAAAGTTCACTTCACAGCTCTCCAAACTTATTCTTCTTAAGGTGCAAAGTTACAAATGAAGAATACAAATGACCTTTTATCATTTGCACACCTAACTTTTGTCGCAATAAATGCTTTTTCCCTAACCCATCTAGATACCATGTTTCCATACTCTGTGAAAGATAACTCTTCTGAAGACCTTCAATTCTACATAAATACTCTCTCCAACTATTTCAATAGTATTTGTAGATCATCAATTCAATCGTTGCACTCATCCATATCCTGGTACCAGCTACTGGTAGGGGGTTTGAAGAATTTTCTTGAGAACTCCCCCTAGGCCAGAGGCCTTAATCTAATTCCTAGAGGAATTACCAAAAGAATTTCTAGACCCTAATTCTAGTGCTGACTCATTTCCTACAATAGAGGGACTCTTCTTCACCCATATCTTCTTCATTTGCTTCCCGATCTCATCTATAGTAACCTTTCCTTTTCCCTTTTCATCCTTCTACATGTTTTTCCCTTGATTTATTGGACCCTTCCTACTTCTACAAAATCTAGCAATGTGACCAGATTTGTTGCAATTGTAGCACACCACATTTCTTTGTCCAAACCAATTGTTCCATTGATTTTCTCTTGATCTGCACTAGTTAGAAATATGGCCAAATCTATTGCATGTATAAAATCTGACATCTCTATAAAATTTGTTCATCATATTTCTACATTCATTTGACTTATGACCATACTTATTGCAATTGAAACACTGACCAAAAAATGATGGAACACTTGAATTCATTCTACTTCCACATTGACTAGCCATATGACCAAATTTATTGCAAAAAAAATAGTAACCATTGAACCTTTGAGCATTAGGTTGTCTTATCAGATACCTTTTAGCTTTGTTCATTTGTTTTCCTTTCCTAAATCTCCTTTGTCCAGATCCAAAACTTTCTCCTTTCTCATATCCAAGTCCTCACTTGTCACCTTCAATCCTCTGACTTTTAATCAATTCATCAAGCTTGGCTGAGCTAATCTTGAACTTCTCCTTGAATTCATTTACAGCAGAAAGTTCATCTCTAAGATCAACAATCTACTTTTCAAGCTCTTCTTCATTATTTATGGATTGTTCCAATTCAAGCTCCAACTTATTGAATCCATCAGTAATTCAGTTGCATTCTTCAGATTTTTCTTTCAAGGACTGAGCAAGCTTCTCTTCATTCTTCTTTATGTCTTCAATCTCCTTGGTCATCCTCATCAGAACAGATTCCATTTCATGCTTTAGAACAACATTTTCTCTACTAATCTTTTCACATTCTTCTGTCTTTTCCTCCAAGGCTTGACTCAGTTGCTCATCTTCAATGCTTTTACTCTCTTTCTGCTTGATTTGATCATAGACTTCCCTTCTCTTCTCTCTTGACTCATGGATTTTATCTTTCAATGATTGAATCAAATTCTTAGCATTCTTGAGACTTTCTTGTAAATCCCAAACTTCATATTTGGACTGATCAAGATCATCTAGGGCCACCAAAAGTTATTGTTGAAGACTACTTGAATCCATTGAATTACTTTCCCAAATCTTCCCCAAGATTTTAAACTTCTTATGAGGAACTAGGCTCTGATACTAATTGTTGGAATCAAGGAACACTGAGAGGGGGGGTGAATCAGTGTTCTACAATTTTTAACTTTATTAATCTGATCTTTAAAGTACTTATAACATTCAACCAAAAGAAATATGCATAAACATAAAGCAACCACCACAACACCATAACACAAGGATTTTTTACGTGGAAACCCTATTAGGTGAAAAACCAAGATGGAGGTCAGTCCACAATATTATCTAAGTATACTCAAAAAGATGTTTACAAAATGTGAATGCACTTGCATTTAGGCACACTGCCTAGAGCTCGCTGCTCAAAAATAGAGAGGCTCACTTCCTTACAAAAGTATTTGGATAACACCCAAAATATTTGAACTGAGAAAGTAGCATCTACTAATGCCTTATTACAGTTTTGGTTGAGCTCATCAATCGAATTCTTGACCTTCTGTCTGATTCTACTCTTTTGCTCTATCTGCTTTAACTCGAATCAAAAATCCTTTTATGCACAAGTGAAACTATGCATAATCACTCTACAATCCTTTTGACATTCATAAAATACATCAACACACTTCGTACATACATCAAAATAATATAATTCATCACTTATATATATCCGCAACTAAAGATTTAATCGCTACATGTCGACTCCAAAAAAATATGAAATATTTACAAACTATTAGCTCAATCCATAATAAATTTTCAATGTGCACCAACCAAAGTTAGTCACAACATAGTGAGGACCCAAATCAACATGCTCGAACACAAAAAAACTTAAACAATTACTCCTTGAATATTTGCAACGGCTACATTCACTTAGTCGGCCTTCTTGCACTGTTAAACAAAAAATTGATTAACGAGATCTTATAACTTGCACACGGATTGATACAAAGCTCTAAGATTCAAGAATAACAGAGATCATATACCAAACAACCTTCCATGAGATCCACAACTCAAAATGATAACAGAAAATTGCATGTGAATCGATGAGCACAATTTTGTTGGATGCTTTGTTCTTGCTTGACAGTTAATCACAAAACTTTGATTTAACTTCCGGTATGATCAAATGATGACATGTGGATTGAATCACTAACTAGGATTTCCATCAATGACAACACCAGATAACTTGTACAGTGTCTCTTGCCAACAATACCACCACAAGGAGTTAAAAAATTATTAGAAAATTGATAACACTCATCAAATACATCAAATTAAGACTATTCTAGTGAAGAAAAATAATGGATAATTAAGATAAAGAAGAAATCCAAAACAAAGGGAAATAAGGGCATAGTGTTGAATAGACAAGGAATAAACATCAGTAAGAATAGACAAAGGGAGATTAAAGAAATTAGTTAATAATCATAACCGAAAGAAGAAGAATATGATTACTTTTAGCCAAATAAGCAACAACATGATAATATAATAGAGAAAGAAAAGCATCATCATGTAACAACAAAAAGATGGCATAGAATGTTTTTTAGAGGAAGAAGTTATGATGTTGAAAAATCTAGCCTTGTTGGTCCAACAAAAGGACCTCCTAGTAAATTAAAGCAACTAAGAAAATATTGGAACAAACAAAAACAACAAGTCCATCAAATTGTAGAAGATTGAAATTGGAAGAATGGCCCTCTTTCAATCACCGTACATCTTACTAACAATAAAGTCAAACATGTGATGGTAGATCTAGGTGTGGACCTAAAAATTATTCTAGCAACCACTTGGGAGAGGTTGGGTAGACCCAAGTTAATCAAAACACCAATGAACATAAATTTGGTAGATGACGCTAGCATGGAGACCTTAGGAACATGGAAAAATGTGGAAGTAAACATAAAAGGACTCACATAAATTGTTGACTTTAAGTTTATTTAAATGAGGAAACCATTTAGCACCTTTAGAGCATTGCTAGGACTAATGTGGTTTGTAAATTTTAATGGGATAGTAGACTCAAGAAAGGAAGAGATATCTTTGGTGGATGACAATAGGATAGTTCATATTCCACTAGGATAAAGAGAAGATAGAACATATGTAGAAGGAATTGAACAAGACAGAGAGGGGGAAGATCCCAAAAATCTCTATTCTATCTCAAGACTACCTACTGTAGAAGAAAAAGTAGACCCCAATAGCTTTGTAGAAATTGAACTAGAAAGTGACAATGATAGTACTAATAGTGAAGAAGTTTTAAATGCATGGATGCAAGGAGAATATGTATTAACTTCCTGAAAGGTCTATGGCTTCTATAGAGCATTTATGGTACACAAGAAACCTATTAGACTTCTACAAGCTACTACAAACACAATAAAGATACCACAAATGGATAAAATGTCCCAAAAAAATTATGCCAACATCCTATTGACTTATCCCAACACAATCAAAAATATCAATACACTGAAAATTAATAACCTTTGGAAATGAAAAGGATATCTAAGATATTTACACATGAGACTAGAAAAATAATAACACATAAAATGACCAATCATAACAAGATAATTACAACTTAATGAGTTAGGTTTCATTATCATTCAATAATGGGTAGGCTCGAGTTTGAACATTAATTTCCTTGACCTAACCCTAAAAGGATAAAACAAGGGATCAAAGAAGAGTATTATATAACCAAACTAACCTGGCTCAAATAAAGTTAGCACATATAATGTACTACAATATTTTATACACTAGAGATAGAAATAACTCATTGGGAAAATAGAGCCATAGGAAAATGATGGGCATAAAAACATGAGAAGTTGAGAAAATGGCTAGACCATTTATTACACTCATTTCACAAGAAAACTATAAATACACTGTTCACTTTCCCATTTTTACTGACCATGCATTCTATTCTTATTAAACTCATGCATGAAAGCTACTTCGTGTCAAACCCTAAGAAAATTCTAATTCCACTGCAAATTCCAACTTTTAAAAATGGTCACACCTACCCTTGTCGATATTTCTCAAAAACCAAGGCCCAAATACAAAAGATTATCTTACAAAGAAATGGAGACTAACCCAACAAAGGCATTCTAAAAGGTACCCGTGGATGTCATCTACATAGAATATATTCTAAAATATATTCATGTATCCCTCGCGGAGATTGATCATACTAAATTTGAAGTTCTAAGGCATACTCTCGTACAACTAGGCACACAACAATATCTACCATAGTATAAAAACATCTCAGAGAAATGACTAGATGTTTGGAAGGAGTTTCCAAACTTCATGGTGCAAGAAGATTGGGTCTAGATCATACTAAGTTGATTCTACATATGATGAGTATCTCTACTTGGACTGGCCCTACAGAATCACTAAAGATGCAATCGAAGTTGTAACGGGCCTATGGGAATAGGGAGAAGTTCCACCAAACAAGGCCATCAAAAAGGTGGAAGTCACACGGATAATCAGAGCAACATATGATGGTCAGAGCCTCAATGTCAAGGTCTGTGCAGGATCATAGGGGGCCAAACAGTGGCAATGCAACAAAAAAAACATGACATGAAGAAGTGAAAAGCGTGAAAATCACATTTGACTCTTTGGGTGGGTTGGAAAAAAGTACATTTTGGTAAGGTAAAACCAAAGAAAAATGGATATCCATTATTAATGGATATCTACTTTTAAAAAAATGGATATCTGTTACTGATTATATTTTAGATAATATAATATCAATTTGTTATATTAATATTAATATATGATATATATATATTAATATACAATATATAATATATGTAATATATACAATATATAATATATGTAATATATATAATATATATAATATATTCATATATATAAATAATAAATAATATTATATATAATTTATATATATATTAATATACGTCATATTTTAAAAAATTAAAGCTACATATAGTTTTAAACAACGGTTATCTGTTTTGTAAAATCATATATTAATATATAAAAATATTTATTAATATTAATATATGACATATATATTAATATTAATATACATTTTTATATATTAATATGGGTGATCCCACAATACTAGTTTACAATTTTTGGCCAAACTGGACAGTAAACTGATTTTTTCTAATTAAATCTTCACTTTCGGGCACCTATAGCGGCTAAACCATGAGGAATTTGAAGATGATGCAAACTAGTGATTTGTGACATTTTGTCTATAGATTCTAAATATATTTTTTCCAAAAATTTTGGAATCATATTTCACTTCTTTTTTCATCTCCTTCAAAAACTAGATTTTTTTAGTAAACACCATTTTTAAGGAGTGACGCTCACCGTATACAACATAACTTTTGTTTCATGAAGGATAATTTATTTTTTTTTAATATAGATTTGTAACTATGATATCTAGTGCTTTCATTTGGTTTCATAGTGCTTTATTGAACATTTTTTCCTTAATCAAGTTTCGAAGTCAAACCAATTACAATTCAGACATAGGCGACCGTATACAACATAACTTTTTGTGTATATGTATCGAAATTCAATTTTTTTGTTGGATCAAGGAATTCAATATCTAGTGCACTAATATTTTTCAAAATTTTTTTTATAATCTGCTATTTTTCCACATGCGCAGAACAGAGAGCTTGATTTTCAGTGAAAAACCCATGTTTAATCAAACTAAAAAACAAATACATAATAAAACCAAAACATATTAAAATTATATTCATTGGATAGCTCGTTTTGAGGACTAGCATCATCCAATTGGGTCTGTGAAGTCTCCTCCATTTTCATCCTCAACTCGAGCTTCGAAGGGTAAAATTCTAGAGATTTTTTGTGCCATAGGGGGAGAAGGGGGCAAAAGGGGGGTTCGAACAAACCCCCCTTGGAGGTTTGCTCAAACCTAGGTTCGAGCGAACCCCCTTTCCACAAACTTTTTTTTTGTTTTTTTCCTAGGAAATGTGGGACCCAACATTTAATGGTTTCGCTCAAAGGGGGGTTCTATCAAACCCCCTTTGGGTTCGCTCAAACAAGATGTTCGTTCGAACCCCCAAAAACCAAAAAAAAATTCCATGTGGGCATTTTTTGCAATTTTCCTTCCTCACTAGAATTGTAAACTAGTTTTGTGATATCCATATATTGAAGAGCTTTGCATAGCTCTCAAAAATAGATATCCATTTTGAAGAGCTTTGCATAGCTCTCAAAAATGGATATCCATTTTGAAGAGCTTTACATAGCTCTAAAAAATAATGGATATTCATTTTTCAAAGTATAAATAAAAGACTAAAAGCCGTGAACAGTCATTTTAATAGTGACTGTTCGTGGTAGAGAAGCAAGGAATGAATATTGGATATCTATTTTCGATGCCATTTTCACCTCCCCTTCATAATCTCAACATCTCTTTGCAAATTCTCGTCAATTTTTCATCACATAGGTATGTTAAAACACAATTTTTTAATTATTTTGATTGTTTTATATGATCTTTTAACAAAATATTAGGTTTTTTTTTTTAATTTTAGGAATTATTTGAAAACAATGTTAATTTATAAATTTCTAATCTAGAACAGGGTTAAAATGGAACAAGGTTTAGCAAACCCTCCATCAAAACCTCTAATTCAAGACTTAATTGAAATAAATATAACCAAATTGAAAAACATAACTGAGAGACACTGTACCCATGAGCATTTGCAATCAGTGACCCCAAGTATAGAAGCCATAATCTCTCATGTTAGGGACATCACCCAACAACATGCTACATTTCAAAATTGGAGAGATCAAAAGAGGTTAGAATATGCAAATGGTTTTTTGTATGAGGACATCAAAAGATTAGAAATATCCAAAGTCAATTTAGCCCAATATTTTGTGGATCAAAGAACATGACAAAATGTTGGTTTATGCAAACCTAAATTTTCCATAAAATGGTGCACCCATCTAGGCATAGTTGCAAAATTTTGGAGTTGTTGGTGGATGGTTTTTGATAAACCACCCAACAAAAATCTTGATGTATCTCTCTATCTTTCTCCTAGGTCTCTCCCTCCCTTTATCCCTACCACCCTACCTAGACAACTCTCTCTCACTCCAACCCCCTCTCAGGTCTCTCTTGGGTTTCTCCCTCTCTCTCAAGTCTCTCCCTCTCAATTCTCTCTCTCTCACTCCAACCCCCTCATAGGTCTCTCTTGGGTCTCTCTCTCATCTCCCTCTCTCTATCCCTCACACCCCCTCTCTCTCATGTCTCTCCCTCCATATATCCCTCCTACCCTCTCTCTCTTAGGTATATCACTCCCTCTATCCCTCTTGTCTCTCTCTCTTTAGTTTCTCCCTCCCTCCCTACCTAGATAACTCTTTATATCTCTCCCTTCCCCTCTCTCATGTCTCTCCCTCTCAAGTCTCTCTCTCCCTCTTTGATCTCCTTCCCTCCATCCATTCCACCCCCTCTCATTTCTCTCCCTCCATCCCTCCCACCCACTCTCATTTCTCTCCCTCCATTTATCCCTCCTACTCTCCCTCTCTTAGGTATCTTTCTCCCTCTATCCCTCCCACCATCTCTCTCTCTCTCTCTCTCTCTCTCTTTAGTTTCTCCTTCCCTCCCTACCTAGATAACTCTCTCTATCTCTCTCCTTCCCTCTCTCTGAGATCTATCCCTCTCAAATCTCTCTCATCCAGGTCTCTCTCTCTCTCTCTCTCTAGTCTCTCCCTCCCTCTATCCCTCCCACCCAATCTATAAAAAGCTATCTCACTCCAACCCCCTATCAAGTCTCTCTTGGGTCTCTCCCTCTCTCTCTCAAGTCTCTCCCTCTCAAGTCTCTCTCACTCCAACCCCATCTTAGGTCTCACTTGGTTCTCCCTCTCATCTCCCTCCCTTTATCCCTCCAACCCCTATCTCTCATGTCTCTCCCTCCATCTGTCCCTCCTACCCTCTCTCTCTTAGGTATATCACTCCATCTATCTCTCATACCGTCTCTCTCTTTTCGTTTTCTCCCTCCCTACATACCTAGATAACTCTCTATCTCTCTCCCTCTTTGATCTCCCTCCCTTCATCCCTCCCATCCCCCTCTCATGTCGCTCCCTCCATTTATCCCTCCTACTCTCTTAGGTATCTTGCTCCATCTATCCCTCCCACCATCTCTCTTTTAGTTTCTCCCTCCCCCCCTACCTAGATAACTCTCTCTATCTCTCTCCTTCCCTCTCTCTCAAGTCCATCCATCTCAAGTCTCTCTCATCTACATCTCTATCTCTATATGGGGTTTCTCCCTCCTTCTATCCTTACTGTTGGAAAAACAAGGACAGACAACTGAGAGGGGGGGTGAATCAATTGTTGTCACAGAATATTTAAAATTTTCAAACTTAACTTTACTTAATCTTAGATTTGATGAATTAACAATAAACCACAAGCAATCAGCACATTAGAAACACAGAGAACACCAATATTTTTTTATGTGGAAACCCTATTAGGAGAAAAATCTTGGTGGATGTCAGTCCACAATATTATACCATGTTAAAAGTATAATTAAGAATAATGGGAATGCACATGCATTCAGGCACACTGCCTAGAGCTCGCTGCTCAAATACAAGAGGGCTCACTGCCCAAATAAGACATGTTGCCTTACAACAATTCACATTAGATCCGTAGGGTATTAACTGAGAAAATAGCTTCTACAAAAGCCTGATTACAATTTCGGTTAAGCACAAAAACACTCCTTCACACTTCACTCAAACTTCTTCACACTTTGCTCTGCAATCGAATGATTAGATCACTATTCACACATTTTCTCTTCCTCTGCTCACACACACACTTAACTTCACACAAAAAATCATTCTTATATATCCACAACATGGAATTACATCAACAACTTCGTTGGTCAAAATATAGAGCACATACACAATGTCGGCCCAAATTTACAAGTAAATTTTCAATGTGAATCAAACACCATCGGCTGCAATATAATGAAGACTTAAAATAATATCCTCAAGCATGCCAAACATTAAAATTTTAATCTCCAAGGATCCACAACACATTACAACCACCATGTTGGTCAATAACATAAAAACCCAAACACACAAGAGAAAAATCACCGACCACGAGCACACACATCAACGCGGATGTGCAACAAAGATAGAGCATGATATAGAAACATCCACAAGCACCAATAATCATCATAGATGCATCCACAACAACTGAAATTACTAGAATCACATCAACTTCAATCAAGAACACTAACCAAAGCCACATAAAAATTGCCAGAACACAACTATTCATAACACGATTAAATCTTCACACAGACCTCTAAAACTTTCAGTGGATAAACTAGATACACTCAACAATAAACCCTTTAGTCCAAAATAATTGATCATCAACATATTGAGCAAGACACCTTCATGACCTTTACTGTTCCACTGTCAACTTGAAATTCTTTCTTTAACAATTTTCTCAATATCCTCAACATATACAGCCTACAATACATCAATGCTAATGGTGTTGACATCAATGACAACCACAACATCCAACACTTCCCACCCTACCTAGAAAACTCTCTCTCACACACACACACTAGAACCCCTTCTCAAGTCTCTCTTGGGTCTACCCCTCTCTCTCAAGTCACTCCCTCTCAACTCTCTCTCTCTCTCTCACTCCAACCCTCTCTTAGGTATCTCTTGGGTCTCTCTCTTGTCTCCCTCCCTATATCCCTCCCACCACCTTTCTCTCATGTCTCTCCCTCCATCTAACCCTCCTACCCTCTCTCTCTTAGGTATCTTTCTCTCTCTATCCCTCCCACCATCTCTCTCTCTTTGGTTTCTCCCTCCCCCCATACCTAGATAAATCTCTATCTCTCTCCCTCACTCTCTCTCATGTCTCTCCCTCTCAAGTATCTCTCTCTATCTCTCAAGTCTCTCTCTCTCTCCCTCTTTGATCTCCCTCCCTCTATCCCTCCCACTCCCCTCTCATGTCTCTCCATCCATTTATCCCTTCTACCCTCTCTCTCTCTTAGGTATCTCGTTCCCTCTATCTCCCTCCATTTATCCCTCCTTCCCTCTCTCTTTTTGGTTTCTCCCTCCCTCACTACCTAGATAACTCTTTTTATCTCTCTCCTTCCCTCTCTCAGGTTTATCCATCTCAAGTCTCTTTTATCCAGGTCTCTCTCTCTCTCCATCCCTCTTGGACCCTACCTAGACAACTCTCTCTTGCTCCAACCCCCTCTCAGGTCTCTCTATCTCTCTCTCATGTATCTCCCTCCCTCTATCCCCCCCACCGTACCTAGATGACTCTCTCTCACTCCAACCCCCTCTCTCACACACTCTCCCTCTCAACACACTCTCTCTCTCTCCCTCCCACACCCCCTCTCTCAAATTTATATAATTATGTATTATTAATATATAATAAATGTATTATATATTATATGTTATATATATATTATATATATTATAAATTATATGTTATATATATACTATATATATTATATATTATATACTATATATTATATATTATATACTATATATTATATATTATATACTATATATTATATGTTATATACTATATATTATATGTTATATAATATATACTGTGTTATATATAGTATATAAATTATCTTATATTGTATGCATAGGGCGAAGCTTCAATAGATTTCAATTTCTTAAAATGGATATCTATTACAAAAAATGTATCCATTATTTTGTCGGCATTAACAGATATATGTTTTGCTTTGGTACTTGGCTTGGGGACTACCAAGCTGAAAAGTCAACATCCCCAACATGTTTACAGGGGTTCTAAGAGTTTTTTAGACTTCACCCTTCGTGCTGATGACTTTTTTTATCTGATTTTGATGAAATGAAAAGGGTTTGTTAAGCAAATTGACAACATTCTACTGATATAAGATATGCTTTAATTTGAATTTAATAGATAATTATTATTCATTTTCTACATGCACTATGTGTAAAGTCCTAATTGATAGGTTGATTGGAAAACATCTATAACTTTTAAATGGTTATAGATTTTTTTAATCCAAAAGATGCACCACACACTATGCTTCACAAACTATTGTTTAAAAAAAATGAATTTCATAATTTTTTGACCAAGTTAGGGTGGCTGGACAAATGGTTATTAATATTTCTAAAAACTCCTACTAGAAAATTCATAACTAATTGTTTACTAGCAAGAAAATTACAAAAATTTATGTGTCACATCTGGGCATGTGTCCTCTACTTATATTGAAAGATTTGGAAAAAATGATGTATTTTTGCTCATTATTAGGGTGGCCAGACAAACACCTACTTTTCATTTTTTTCTTGAAAAAATTAGTACTACTGCATTGAAATTTCAAATTTTAACCAAATAGATTTACTTTTTCCAAAAAGGGACTAGTAGAGCTTAGAAACTACATTCAATTTGCTACAAATTTTGTTCTTACATATTTTACAAATTATGTTAATAACCTACTCAAATTTTTATGTCAAGTTTTCTAACTCTATTTTTTTGAATTTTCATTCCCACTTAAGGGCCTAGTTTGGACCCCCATGATCTTGCACTGGCCCGCCACCAAAATAACCAATCAAATGGTCAATTATTCCACCATGGGTATTGCTTACAGGGTATACTACACAAATTGAGAGGATTCAACTATTGCCATTGTAATTCATGCAACCTATCAAATGGTCATGGAGGGGAAGGATATCGACCTATGCAAGATCTTGTGATAGGAGCTCCTAGAAAATATTCAAAGGAAAAAACAATCTCACTACCAATTCGGGTATGGGTCATTGTTAATATGAATTAATTTTTAATTCATACAACAACTCCCAACATTTGCAGGAAAAAATTGGGGTACCACCTGACTGGTTGCAACCCAAATTCAAGACCATGTCAAGCATTTCCAAGATGTCACATCTTACACCATAGCCTATTGGGTCTTCTTCAAATCCCTACAATGAAAGTTACAGGCTAGGGAACACATCTCTTATGAGGTCCAATCCACTAGTATATTAAAGATGTTGTCTTCCTAGTCAACAAATACTACACATTCATGGAAGCGATTGAGCCTAGAACATCCTAGATACCCTAGCTTCTATATGAGGTAACAAATACATAGATCCACAATTATGCCTCCCCACTTCTCAACCTCTCCAAGAACCCACAAGTGAAGAAATTCACAACTTATCGGAAGTATATGTACAATCTCACTAAAAATAATTCAGAAGAACATGTAATGAAAAACTAGGAGAGACTACATGAAAAATGGGGTTTACCGAAACAAGAGATAGAGGAGTAGAGTACATCCACTCCTTAGAGGTTTGGAAGGCTCCATATTGGCACTCCACCTATAGATCCTTCACAAGGTGAAAGTAATATGCCAAGGAAGAGAATACTCACCACCACTCCTCCCAGGAAAGAACCATCAGAAGAGGAAGCCACAAAGGCCCTCCTACAAATGAGTGTGGAAAAGAAACCCAAGTGGGGGAAGGAGAAGGAACACATAGAGGTCTCTCCACAAATAGTGGATATAAAAGAAGAGGAACATGCAATACTGGAGAACACCTCTCTCCCAAAAAGTATAACTACCCCTGAGGTTTCACCACTTGTAGATGAGGATCAACTATACAATGGTCTATTTTGCAAAGAGGTGCTAGATATGACCCTCCAAAAATACCCAAACATGGCAGTGCCAAATCAATTAATCACAAAGAGGGAAATAATCAGGTACATGGTAGCATCCAACATATCATTGGAGGACCTAATGGATGAATTCCCAAAATCCTTGACTATCGCATTAAAAAGGAGAAGAGAAAAAGCAACTAAAGAAGAGGAGAAATTGAAGGACTTAGCCATTAGGGAATTGGTTGTTGTAATTACACCTTCACATAAAAAAAAGATAGCAGAGATTCATACCAAAGAGCTTCAATCAAAGTAGAGGTTAGACAAATTAATGATACAAAAACCAAAAGTCACTCAAGTAGTCCAAAAGGAGATAAAGGAGGCTACAAAAAAATCCTATCAAAAGTCACACGAGGAAGAAGAAAAATATAAAGAAACCACCTCAAAACAAGAACAAACTTCTCCTCCATATTCTGAGACACCCTCTTCCTTTGGGTGATCCCACAATAGTGGTTTACAATTTTTGGCCAAACTGGACACTAAAATTATTTTTTTAAACTAAATCTTCACATTCGAGCACCTATAGCGGCTAAACCGTGAAGAATTTGAGGATGATGCAAACTAGAGTCTCATCACATTTTGTCTGCAAATTCTAAAAATATTTTTTTCAAAATTTTTGGAATCAGATTCCACTTCTTTTTCCATCTCCCGCGAAAACTTTTTTTTTAAAAAAAACAGCATTTTTAAAAAGTAACGCACACCGTATAACGCATAACTTTTTTTCCATGAAGGATAAAATTCTAATTCTTTAATTTAGATTTGTAACTCCAATATCTAGTGCTTCCACTTGGTTAGATAGTTTTTATTGAATATTTTTCTTTAATCAAGTTTCAAAGTCAAACCAATTACAATTGAAATAGTGCAAGTATAACAACTTTTTTGTATATATGAAATTCAAAAAAATTCTATTGGATCAAGGACTTCAATATCTTGCACTCATATTTTTTTTTTTTGATAATCTGCTATTTTTCCACATGTGAGACAGAGACCTTCATTTTCAATGAAAAACCTATGTTTCATAAAACTAAAATATCAAATATAATAAAACCAAAACATATTAAAATTATATTCTTGGATAGCTCGTTAGAGGGACTACCTGATTCCAGTTGGGTTTGTGAATATTCCTCCATTTTCATCCTCAAACCGAGCTCCAAAGTGCCAAAATTCAAGTTTTTTTTTCTGTCTCAGGGGGGATGAGGAATAAAGGGGGTTCGAGCGAACCACTAGGGGTTCGCTCGAACCAGGGTTCATTCGAACCCCCCTTCTATAAGGGGTTTTAAGGGGTTTTTGGCGGGAAAGTATTAAGAGGGTTCGACCGAACCTAGGTTCTACCGAACCCCTAATTGGTTCGATCGAACCAATAGGTTCGTATGAACCCCTAAAATCAAGTTTTTTTCCATGCATTCATTTTTTGTGAGTTTTCCTTCTTCACTTCAATTGTAAACCACTATTTTGGCTTCACCCTGCAACATCTATGCAATTCATCAAGAAATTTTTGGCTAGACAAAATGAGATCCAATCAGTGGCATCTCCACAACTACTCCAATTTCCACTTGTAGGCTCACAGGTGGATATTGGGAGCATTTAACCTCTACACAAATTCCAATTAGGGGATATCTTACACCAAATAGCAAGGGAAGAAATATTGAAGGGCCATGTGGAGAACTCAAACCAATTGGAGGAGATCATAAAAGACATACAAAGCAAGTTCCCACATCTCCAAGGGGATTCATCCCAACCTTTGGCTAGTCAACTAAGAAGTTTGGTAGATGGGGTGATCAAGGACACCCAATTAAATAAGAAAACAATGAGGCAACAACTTCAGGCAGAGTACTAGAAGGAAAAAATAGATGAAGAAATGAAGATATATGCTACCAGAAACTCTACCTTAGAGTCTCAGATCAACACTCTCAAGAACACTATAGGAGACCTCAATGCATTGTACCAGTTTTGTCTACAATGGCCAACCGTAACAGCTCAGGTTAAAGCTCAATTGAACCAAATAGAAGTCCAGATACTTTAGAGAGCCACCATATATAATTCCCTTCAAGATATAGATGGCCAATCAAGGGTATAGATAGAAGCACTGCATGCACAATTCCAACAATTGCAGGATCAAAGAGACAAGAGCTAGAAAAAATTCCACCAAGGGAAGTAGTAAGCTTAAGATTAATGCATATCATAGGAGTCCTCCAGGAAGCACAAGAGTTAGCACAAAAGATACAAATTCTACAAACACTTCTAGAGGCAAAGAAGCTACTACTGCAGACCCAGGTTTAGACCTAGCAATTGTATTTAGCTATAACACAATGGGACAAAAAAAAATCTAGACTTAAGGAGATATATAAGGATATCCTTCTAGCAAAGTATTGTTGACTTGAAGGCAAGTCAACATTTTGAAAGGGGGGATGATGTTGGCAGGAAAGAGCAACAATGCAGACATTATCGAACAAATCTTATCACATCTTGTCACAAAGAACTTGTGGACCTTAAGATTGAAAAGATGCCATCTAGGTTAAGGGTAGATTATATGGGTCATGTTCCATCTTGTAGATATATGTATATAGAAAGGTATGAATAACATATTGTAAGAGATGTGTAAGAGGGAGATCTATGTAGAAATTTGTATATGAAATTGTATACACACACACACAATTATATATCTTCTTACATGTGTGTGTGTGTGTAAAAAGAGGATAGAGATGTACAGAGTATAAGGAAAGATATATGAATGTACTCCTTTGATATGATTAATATAATAGTTATCGAAATTCCATTTATATAATGTTATTTGTTATTTTGTGAATATATAATTTTAATCAGTAATCTTTTGTCAGAATCAAACTGATATTGCCTTTATATGACTAAGTCCAGGGTATAAACTACAACACTCAAAAAATACTTGAGGCTCAAAACTTCGATCTGTGTTTCTCTAGTTTTCTTACTAACATATATAAAATATGTCGAGAGATATCTTTATTGAGATCCCTGTTTTCTTAGTTCATTTCTTACATAAAAGTGTAATAAGTGCATGGATAAGAATATCTCTCTAACATATTATATATATGCTAGTTTGAAAACATCGAGCAAAACTGCCTTTTATTCACACCTTTAACCCAAATTCCATTGTCTCTGCGTAATTTTTAATAAATTAGTTAACAAATCTTTAAATATAATTAAGAAAAATATAATTAACGGCCATCATTTAATATTGATAAATTTGATTTTAAAAGAAATGTACACATATTCTTACTTCCGTTGACATAATTATACCATTGATTATTCTAAGACGTTTGCTGGTAACAAAATTCAATAAACCCATCCAACGCATATTAAAAGAACAAACTAATATGAGCACATTGATATTTGAATCGGGAAAGGCAGACAGAGGTAATTCTTTGCGTTACTCTCTTTTGGGGTCTTTGGTTCTGTTTCTCATTGACCACGAATGCATCTGATTTTATATATAAATGCTAAAAACTTCAATAGGCTCCTACGCTGCCGGCTGAATCACGGACAGAGTCTGATTCCCCGCAGAGCCGTCGAGCATCCTAATGATGTAAAAGGTTAAAAAGTATAATTCAAATTTGAACAAAGACATCAGATTCAAATCACAGGATGGCAGATTCTACTGCCAGTGCATTTATTTTCACTTTATTTCAAAGGAAGGGTGTTGAATTTTGTGACCCAACTGCTGCACTGGAAGGATCACCTCATTAAGAAAGCCTGCGGAGAATCCATGTTACACCAACCTGCGAATATGGTCATGGAGTTAAATTGACCAAGTGGGTATGACCACCAATTAGCTCTTTTTTACTTATTAAGTTTGTCTTGAATCTTCACCCATTGAAATGCATTGATTTCAAGACAGGAAAATGTCAAAGGCCAGGAAAAATCTACTTTTGTTATAGTGAGTTACACCTTAATGTGCTTGGCAGTTATTGACAGTTGTGAACAAAAAGGTCACTTGTTTAGGCATGTTCAGTCTGACGTGAATTTGTTCAGCTACACTTTTGACAGCTATTGGCGGTTCGGAATATAATTGAATAAGAGGACTAGAACTTCTCTTTGTGAAATATGAACTTGGCTTGTGATTGCTGAGTGTACTTTTTCGATAAGCTGTCAAGTTCCTTGGCCAAGGTCGACGAGCCACAATAGAAAACTCCTGTTCAAAAGAAATAGATAATGTTAGAAACAAAAAGTAAAGCTAAGTATTTACTTAGGGGGTGTATAGGGGTGACCACCCAACCATCATGTCTAGCAAATAAGGAATCCATACTATATCCACAAGCACCATTCTTTTGTGTATGGTTGTTTATGTGTGTGCACATGGGAAACAGGGATTGAACAGTGGTGTCATTTTGAAATCGGGTACTGTAGTAAATAAACAAGGGGGGTATGGCTATATTACATTTAAATATAGTCACCAAAGGATGTGATGCTGGCATGGGAACTGGTGCCTGAACCTGAATGTCTGATGACAACACATTGATACATAAAATTTCTTGAAGATTGAGAATATTGGAACCGATTGAGAATGAACCTAGTTTCATCTAGAACCTCTAACAAATTTGTGTTACAACTGCATCAAGTGATTCCAAATGATAAAAGAAATTGTAATATTCAAATAAATTTATTTTCCTTGCATCAGTCTTACCTATCCTTGCACCAGCATGAGCCTCTGAAAGAAGAGCAAAAACCCTTTCCCAGTTTGGTCTTGCAAAATGTGTCCGAACCTGCAAGATCCAATCTATGGTTTAGACTCTTAGAGTTTAGGATTAATATAGCATTACCTATAGCAAATGCAGGTATCTAAAAATGATATAGATGACAGAAGAGACCGAAACATAAATGTGGTAGATTGACCATCACAGGGGGCTTAGCTTCTAGAGTCCAGATATATCTGCATGTTGTAATCAGCATTCAACGAACTTTTTCGCTCATTGAAACACTTTCAAGTTGGGGTGACAAGGATAAGGTGTAATAATGAGATTAAAATTTGGAAAATATTTACAAGTTCTTCAAAAGCATCTCACTTGTGTGGTAGTAGATGGCTTCCCCCAAAACAATCTCAATCATGTAAATGCAATTTATGAGTGACAGTTGTATGACTGATTTCTTTGGAATGTGACAATAAGAACATCAAATTAAATAAAGCAGTCTAGTCTTCAATGTAGCAGCATACTGGGATGGTTTCTAAGGGAAAACATTTCCAACAATTTTTTCTATGCATTTATCTCTGAGGGTTTCCTGGCAACTGTGGAGTTTAATACCTATACATGAGAAATAAAAAAATGCAAAATTTTCCATAGTGGTAAGAGAGACATTTATCATTTCGACAATATCATATGGACCCCTAATCTTGATCTCTTTTCAAGTGTGAAAGCTGAAATTATTGCTCTGTCCTACACAACTAGTTCAATTTGTAGATCGAGGTTCTATTCAATACCCTTCAATTTTCAATTCTTTGACTTTATGGACGGTAGTGTTTAGCAGGAGACAGTTGTGACCTCCACAACAATGGAAAGTATACATAAAAAGTAAGAGTTTACCCTTGTTCCAGATAAAATGTCCACTCCACTCTTAGCATGGTGCAGGGCTTGAATGAGAGTAATCAGAGCAGACCTTGCATCCCCTTCTTCATATACACTAGTCAAATAATTGTGCATTTCAATCACAGCCTATCCACCAAGCATCATATGTCAGTAAACTTCTCTTTATTCTAAGTATCAAAATATTAGATCACTCCTATTAAGAAAATAAAATTGTTGAATCAATCAAACTACCTTCCATGTGATATACCTTCTGGTCAGACTCCGCTATTTCATTCATTACACCTCTAAACCAGTCAAAAGATCCTTGTTCCCTTGTCACCCAGTAGAAATAAGCATTCACAGGACCCCTACTAGATCTCCGACGCCTTCTTGGAGATGGGGATCCAGTGTCGTATATTGGAGATGCCTGTTAGATGATATGGTCTATTATGATTTGTTGGAAAAAAAGTGAACCAGATTCCTGAAGTTAACATGGTAGGTTCAAATTTTATCATGGAGAACTGACGCATACCAAAGGTGATGGATGCATCTCAGTTAATTTGACATGAATCAGCAGGTCTTTCAGAATGCTAATAAATGGAGTAGCTCCAATTCCAAGTCCAATCAGAAGCAATGCATCATACTTTTTATAATCTTGGGCCGGAGCACCATAGGGCCCATCTATTGCAAGTTTGGGAAATCTGTTATTGATCACACAAAATAACAACATACATCTGAATCAACATTCCCAGATATAGATGACTATATTTACATACTTTAAAGCTATAATTTTGAACAATGGTATGGTAAGCATAAATAAATATCCATGCCTGGCCTATGTGTTTGACCAGTACCTTATATGTGCATATTGGTTGATATCAGTATTATCATTTTCAGGCAGCTTCAATGCCTGCCGAAAATCAGAGTGCATTACGGACAACCAACATTACAGAGTAACAAGTAAACCATAAACAGAGAGAAAACAGAGAGTGGATAAAAATCATTAAAGCAAACAAAGGAGGAAAAGCTATGCAGCTAATATTTTTATATCAAATACTAACATATCAATACAAACCTTTGAAAATACTTTTGCCATTTCTTGAGTCCAGTCTCCAGATGTACGAATATGAACACTTAAGTAGTCCTCTTCTGGTGCTGATGTGATAGAGAAAGGGTGCCTAGAACATATTATAATTCTGAGAGTTCAGATGGAGATAAGTATATATCAATCAATAGCACATATAAAACAGTTATATCATTTAACTTCAATAGACAAGAACGCATAAAGCATATATTTCTTTGTTTTACAATCAGCATATCTGATATCATGAATAATGTGTTATCATGCTCATAGAAATTCGCAAAAAATATATGCTTGTGGCAGATTAACAGTTGTTGAAAAAAAAACTAATGAATGATTGGCTTTTCATACTTACCACTCAAAAGATGATATTGACGGACATTGCAGGAAGAGATACATCCCGCTCTGATACTTGAAGCCAGCGGGCTTTAACATGTACAAAGCTAGCACATTTCCAGGGTATACGGAAGCCTGTGTTATTGAAGTATCAATCATCTTAAACATTT
This sequence comes from Sequoia sempervirens, assembly GCA_007258455.2. Lineage (NCBI taxonomy): Eukaryota > Viridiplantae > Streptophyta > Pinopsida > Cupressales > Cupressaceae > Sequoia > Sequoia sempervirens. The sequence continues at coordinate 65,300,495 of VDFB02058242.1, forward strand.
AGAATCTTAGACTACATTTTTTTTGTTTTTATGTGTAGGTATGTTCCCAAGGCTGAATGCTCAACCTGAAAGGTATGTAAGGATTTGGTATAATATGTTATGCTTGCATTGAATGCAGTACACCTGTTATTGCTTAACCTGTAAATTATATTAATAAATAAATTTTTACCTTAAGCGTATTGACCCTATATTGCCTTGCTCTCAAGATTCGCAGTATTCGCTCCCCAATATACAACAGTAATGGTACTGAAACGTACATCCAAGTCTGGTAAAAACATTCGAGATCAAGTAAATTAGTTTAAGTTAAAGTTTTTCTTTGGATCAACTACTGAAATCTAAAGACTGCCATTGTTCTCACCGTTTTCTGAGCCCATCCATGGGAAAGGAAAAGCATCATGGAGTGGGCTATGAGAAGTGAGTATACCAGAGCAAACAAATGGTGGGAATACCAGAAAGCATTAAATCCTGTTAATCTATGCAAAGGCCATGGAAGCTTGACAATATTTCTTCTAGACCAGTGAGTTGCTAAAATAAATGCCAAAAACATAAGCATCACCATAGCTACTCCTGTCATTGATTCTGCAGTCATAAGAATTTGCAAAAATGAAGGCTTTGTGCCTCCAAAACTTTCAGCGTCAATGGTTCTATTATATGTTTCTTCATCTGCATCAGCTATTCGAACAAAATCACACCCAAGATGAACCCCTGCATGTAATAATACTCCAATAAATATTCCGCCTGCAATTAACTGCAAATGTTCATAAAAAACAAGTGTTATCAAAATCACAAATCCAACGGTTTACTTATACAAGCAAGTGCAACCATGAATATTATGGTAATATACAATCAAAAGACATCTGATTATATCCAACATTTTTTATAATCCTTGTGTAGACTCAAGACATCACCCTAGTAACATACTAATGTGAAAAAAAATCCTTGTGAACTACTAGGAAAGGGTGTTAAATTCCATCAGATACGATCTATATATTTCTCATTGTAGAATCAAAACATTCACCAGCTACTGATGCTAGTATAAATTTTCTATTTGAATGGTTTCCTTGTGTATAATGCATAAACATGAAAAGCAACGCAACAGTGACGATATTTACCTTGTGGAACTCTATATTGGCATCAAATGGAACAATGTTTCCTAGGAATGTTGAACGAAGCCATGTAATAGTATTTCGACAAACAGGAAGAAGAACAAGTGCCATATTCAATTTAAGTGTTTCTGCAGCACCTTTGGCTATGCAGACACAATATCCCAGAACTTCAAAACTAGATCTCTTCTTGTATTGAAAGAACTTCCAAAGGAAGAGGCTAATGAGTGCCAAAATCCATATACAAATGATCCATAATCTCTGCCAGTGATCCATAAAAATGAATTTTGCTTCTCGTATCATGGAATGTAAAGGATTTCTTCTTCTAATTGGGAGTGAAAGACTTGTCTGATTGTAATTTTGATATGCATCACTTCTTAAGCCTTCTGCTGCAGCTCGAAAAAGACTTTCTAGTTGGGAGATCTGCCAATGCATGAATTGAGGTTAATTAGCTGAATTTTGGTAGTGGCTTTTATCTTAGAAGATTAAATAAACATCAATGGTACAAGGAGCAAACAAGGTTCCTCTAAATTTAAATTATATGTATCCAAGACATTCAGTTGCAAAAAAATCTGCACCTTCACGGGGTAGACTACTAGATCAAAATTTTTAAAATTGCATATAAAGTTAAACAGAGAATAGAATATCTATCATCCAAAAGGACACTATCCTTGTATACAGAGAAATAGACAGAAAGAAAAGGATGATTAATGAATTCAAGGGATCATTCTCCCACCTAAAATATTCAAGTAAATTTTATAAAGAACCAAAATTACTCTTACAGAACCAGTGAATTTGATATTGCCATCCTTCTACCAGAAGAATATTAGCTTAGAAAACTTAAATAAAAATGCCTCAACAAAAAGAAGAAAAAATCATTGACAATGCAATTTAATAGTTTTCTGATTTTCTTCTGATCTAGAGTGCTTGACTAAACAGTATTATGACCAAGTTAGAATACGAGGCCAAAAGATAATGATAAAATGAGCAAAAGACCTGTCAATTCGTATCAATAAACCTTCGTCAAAGTAGTCAATGTAAGCAAGGAAACCACATACTGATTGAGCAATTTAGTATCTCACTGTTAAGAACCTTTAAAATAGTTGAAAAGAAAATTTGGGATTAGAATCTCAGATTATCTCAAGAAAGTAACCAAAGGAATCCCTAACTAGATTATTCATAATATCTAAAATGTAGCTTGTATATTCATATCAATACATCTCTTACAGAGCTCTAGATTACAGCATCATCTGTTCCAAGATTGAGAAATCAGTACGCAATCCCTGCTCTAAAACTATAATAACTACAGATAGGGCCAATTATAACAAAACTAGAGCACAGTGGTGCCAACAGCCTAGAAACAGAACACTATTGGTCTAAAATAAGCAAAATCCTTCTAAGAAGATAGTCTGGAGTCTGGACTATCTCCGTATTGAAGATTACAACAAGTATGGACCAACCCAATCTACTCCCTGTTCCATAAAGTTGCCCATAAAACAGGAAGATCCAGACAGAAAGTTCTTCGTTGTTAGGGCATTATCATCTCCGATAATTGCTTGTGCTCCTAGAACATATGAGTGCTCCATATGATAGATTCTCCAAAAAGAGCCTTTTCTAGAGGTTCGCCAGTGGTAGAGATGTAATGATCAACTACAACATAGTAACATGACTAATACTAAATTCAGACCACTAAAAGCCTTCAATCCTGTGGAACACGAATAAGGCCTAGGGACAAGTCAGAGGGTCTCTAGAAAATTCCATTTGCATTCTCCTCTTATCCGGCTTCCTTATCCCCAGTATTTATATACTACACAATTTTAGCTATGAGGAGGACTAATCCAAGGAATGCAGTCACAACACCTTACAGATGTAGCAAGATATCCATTAGTTTCTATTGTGAAGACTTAGATATGTGAAGGAGAAGATTTATTAGTGTTTACCTCAATGTAACCCTTTTTCTCTCTGTCAAGCTCCTCCATAATGAGTGCGGCATATTCCTCAGCTTGCTCTTTCAAGATTAACAACTTATTTGATGACGCACTCAACAAAATAACCTGCCATATCCAAAACCAAATGAATCTAACTTGAGAACTGATTAAATCTTATGGATTGATTCATTACAAATTACAAAAAGACACAGGAAAACATATGCACTTTCCTTGTAAGCCCACGATGGCTATGGTTAACATGGGGTGCCATTATTGTTATTACCTCAAGGACTTCTTTCTCTGCTATTCTTCCATCTGCATCCTTGTCACAGCTGCAAAAGAGAATACTGTTGATGATTACAAGCTGTACCACTAATCTTGGACTGGCAACATGAGCAGTAATTTGAATTTTATATAAATTATATAAGCAGAAGAATACAGGTCAAAGAAGATTTGCATGCGAGAATGAAAGCTTCTATCTGTTATCTGCAACCAATAAATCCTTAGCTCCTCCATTGTTATCCGTTCAACTGTATGATCATCTCTTCTGCGTGCAAGGGCTTTGAGAAGCTCCCCTGCAAACTCTGCAGAATCCTCCATCGCTGAGAAGTACAGCATCATAACAACAATAGCAAAAAATATATGAGAATTACAAAATCAAATAATAGGAGATCATGAAGAAAGAAATATATCAAAGTCTACGAGTAATCAAATAGGTAAATGGAAATGTAAAAGTACAGCTAGATTGGAATAGATAAAAGTTACTTCTGCAAGCCTGCAGTGAGCAATAAAACAAAAACAAAAATAGAAAATTATTGAGACCAACATTGGAGAACATGGGAGAATAGCTAGCTGGCAAGATTTCAATTCAATGTTTATCATTCACCAGTCGAGTCATAAGCATCAGTCCAACCACCACTGAGAGGAATTCTCCAAGATAGATTCTTAAGAATGTCATAGATTCTTAAGAATGTCTCAGGCTTGAGCTAAGGGGATCCAGTGAAGAAACAGATCCAACTGCTATGGTTCTACTTCTAAACATACTAAGAATCATTCTTCATCAAAAATCGTCAAGGTGATCTTTTTATGCTCTTATAGATAAAAATAAAACTAGAGGAGCTTCCAGCATTACCCATAATAAAATGGCAATTAAAACCACTGTAAACTTGAGCCTTTTATGGATGATTACTCCCAGCCCCTAGGTAAGGATTACAGGTGAAAAGAAATCCTATATTGATCAAGATACTAAAGCTCAAGATTCAAATGATTATAGTACATATGGTTGATTTTGTCCATGTGCAGGAGATAAATTATTTTGACATGGACATGCATAATTCCTAAAAACATGATTATCCAGCACAGAATTCTGTTCACAAGGCATGCAAATTAAGTTTCATTCCCATATGACCAACCTATACGGGCAGGAATTTTTTTTTGAAGAATAAAGTCCGTATTGCAATTATGATGTCCTTCATGCCTTACAGATCCTACATATACTGGTAAAAGATTTTCTTGTATATCCAATGGCTAATGCTTCAAATGAAAAAAATATTATCTTTGCTATTCACTGTGGAGGATTTGAGCATTTGAAGAGGAACATGCTTAAAGTTTTTGAAAAATATCTAGGAAAGAAATATGTTGCAAAGCTTGTATGGTAAGTAGGTTTGCTATATGACACCAACCCCAGCAAGGTAGCAAAAAACAATTGAAGACAGGAAGCCGAAATCATCGTAAACTTGGCACTTTTCTTCATGCAGACTTATAACTACTGTACTGGTGAAAGATTAAAGCTCAAATTTGTCAATATTCAACATTGGTCAACACTCTAAAAATTCAACTTAATACATCTTTAATATATATTGTTATTATCTTTGTGCAGGAGCTAATACATTTATCTATAGACATTCTTGAAATCCTTGGATATACAGTATATAGCTGGGAATTAAGCTCGCACGCTAAGTTATAACTTAGATTTCTGCATGAAACAGAAATTAACCAACCTATACACGCAGCAAAATCTTTTGGAGACAAGATGCCATCAGTTGTAGCATACTTGTTGAATCTGCGTTCCACCACCTTCCATTGTGATTTGCTATCAGTATTGCTGGTAGCCTTGCTGATGAATCTCAGACCTTGAAGGGCATATTCAGCACCTGATAAGGTTCTGCCAATGCAATTACTTTCTTCACTGTGATTATTGAGTGGCTGTATTCTAGCTGGGAGTGAATTCCAAACAGCTGAGACCCACTTGGGTTCAGATGTAGAGCAAGCAAAATATTCACAGGCCTCTTCATCAGGCTGCTGCTGAATTTCATATCCATTAGTGTCATTCTTGTTACTGTTGTTGGGGGCGTCCAATATATTGGCATAATCTGAAATATATGTAGAAACATCTCTCCTATTGTACTCTTGTAGGTCTTCTGCAATGCTAGAACTGATAATTTTTGGAGTAGGCATTGCTGCCTGTATTGTGGTCTTAGATGTCAGGTCGTTTACAGAGGAATGGAGTGATGGGTAGGATGGTACACCATTAACAATTTCTCATTTATTGATTGTTCATTAATTATAACTGAGCACAAATGTGACAGATGGCCACGTCCGTGTACCATTAATATCTGTTCCCTTGTTGACTTCATAGCTTGCTGTATATTGTGTGCACCTTGATACTTATACCATTCATGCTTATTTTTATGAAAACTCCTTTCACGGGTGTAATCAAGATAAAACCATATACGTATCATCTAATCAAAATAAATCCCTCGGAATACTAACCATCTATAGACTTATATACATTTGCCATATGAAATACAATATTAAATAATTTTGGTAGGTAGAGTTTTTAATGTTTTTTCTTTTCCAGGAGGCTTTCTTGTCTTTCTTTTTAAGGCAAGGCTTTCTCATAATTACTGTGGAGTGCAGAACCAGCTCATTTCCTTGCAAATGCTTCCTGTTTCACGACTTTTAAAGGTATTTACTTTAGTTTGGTGGGAAGAACTTTTTTTCATTTTAGATTTTGGACACGTACATATCATCTTTATCTCTTTACTGTAAATAGGCCAAGTTCTAAATATTCCTGCAACCTTAATTCTAGAAGGTATATACGCAAGCCTAAAACCCTTTGTGTCAGCTCTATTTGGAAATCATTTTAAATTGAATTAAACAAACTTAATGAAATACACCCCAAACAGCCAATAAAGGGGCTGCATGCAAGCAGCAAACTTACTTAAACAGTCATTTACAGCATACATAGGCTGTAGCAGAGAACCACAGCAGAAAATAATAGGCAAACAAGAAGGCAGACAAGTTATTAACTTATTAGTCTCTCATAATGTGGTTGGTTAGGATTATAAGTCTCATATAATGTTATGAGACCTGCAAAACATTATTGTCAAATCCATTTGAAAATATCGCTGTATTATATGGAATTCATTTAAGTCAGTCACCTTAACAAATTAAATTTTAGGTTTATTATGTGGTGTTCTTCCAACTGTTGTCTATGCAGCCATCAGACTGCACATTTGATCGTGTTATTAATTTATTAAAAATAAGAATTTAATGTATTTTGTATTTTCAATTAATTAATAAATACAGTCAAATGTGCAGTCTGATGGCTGGGTAGACGTTGCCGTTCTTCCGTGTGTTGAAAATGGGTTGGTAAACCCACTTCCTAACCCCCTCTAGGAATGTTATTTCTGAGTCTTGGACTGTAGTTCGTAGGAGGCAAGGCACCCCTCAAGTTGTTGGTTTGCCTCAAAAGTTAAAAAGCATAAGATGGTTTTTGTAGTATAGTTTTGTTGTTTGTTTTGATCGTTATTTGTGTGATGTTATATTGATCAAAGCTGAAAGAATTACAAAATGAATAATTGGCAGTCCAATATAAGGACTGTGAAGGAAAAGATCATAAAAAGACTATTCGTGTGATGTTTTGTGTTTGAGGCTCTTGTGCTTTTAGAACCTATTTATCTATGTCTTTGTGATATTCTCTGTAAGGGTTGGGGTCTTAGGAACCCCTTGTCGCTATTTGTCCTAGCATCTTGGTTGTAAGTGTGCTATTATATAGCCTCTAGGAGTTGTTTGTCATATCTTCTTATAGATTTGTAAAAGAGTTCAGGCCCATTCAAAAACTTATTTTACCTAATAATAACAAGTTAAATTTTAGGTTTAGTTTACTAGACTTAAACCTATGAGATGTGTAGGGATGAACTTTGTATCTCTTTGTTATAGTGCTTATTTTAGTTTTTAATTAAAGTTAAAAGAGATAATAATGGAGACCTTTTCTTTGTTCTCTAAAGGATTTAATACATTTTAGATATCTAAATTATGAAAAATTGTCATTATTGTAGACACCTAAAAAATACGTATTATCCTAAGTATTGTCTAACACATACTCATTCTCATTTAATTGAATAAATTGTATCAATTTATATACTTATCCTAAATCTCATCTTTTTGTTAGGTCATAACTCACTATCTTAAGTTTTTAATCCTAGTCTCATTTTCCTAAGTCCTAATACATTATGCCCTCTTCCCGGTTCACTTAAAATCCTACCTTTTTCCCACTCAAAAATCATAAAAAGAAACATAAAATTCTTATTTATTTCTACCACCCATTTCATAACCATCACCTATAATTCAATAAAAGAAATTGTAAAATTACTTCTAATCCTCCACCATCCATCTTCCAACTACCCAACCAACTTGATCTCTATTGTTAATCTCTCTATTTGGAAGTCTATAAAATGAGCCTTCCCTATGCCATTTTCATGATACAAATTCTTGAACTAGTATGAGCAACCACATTCCTTTAAATGAACATTCTTAGAGCACATTCAACTTCTTGGTGCAATAGAAACTATTTGGTAGAATACATTTGTTTATTTCATTTATATTTTATGGTTTCTTGCTCTAATTTGTGGCATGGGCTAGGGATGAAAGAAGGGTTTAATCTATAGTATTTTATTCTTAATTTCAATTTCAATATTTACTCTTCACATTCTTAGTGTACTCAGTGGGACTCATTTCTCATTTAATCCTTGCATTTTGTAAATTTTTTCCTAATTCGATTTTGCAAGTTTAAGTCTTTTTTTGAAAGATTTGGAGGTGATGTTTATTAAAAAAAAATTTATGCAAAATGGGCCTCACGATTGAGTCCAAAAGACCCAAGACAATAAAAAATCATATATAATGACATATTTTGGTATAGAAAAAAAATTCAACAATTTTTATTTATGTTATGGACTCTTTCTTTGCTAATCCATATATTTGCATGTATTTATATCATATAAACTATAATTTAATTGCTACACATATTAATTCTATTAAAAATTAATTTTATTTTATTTTTTGATTTGTATTCTATTATGTTCTTTCATGGTAACCTTCAGGCGTTGGTTTGCAATTTCTCCAAGGAAGGCTATTTGCCTTCGTGAGCTCGTTAACCTAACTGGAGTGTCCATGGTTGCTGAACACCATAAACAACAGCTGACAAGACAATATGGTCGCTTTTGGCTTCGACTGGGTAATTAATATAGCCTGCGGCCACTCCATCCCACGCATCACACAGGGAGGGGATCTCGGCCAAATCTTTCCTTCCCTCAGCTCTGTTCCTACTCACGCACCGACATCATTAAATTTACTTGTTAATGTTGTGCCAACTCCTACTCGATGTACTTAATCACCGCATGTCATGCATAATATACTTCGTATACAAATTTCAATCACCCATGACGGGAGAAGTCTTATCCTTGTGTGTGGCCACCTTGTGCTTTGCATAACTGTGATGTCATTGCCAATTGTGGTGTCATCAATCTCCAAGTTTGCTAGGGATTTGGCCTCTTCCTTGTCCTCTTTAAAACTAGCAGTTGCACAATATCCGATAAACTATGCAATGGATTAGTCGATAGGCACAGACTGACTTGAGGCTTCAGCATCAGACAGATTAATAACTAGCAGTTGTCATGAAGTTCTCCCTGTCGGCATCAGCGTCAAACTGAAGGAGATCCCGATGGGGTTCCCCCATGTATAATAGCCTATTGGCTAAATATGGGTGAACTTGTACTCCTCTAGCCTATCTAGATAGTCTAGGCTTTCCAAAAAACAATATTTAGCTTTCAATTGACTGATTTTTGCTTGGAATCACCCTCAAGGACCAGTTTATTAATATCTTTGATGGTTGTTTCTAAGCCATGTCAAAGCACATACATTTATGCCATATTATTTGTTCCATTGAGAGGTGAACATTCAATTCTTTTATTATTTTTTCTTGACTATTTCTAAAGATGCATCTAGCTCTTGATGAGCATGTGTTTCCTCTCAAGGTGCCATCAAAATTTAGCTCACTCAACCCACTTCGGGGGGTTGCCAAACAGTGCTTGCTCTCCTAGTTGCCTTATTCTGAACTTTAGACACCCCATTAATAGGGGAAAAAAATAATCTTATTAATACTTGCCAACAGCAATACTATTGCAATGAATTTTGTTTTTTGTTATTAATAATTTTTTGAGAAATAAAATAAAATTCAATTTTATAAAATGAACTTGTAGACTATTTAACTTTATATATTACCTATGATTGGCTAAAAAGTTGTGTGTATTATTGACGGATAAAGAAAAATAAAAGTAAACTATTCTTGTGCCTAGTTTTTAGGAATAAAGTTTATTTTTTAACATAAATAATAAATACTATAGTTTCATAAATAATAAATACTACAGTTTCATTGTGAATATAGGTTCCCATTCACAATATTGTTCTTATCTGTAGTCGTTACAGTTTCTTTTACACCTGCACGAATATAGCTTCACACTCGCAGTTTAGTTCTTGGGTGGGGAGTAATCGCTTATCCATGTTGTTTTACCAATGACTATATTAAACCTTTTTTGGTGAAGGCGTTCAGAGGTTCGTGGCGTAGCACAGCCGTGGTTCATTAATATCCTTTGTGGTGTTTTAAAGGGGTTTCTCTATATGCATATCTAACAATATTAAGATAGATAATTATACACAGTTTTCCTTCCTCATAATTAGTACAACAATTATATTTTTCCTATTTAATTTGCTAAATTATGTTAAGTGGGGTAATTTCATGTTGTTCATTATTTTGTCAATGTTATTGAGTGTTTGATTTATTGGAAGTAGTAAAAAAAAAATATTAGAAGTAGAAAGTAAAATTGGTAAAAGCTATCAAATCATTCTTTGGAGGACAAATTGCTTGAATATTGAATTTACATAGGAAACTAAACATATATACAATTTGCAGTTTGCATTTTGCGGAGGCTGCAGCAGCTTACCATGGCCTTGTTTCAGCTAAGTCACAAGGGGTTTTTAAGTATTGATTGGAGGAGGACTCTCTTAATGTGATAAATGGTCTCTTAATGAAGTGCCCCCCTTCATGGTCTATTGCCCATTTTATTAATGATTCTATCGCCATTATAAACTCTTTTGAGGAGATCAAAATCACACATGTTTTTCGTGAAGTAATCATGTTGGCTGATGGTGTTGCCAACATGGGAGTATTAGAGAGATCTGAGTGGGATTCTTTTGAATCGCTACCTATTAATTTGAAGTGTATTTCTAATAATGACTAGATGGCTTGTTTATAGGGGTGGTGTCCTCGGGGAAAGGTTTTTTATCATGATTTTGAGTTGGGTTTGGAACTTCGAACCTTTACCCTATCTGATTAATTATTTTTTCCTTGGTTTCCGTAGAAGGATGGACTGGCATTTCTAGCAGGGAAGTACTTAGAATGATAAGCCTACACGTATTGTGGGTGTTTCTTGTATCGTTTTGAAAAGTGCCTGGTTCTTTTTTGTTACATTTCTTCTACCTGTTTTGTTGTGTTCTGGGTTGTTGCTTGTTACCATGGGTGGCGACTATTACATAATTGAACCGAGTTCCTGTGAAGAGTTTCAGAAGAATTTTGTTGTATGGAAGCATTTAGAATTGGGGGGGGGTTTCACAATTTATGTAGAGAATTCAAGGCCTGGACCCTGATGCTACTAATTTCTTCATAAAAGGATAGAATGCAAGGTCTCTATGGTACAAGGGTGTTAAGTTTCATATTGATGAGGATTTCATTGCGGAGGTAACTGGTCTTTCAGTTACTAGGAGGAAGTTTTTCAAAGATAGGGGTGTGGCCAAGAAGGCTTTTACGAACTTTTTCAAACATGATGAAAGGAAAAAGCTTAGGGAAATTGGAAGTGGAGGTTATGCTAGGAAGTCCCTCAAGCCACTTTGGAGGGACCTCGTGAAGGCCATTATGTATTACTTCACCCTTGAAGGTAGATTCTCTATGGTTTACTCTTATCATTTTGTGCTTTTGAACCATTTTAGGCATAAGGTTTCTATCTCCTTTCCTTTTTACCTGTTACTCTCTATGGAGAAGAGTATTGAAGACCACAGGAAGAACCCTAAGAAGACGGTTCTTCATGAAGGGCTTATGAGTTTGTTATTTTCTCATATCAAGTTTAAATTGATTTCAGTTTCCCCTAAAACTCTTGGTAAGAAGGGGGTTAAAATGATGGTTATGATACTGGGGACTCTGTCGGTGAATGGGTTGGTAGTTCTGAGGAGGAAGAGTCAGAATATGAGGATATGGTTGTTGATGAAGAAAGCTCTAAGGAAGGGGAAGAGGATTCAGAAGAGTGGGGTAAGGGTTATGAGACTAATGTGGAGTTGCGGGAGACTTTGGCCAATTCTGTCAGAAATTCTTTGAAGGGGAAAACCAAAGGCTCAAAAAAAGTCAAAGCTTCAGCCAAAAGGAAGCTGGTGATAGGTGATGAAGCGAAAGCCCCTGGTCCAAATGTGAATCCTCTGTTGTCTTTAGGTATTGAGGGTTTGAAGGGATGTCCTCCTGAGGGTGAAGTGGCTCCTTCGAATGTTGATTGTGTTCAGAATGCCTTTTTGGGGAACCCTATTCCTTGTAAGATTGGTCTACTGGAGAGGTCCCCTGTGTTAGGGCTTCAGGTTCCAAAAAATGTGGGTGATCAGTCAAATGATCCTATTATTTTGGGTAATTCTATGATGGAGGATAAGCCAATGGATACTACTCCCATTGAAATGCAAGAGATTGAAGTGGTTAATTGTTCTCAGGATTTTTCTTTGGCTGAGAGGGAAGTGAAGAAGGAGCGTTTGGAAGTGTTAGCTTATTTGGTCGACTTGCTAGACAAGGAGAGAATCAAGGTGGACATTGTGGAGGTCGAGGATTCCCCCACCGAAGAAGAGGATGGCCACAATAAGGATTGTTTTGATGCCCCTGATTACTTGGAGCAGAATGATCAGCCTTCAGTTAATTGGGATGAAATTGATATGAATACGTTTTGTGGGATGGCTGAAGGTGGGACAAGAAACCTGCTTTCTTTGGTTAAGTGGTTATTTACTAAGGTTAAGGAGTTCAATCTTTAGATGAAAAACTAGCAGGATGCTTGTGTTGCTATTCTTAGGGGCAACCGGAAGGAGCGTGAAATAAAAGGAAAAGTTAAATCAATGCATGTTAAGCTTGATAAGCTTATGATGGATGTCGGTCGTTTGGGGGCTACACACAAGGAAAGGATTTCCTCTTTCGAAGGTATTGTTAATAAAATGTTGGAAGATAGAGTTGCAAGTCTGGAGGATAAAATTGGAAAGATGTCGGAGGACTTAAAAACCATGGTCAATATCAGTAATAATTCTTTGAAGACCACTGCAATGGGTCTTTATGTTCTTAATGAGAAAGCGTTGAATTGGACGAGTAAACCTCTTGACATGGGTGATATGGAGAATATGATTGAAGAGGTTAGTGGCTCTTACCTGGTGGAGAAAGTGGAGGCTTCTTCTCCTGCGTTGGATAAAGACTTGCAAGTTGGTATGTGCCTTAGGACGAGAAGTAAGACAAAAAATAGGGTTATTGTTGTTGTTGAAGAGCTAAAGGATGTTATCAGTATGCATGAGGAGGTCATCAAAGAGAATATGGCCTCGACTGATGTTTTAGATAAGTTATTGTAGCCGGTGCTTCCTTTTTTAGTTCAGCAGCTTTGTTGATGTTTTTTGTTTTTTTTGTTGTTGGGATTGCTGACGGGTTGCTTTTGTTACATATTTTGTCAGCTTTTTGGTTTTTTGGGCTATTGGGTTTAGTGTTTAATTTCTTGTGCATCTTTTCATCTTTGTAAAGGGTTTCAGGTCCCTTCAAAACCTGTTTTTCCTTATCAAAAACATATATACATTTTGTTATATATATATATATAACATTTTATAATTACAAGTCAAAATTACATTAAACATATCACAAATACTTTTGCCTCTAATTAAGACATTTTTATTTCTTTATTTAAGTATACACAAACAAGGAAATAAGGGACAAAGAATTAGTTCAAAATTATCAAACCCAAAATTTCGTCATTAAAAATAATAGTGAAATAAACTAAACTTGTTGAAGCAACCGCACACATTTTATTGAATAGGGTTGCAATAGATTATTCTAATTTTTCATCAATAAGCCTAATTTCAATTGGACCTGAAGACACCAATACATACATAATACATAATAACCCATTAGCCTACTCAAATCCAATATTGAAAATTTGTATAACAACTCAATACCCACAAATTGAAGTATTGTTTATGAAATTATATTTATAATTTGATAAGAGTAACTCAATACCCATAAATTAAATTATTATTATGAAACTATATTTATAATTTGATAAGAATAAAAGTTGTATTTCATTTATGAAACTATATTGTTTATTGCTTTGAATCAATGTAATTTATAAATTTATATATTGTCATTATTATAAAATATATCTTTAGAAAGTCTTTATGTTTTTTTTTAATATATTTGATATTAAAATTGAAAATATCAAAATAATAATAATAAAATTATTTTAATAATAATTTATAAATTTGTTTTTAAAAAATTATTTATTAAATATTTTTGAAATTGTATCAAATATGTATCTTCCACAAGTTATTGCTACAATATAGCCATGCTACTCCTATACCATAGACATGCTATCCTACAATATAGACATGTAAACAACTAATTAGTTATCATTATAAATGTTATTTTGTATTGCTTTCATATTAATATTAATATTATAAATATTATTTTGTATTGTTTTCATATAAATATTAATAGGTTATATTTATATAATGACTAAAAATTCTAATATATTTAATTTTTAATTTTTGTTTTGAATTTTTATTAATATATTATTGATATTATTTTTTATAACAAAATTATTTTAATGATAATTATAAATTTATTTTTTAAAAATTTTTATTAAATGTTTTTTAATATTTTTAAATAATATCATTTTTTAAATCTTAAATATACAATTATAAAATCAATATTATACTATTTGGTAAATAAAATAATAAATTATGAACTTCACTAAATAAAAGTATAATAAAATTGACATTTATTGATACGTTTTATAGGTAAAATTACTAAAAATAATTATAATTACATGTTTTAAATTTTTGTTCCATTAAGACATGCAATAATCTACAATATGGAATTAATTAACAAAATTTATATTTAATTTTATTCATACATTAATAAAACTTACATTTAATTTTTTTCAACCCTACAAAACTATAATTACAATACTATAAAGGCAAGTACTAGCCACTATGTGGCACTTGTTTTACTTACTAGTTAAATCCTTCATTCATAGGGGCATTACCACCTAGATCCCCACCCTCTTTTTGGACCTTAAAACAACATTTTTTATTTTTAAAATAGCATAACTTTTTACTTGTATATCATATTTTTACTTTCTCCAAATGTTGGAAAGCTAATTTAGATCACTTTGTTGTGCATGAGGTAGTTTTGTAGGTTCTAGTCTAAATTCAAAGTATCATCATTCAAACTCACTCTTTATTTTTGATCTTTAAACACGCATATCTTTTGTGTATGAAACACAAATTTGATGAATTCTTCTTTGAAATTGTATATAAAACATGAATAAAATTATAATAACCTTTATTTTTCTATGTGATCACATTTATTTTTATAAGGGTTTAAATTTCATTATTAATGCATTTTCTTGCAGTAAATTGTTTGTCAAAGATTCTTATTTCTAAAACTACTAATGTATTTGTTGCAAAATGTTTGTCCAAGAGCATTTTTAAAGCTACTAATGTATTTGATGCAAAATGTTTGTCAAAGATAATATTTTACTTACTAAAGTAATTGCGCATCATTTTTCTTAATGAACATTTGTTACTATGTTTGTAAGAACTTCTATGTGTGTATACTCTTTCCTCACAACAAAAGGTGATCTTAAAGATTAAAAATATTTTTTAATTCTATTTTTTTGTTAATCTAAGAATCTAAGTTGCATATGCTCTTCCTTTACACCACAAGATTATTATAGGAATAAAAAACTCGTGGATTTCTTTCATTTTAGTAGGTCTACCTAAGATTTCATCCCCAAGGGGGTGATTTGAACCCTCACATGTGCCAGTGAGGTATATAAATTTGGGGGAAAATTGAAAGACTCGCCCATTGGAAGGGATACTTTTCGATTTAGGCCATGCTTACATAACTTTATACCTTACAAAGTGAAGGAAGAGAGTGGATTACCCTCTCGTACCAGGTTGTTTGACATCTATCCCTTTTATTTCATAAATTTTGGCATCACATACCTTCAGATATATTAAGTATGTCCCCTAGACATCACGTTCAAGCTTAGATAAGACCTTACAACTATATTTATTCATGGTGCATTAATAATCGATTAGTTCCTGAAAACAAAAAAATAGGGGTGTGTGCTCCACCTATTAGGAGATGGAACACACAAAAGGGGGGACCCTATTTTACTCTATTTCATTCAAGGAAACCCTAGAAATTCAAGTGAGAGACGAGATCTGCTATAAGGTCTCCTAGGGTGTGATTAAAGACTAAAGGGGGTTCACCACTAAGCAAAGGCTTAGAAAGAAAGAGATGTAAATGATATGCAAATGTAACTATGTAACCTAGTTTATAAAACTCAAAATCAGAATAATGGACTGAGAATGAACAGCTCGGTGCACCTAGAAAGTTGAAGATGCTTGAAATAAGATCTAAAATCCTGAAATGTTGACTTTTTATGCACATTGGAACTCATACACCAATTGGAGCGATTTTGTCCTAGTTTAGTGTTTCAGGCTAAATCTATAATATGTAATTGCTAAGCCATGATCTACATAAAATGTCCAAAAGCTGGTATATTAGGACTCATGTGCCACCAGTGGAAATTTAGTCCCAATATCAGGGTTGATCTGAAACTCTAATATCCTCTAGTGATCTACTATATCTTCTCTCCTTCCAGATCTCTAAGTCTAAAACCTTGAATCTCGACCTATAGGTGACTTTTTGTTATCTCGCAAGAAAGGTGGCAACTTTGACAACTTTCTCCAATCTTGCTCTTCAATGGATCTTCAACCTATGTCTACAAATCACAGATCAAAGAGAGGGGAAGATTTTTTTTTCTCAGTGGATAGGAGTTTACCTTGGTCAAACCCCATTTTGGTAATCAAACCTTGAAATGAAATCAAATAGAAGGAAGGAATGACAAATGAAAAAATATGCTATGTCACAACTCACCACACCCTTGTAACAAAGGCTGCAAACTTGTATGAAATGGCTAGCATAAATGTAGATATTGACTCTTGATTGAATGTTATGGATCTTGACTTGAATGCTTGCTTGAATCATAAGAACCTATATCACAAATGTTAGCTCAAAAAAACACATGATCCACGACGACTTGGACATGATGCTTGATTCTTGAATATAGCTCCAAAATGCTTGATAATCAACTTTTGAATGCTCTTGAATACTCTTGATCTCATAAACTTGCTCGAATAAAAGTTGCTAGGAGAAAATATGTGAATTAACCTTGTATTTATACTTGTTTATGCCAAATTTCTCAAAATTACAACACTACAAGCCAACATTAGATCTAGGAGAATAAAATCTCTCCAAGAATTTGAATTTAAAATAGGTCCGAGGTAAGTGGGACTCATACACCAGTTGGGGCGTATGAGTCTCAGTAGGCAAAGCTGGGGACACAAATTTCAAGAAATATTAAGTTCAATGCCAAATTCAGGTTCATGCCCCACAACTTAGGTGGGACCCATAATGCCCAAGGTGGCATATGAGTCCCAGATCACTAAATTTGAGACACAACCAAAAAACATTAAATTATGATTGGTTATTAGATATGTGTCGGGATTATCCTCGAAAAGATGCATTAAATAAGGCTTGTGGATGCAAAATAGGATCAAATAAGGCATAAAGAAGCCCAATTTTATCAGGGAGGGCCCAAACAAGTGTGAAAATGTAGAGGGATACATTTTTCTACACACATTTAGCCCCCACTTTAGTGAGAGGAGGAACTTGCTTCAAACTCACACTAAAGTAGACAAACTCACATCAAGAGGGGTCTAAGTGTACCAATGCTAGTAGGATAGAACGAAAATGATCAAGAAGGTTGTGCAAGCTTCCAGGATCAAGATCCTATGGAAAACCAACATAGGCACAAAATAACACACATGTAAATAATGTATGAAGAAACAACAACATACAAGCATACACTGCCATAGACATAAAGAAAAAAAACAAAAACAAAAGGGGTGGATCAAGCCTCGACCTTTTGTCCTGCACGATGTGGATCAGATCTAAGATGTTTGTCTAAGAATGTTTACAAGTGGAACATGATGCCCACTATGCAAACCTAACGCACACTCACAAGGCCTAGTGGAACCTCAAACCATCCACTAGGTGATCCCCCAACGAGACACATACACATGTGGCCGATATGTGCTCACACAAACAAGCAAGTGACTATGGTAAAGATATGCCTAAGTTTGTATCTCATATGGTAACTATACCAAAGCTATACCTCTTGATAATTTTGATAAGGTGCCACACAACACAAACAACATAATTCATGAGGCAAGCAAAACTTTGTATGCTTGACACCCATGAACAAACAAGATGGCACCACAAGAAAGAAAAGTGTGTTATGCAAGGTTGCCATATAACAACTATTGTAAATGCAAGATAGTGTAATGTATATTCAAAGGATTTTTTCTTAGTTCATGTAAGGTCTTAACTTAGGGAACATTTTTCCTAATGTCTCCAAGAGAGGACCAATCAAAAAATAGAAGATTCACAACTTAGGGGATGTAGTGTGTCACATCAAGCCACTAAGAGGAATATAATAAGCTAAGAGAGATCATGATCTTGAAGGAAATCACACCCAATTTCACCACAAATCAAAAGAGACATCACATGAAGTAAGAAGACTACACAATGAAACATGAGTTGTAAAATAATAATGTCGATGTATGCCCCCACTTTAAATAAATTGCTAAACACCATGTTGTGAGAAATTACTTTAAAGTAGTAAATGATAAATGCTAATAATAAAGAGGACTTGAGAGCTTATTTGGAAATCCCTATGCCAAGTCATATATTTCTAAATGATGCTATGTGATGAAAAGGGGTTTCCCCCAAAATGAAATCCCAAAATCACATAAAGGATCCACAGATTCGGGGTCAATATACATGTCTTTGCTACAATGTTTTTAGAGAGCTTGGAACTATCATCATACCCCAAATACTAATGGAACAAGAAGAATGACACAAAGAGAGTGAAAACAAAGAAAAACTTTTGGGTCAACAAGGAAGAGACTTAAATTTCTTGATGCCTTGTGTCATCCCCAAAAGGAAAACACAAGACAAAGAAGAGATAAATGATTATGACATAGAGAAGAATGTAGGTACAAATAGAGGAATGTCACAAAGAGAGAAATACATCAAATAGAATGGTACAAGAGATCACATTACGCACATGCAACCACACACAACATGAAAAAGAAAAGACTAGTAAGGCACATGCAATTCAACCTCTAGCAAATTGTTTACATCCCAATCTTATTCATCGTATATGGAAGGCAAAAAACTAGCCAAAGGGACAACAGTGAGTGTAGTACTAGGATCATCACCAAGTTCAACACTCTTCTTAGGATAATTATCATTTAAGCTCATAAAAGAGGAAAATAATGTATGCAATTCATTATGCACTTCTTCATCGATTTTAGCAATCTCATCATCATCTAAGTTAATCACAATGGGAGGTTGAATGATAATGTCCAAAGAAGGATTTAGCTCTTGTTTTGGTTGCAATATAGGATCTTTTTGTTGTGGAAAAGAGAGAGACACATTGTGTAGTGCTTCAGTCAAGCTTGGATGTTGATTTCCTTTGTTGTTTCCTTCGTTTAACCTTCAAGCAAGAGCATGACATCTATGCCTATGCTCTCTAGAATTTCTATTCTTTTTGTATGATTTTCAATTTGTGTTTGCATAGGAGTGGGTTTATCAACCATAGGTTTATTTTCTTCCCTAAGGGGAGGAACGAAAGAACCATAGGAGGTTTTTCAACAACTTTCTCTCTAGCTTTGTAAACTTGTTTTATCTTAGGTGTGACGGGATTGTTTTGGTTGTCTCTTGGTCATTTGTAGGATATATGCAAAGAATCTATCTTAGGTCAAGGTCTTGGTTACTTGGAAGTTCTTTTGGTTCAATCATAGTTTTTTCAAGGATAGGAGGCTCAATCATGGGTTGAGGCATGTTTTAGAGAGATGGTTTTGCTATGTATTTTTCCTTAAACTTTTGATAGGATTTGAAAAATAATTTCTCACAAGGTTTTATAGGTTCCATAGGCTCGGGCCAAAATAATTCCAATGAAAAGTTCCCACAGGAAGACACGGGATTAAATCCACTATGGTGCACAGTAAAGATTTCATTGTCAAAGGGAAACTTTGAACATTTATGCATGATCAACGAGACAGCTTCCATGGAGCATACATGGATAACTAATCTTCACACGGAATTGATCTGATGTCGGGATGATGGAGAATGAGACATCTAATTGTTCTGGTCCAAATTTTAAAGGAAGGGTGATCGATCCCATCATAGGGCAAGCAAAACAATTATTCATTTGTATCCATGCTTTCGGTTGATCATATGTTTCTTGATACAGTTCATGCACAAGTAATAATTCTTTAGTGATCACATTTTCTCCATACACGAGATCAATTAATATCCCATTACTGGGCTTTCCATTGATTCGGTCGGCTATGTATTTAGAGGACCATCAGGTGCATTTCTAATGATATCTTTAAATGAGAAAGCAATGTCAAGCAACTTTTTAGTTCGACCCTTACGAGGTAGAATTTCAATCAATCCTACCATATCATCCATAAGACCTTGCTTATCAGTATCCATAGGACTTTTTTCAATCTAATCCATGTTGTCATCATCTGTGTCAACATTCATCACATCATTCTTCTTAGTTTCACTAGATTTGACAAATGAAATATCATGGTTTGGCATAGGGTTGGTAAAGATTTGCTAGTTTTGGTTAGGAGGGACAATGGATTTATTTCCTTGATCATTAACACCTCCAATTTGAAGTCGACTGGAATCAATGAGGTCTTTTACAAGATGTTTAAGATGCTTACAATGTTTTGTGTCGTGTCCATTTTTTTAGTGATAATGGCAATAGGAATTCGATCTAAAGTTTAGAGGTAAAGGCTTATTAGGATCGAGAGTTTTGACGATAGGTAAGGTGATCATTTTTTGCTCTAGAAGTTGTAACATTGTGTTATGGAGGGTATCGGGTAAGGGAGTAAATTGTCTAGTCGAATCCTCAAATGTAAAAGGATTTGTCTTCTTTATAGCAGCCACTTGGGTATCAACACGTTGAGTTGGTTGAAGGGGATTTAGTTGAAGGAAGCCTTTATTCTATGTTCTAAAAGGTTGGTAAGTGTTTTGGTTTGCAGATTCAGACTTTTCAGGATGGCTAGAGGTGGTTTTGTTTCACAACTACTAACCAAGTTTTGATAATCACGAAGGGAAATACACAAGTGTATAAAGGAAGGAAACTTCAACATACCAAGCTTATCTTGTATCTTAGTTTGTAAGTTCTCAATGAACATTATTTGAAGGTGAGGATCAGGAATCTTTACGTCCATTGGGAATAAAGCGATTGGTAGTGTGAAATGAAGTCAGTAACTTTTTCATCATCCTTTTGCTTACATCTCATCAAATCAGCTAAGGTCATCTTAGGTGTCATGTGCACCTATAAATGGTTTATAAAGGCCTCAACAAGTCCATTGAATGAACGAATTGAGTTGTTCAGTAATGAGGAAAACCATTCTAAAGTGGTATCTTTCAAGGACCTAGGGAAAATCTTAGCCAAGAGCTTATCCTCAATAACAAAATCACTACATAAGGCAGTATAAGTGGAAACACAGTTAAAAGGATCTCCTTTCCCTCCATATTTCTCAAACCTATGAATCTCTATACCTTGTGGTATCGGTGTTCTCAATATCTCCAAGGATAAGGGATTTCTTTTGATATAGTATGTAGGTTGGCCATTTTGATTTTGGTTTATGGTGGAAATTTTATTTTGAAGGGATGAAACATTTTGCAAAAGTTGGTTAAGGATGGCATCATTGGTCGTATTATGAGACGGAGTTGAATATGGTGGAGGTGTATATTTGTTCGAGGGGGAAGTGAATGGAATTCTTATGGGAGGTAAAGTGGTGCGAGATATAATGTGAGATGTCACAAAGGTACAAGGATTGCTAGAGGAAATACCCAAGGTAGGAAAGATATTACTAGTAGCTTGCATCATTGTGGTAACTTGAGGGTTTGTATAGGTAGGAATAGAGGAAATGGTTGTAGGAGGAGGAATATGGGTTCCTCCTTGACTTTGGACATTGTTTAGAGGTTGAGCACAAGTAGTCATTGAGATAAGATATTTTCCAAAAAATTGAGCTAGGTTATGCACAAGTTCTACTCCTTCACTTTCAATCATGAGATGTATGTTATTTATGGTAGGAATAGCAATTTTGGAAATGTTTTTGGTACTCATTTGTTGTTGTAGGTTTGCTAACTCTTCATGGATTTGGATTATGTTTTATTGAGGAACACTAGCAACCATTGTTTCAACACTTGTCACTCTACTTGAAGGTAAAGAGTTGTTAAGGGTATGGTCCATACCTAGTGAACTAGTGTCAACACTATGAGTGAAAGAGCTAGATAACCCAAGATCCATGATGAGTGTGCTATTGTGGGGTGACATGAATCTCAAACTATGTCTCACTATAGTATTAGCAATAGGACACCAAGTTGTAAAGCTCATGCAAGGGACAATCAATGAATGCAAGATAATGAACACAAGATAAATGATATTCTTTAATTCTTCTTCAAATGAAATTAAGCTATATGTAATGAAATGAATGAAATAGAGACTCAGTAAAATGAAACAAAAATCTAACAACAGCAAACACAAGTGCAAAAGCGGGGTTTTCAATGTTGGAAAATGCAGTTTCAAGCTTGACACAAGACTAAATCACCTAGAGGGGTGTATGAGTCCCAATTAGGGTTTTTGAATGGTTCAAATGTTGAAAAATAGACAATACAAAATTCCCAGAACTCAGGTAAAACAACCTGCACTAGGACTAAATCATCTAGAGGTGCATATGAGTCCCAGATCAGGGTTTTTTGCATTAAATTCAGTAAATTATGAGTGAATGTTAGGTTTTCTAGTTTGTATGATGTCTAAACTATGTGCAATTATAGGTTTCAAATGAACTTCAATGATGCAAGATGCAAAAATGCAACCTATATGAACTTTAACTAATGCAAGATTTAGAAGCCCTAAATGCAAATTAACTAATGCAAGACCTAATACAAAGTTAATGTAAGATAGATCTAGGAATAAATTGCACTCCAAATCATAAGTAAGGTGTCTAAAGGCCAATTTCACCAAAATAAAAACAAGAAAATAGGGGTGTGTGCTCCACATATTAGGATATGGAACACACAAAAGGGGGGGACCCTATTTTACTCTATTTCATTCAAGGAAACCCTAGAGATCTCAATCCGATGGTCCAAATGAGAGAAGAGATCTGCTATAAGGTCTCCCAAGGTGTGATTAAAGACTAAAGAGGGTTGACCACTAAGCAAAGTGGTGCAGGAGCACCTGGGAAACTTGGGTTTTCCTGGAGTCTTGTTGGAAGTCAAAAATTTTGTTGTGTTATTTTGAGGTCATGTTGACTATCTAGCTAGGTTTTGTTGTTTTGAATAATGCTCGATCTATCTATGGTAAATGGATTGGGAGGTGGCAAACATGAATGGGTTTTGAAGCCTCAACTTGTCATCTTTACCAACCTTGTCAAAGTGTTAGAAAACACATGGGGTTTTATATTTTACATCATTAGGTCATCTATGAGCTCGACCCAAGCTCCTAAATGGTTTTGGAAGCCTATTTAAGGGCAGACTCGACCTTGAGGTAGGGTTGAAAGCATTTTTATTGAGTGACCTAATTGAAGATTGGAGAAAACAGCGTTGAAAAGACAGTTTTCCTGCATTTTTGTGTTGAAACTGATCTTTAATGGAATGACTCTGCTATTTTTCTATGTGTATTATGTTGTGTTAGTCTTACACAATCTTGGTGTGCCTTTCTTTCTATTTTGTAGATTTTTTTCAACTTGTATTTGTAAATACTTTGGGTTTCATGTGTTTTCTGGCCTGAAACAGGCGGTGTTGAATAAATGGAGGCTTAGAGCACCTTCCCACTGCACAAATTGTACGGACCTTTGGGAAATGTGCCCTACCTCCATGCTTGTAAATATGGTAGGTGTTAGGTTTTCTTTGGTTGCAGGAGCTAGGAGAAAAGCCTTGCCCTAGGCAAGACAGTGAGAGCTCGGCTAGGAAAGGCTACAGGACAGTAGGGATAATTTGCAGGGGAATAAAGTTTTTTGAGAAATTATTTCTTGAGAATTTAGGAAAGGGTCCTGACTATGTATGGTGATCTGGAAGAGGCCTTTCCAATCCATTTTCTAGGAGAGTTTTCTGACACTCTTAAAACAACTTTTTAAAGCTTTGAAACCCTAGCTTGTTGACCATTTTCAAGACTAAGCACTGTACAGACAGTTAAGGCTTGAGACTGTTAAAATATTAAGGTGATGATCAAATGAATCAATAGTCTTGAAGAGAGTTTGGGTGGTTATTTAGTAATTTGTGAATAATCATCAGTTTTCTTGAAGTTGGAGGCCTAATTGGCTCAAGGGCTATTAGCCTTCCAAACCTATGGAATAGGCTTCATGCAAGTGTTGATAAGATGGAGGCTAAGTGAAGTTTCAGGAACCCTAGGAGGTTGTTTTGGAGCTTTGGAAAACATTCCCTCACCCCTGCAAGATCCATTTATGTATTGAGGGAGGATTAGTCTTTTGGTTGCATAAAAGGCTAAGGAAGAATGGAGTCATAGTACCAAGATTTGGCTTGGTAGTTGCAAACTAGAAATGATAGCAGGGTTGGCAAGAAGAACCAGGGGTGCCTAAATAGCATAGGACCTATAGGTTGAGTGGTGGAGAGTGACACCAAAGGGAATCATCAAGGTGAGACCCGGAGCATTGAGGCAGTGATTGTCTCAATCCAACCCTGTCCCTATCATAAAGGCTTAGAAGGAAAGAGATGTAAACGATATGCAAATGTAACTATGTAACCTAGATTATAAAATTCAAAATCAAAATAATGGACTGAGAATGAATAGGTGCACTTGCAAAGCTGAAGATGCTTGAAATAAGATCTGAAATCCTGAAATGCTAACTTTTGATGCACACTAGGACTCATACGCTAGTTGGGGTGATTTAGTCTCAGTCTAGGGTTTTAAGCTGAATTCAAAATCTACAACTACTAAACCAAGATCTACAAAAAATATTTCAAAAATGGTATATTGGGACTCATACGCCACAAGTGGTAATTTAGTCCTAGTATAAGGGTTGATTTGAAACTCTGATATCCTCTAGTGATCTATTGTATCTTCTCTCCTTCTAGATCTCTAAGTCTGAAACCTTGAATTTTGACCTATAGGTGACTTTCTGTGATCTCCCAAGAAAGGTGACATATTTGACAACTTTGCAACTTTAACAACTTTCTCCAAT
Source organism: Sequoia sempervirens (assembly GCA_007258455.2). Classification (NCBI taxonomy): domain Eukaryota; kingdom Viridiplantae; phylum Streptophyta; class Pinopsida; order Cupressales; family Cupressaceae; genus Sequoia; species Sequoia sempervirens. The sequence goes on from VDFB02058242.1 coordinate 65,325,507, forward strand.
CTTTCTCTTGAATGCATCTTCAACCTAAATCTACAAACCACACATCAAAGAGAAGGGAAAAAAAATTTGTTCGTGGATAGTGGTTTCACTTGGTCAAACCCTGTTTTGGTAATCAAACCTTGAAATGAAATCAAATAGAAGGAAGGAATGATGAATGAACAAATATGCTATGTTGCAAGTCACCAAACCCTTATAACAAAGGTTGCAAACTTGTATGAAATGGCTAGCATGAATGTAGATCTTGAATCTTGATTGAATTATATGGATCTTGACTTGAATGCTTGCTTCAATCATAAGAACCTACATCACAAATGTTAGCTCAAAAACACACATGATGCTTGATTCTTGAATATAGCTCCAAATGCTTGATAATCAACTCTTGAATGCTCTTGAATACTCTTGATCTCATAAAATTGCTAGGATACTTGCTCATAAAAGTTGTTAGGAGAAAATATGTGAATTAACCTTCTATTTATAGTTGTTTATGCCAAATTTCTCAAAATTAAAACACTACAAGCCGACATCAGATCTAGGAGAATTAAATCCCACCAAGAATTTGAATTTAAAATAGGTCCAAGCTAAGCAAGACTCATATGCTAGTTGGGGTGTATGATCCCCAGTAGGCTAATCTTGGGACACAAATTTCAAGAAATGTTAAATTCAATGCCAAATTCAAGTTCATGCCTAAGAACTTAGGTGGGACCCATACGCCCAAGGTGGCATATGAGTCCTGGATCACTAAATTTGAGACACAACCCAAAAAGATTAAATTATGATTGGTTATTAGATATGTGTTGGGATTATCCTCAAAAAGATGCATTAAATAAGGCTTGTGGATGCAAAATAGGACCAAATAAGGCATAAAGAAGCCCAATTTTAGCAAGGAGGGCCCAAAAAAGTGAAAATGTTGAGGGTTACATTTTTCTACACTACAGTTCCAAAAAGTTACTCACATCGTACTTCTAAGTTGTTGAGATATATTTCATTATGGGTAAGGTTTTGACCTCTACGGTAATAGGTGTATAATTAATCCATGACCTTGCATTCTCTAACTATCCACTGCTACTTCTTTATCACTTGGTAGATAGTATATTGGTGAGCCCAAAAAAATTAATACTCCTTGAATAAAATAGGTTATTAATACACTTGATGTGTATTCTTGTGCTAAGCTAGTGAATATCTAATTAGCTATACACATCAAGCACATTAATATCCAATTATCTATAAATTCATTAATCTCAAGGATCTATTATGTCAAGAACTTCCTCCAAAGCATGCCCCATACATTTCCTCACCCAAATCAAGATTTAAGTATCCATCCTAATTCCTTTCAAGATCCCTTTCCATCCTATAATATTTAATCACCCCCATTGAACCCATTTATGAAGCAAATCCCTCACCACATAAAGATCCAATCACCCCTATTACACCTCTCCATAAACCAAATCACTTTCCATCTCAAGATCCAATCACCCCTATCAAACCCATCCATGAACCATGATCCTATCAACTTGTTTCTTCCACCTTTATTTGATTTGGTTTTCTCATCGTCAATGAAGTTGAAATCTCCCCCCCCACTTATTATCCATCTAAAAGTGGATTTGTATCTTGTTTCCAAAATATCAAGTATTTTATGGATAATTAGATTTTCCAAAACATGTATTATCAAGTCAAGGGACTATAACTCCATGAGAAAGACATCTTAAATCCTATACAAATAAAAGAAAATCCAACATTTCAAGATTTTTAGCTATATAGAGATCATGATGAAGATGTCGGTCACTCCTCCACTAAGGCTAAGGAAACTTTTTCCAAAGTAAAAATAGGTATCTCCTATAAATCCTCTCATCTTGCTACCATAAATTATTTCAATAAATGCATCATCTTAATCAACAAATGATTCATTAATAATAACCACCCATCTCTTACAATCCCAAATCAGGATCAACAAATACACATATCATTGGACTTCTTCCAATATGACAAGATACTCTAATTTCATTGAATCATACCTCCACATTTGAAAATAATTTGGATGCAAAAATATATGAAGTATCAAATCCATACAAACCTAGGGATCATCATGTTGCAATGCATTAACATGTACAAATAAAGAAAAAAATGATCTAAAAACAAAATAAATCTAAAAAAATACAAAATCCCACCAATCCAAAAGCAAATATAAAAGAAATGTGAATTCCTAAACAACAATAATGCATCGACAATGAGAATATATCTTCACACCCCCATCTATTCCTCTATATACTACTTCCTTCCCTAAATCTCAAAATGAGAAAAATCAAATACTCAATCAAAATAGATCAAAAACATCATAAATACCCACTCATCAAACAAAAGGAAAAAATAATGTAGATCCCAAAACACAACAATGCATCTAAATGGAGCTCTTGATTATACATATAAATCCCAATTTTCTCCATCTAAATCCAAGCATCCCTATCCTAAACATCCTATATATATTTTTGATCCCTATGTCCCAAAATCCTTAATATTAACTCCCTCTCATTAACATACTAAATCCATTTTGGGCTCCTATATCCCAAAATATACAATCCTAATTCTCTCATTAAAATATCCACATCTGAAATCACATTTGAACTCAACACTTCACCCTCCAACATGGTTTGTACAATAGTTTTCTCTAGTTCCCTTTGATCCTATGATATTCACTCATGTCATCACAATCCTATTCTTTCATCCAACCATATATCAACCCCCTTTCCACCATCCAACATCCATCCACCATCATATCCCTTTTATCTAATATTTTTCATAACTCATTATCCTTCCTTTATCTCCTCATCCATTTTATCTCCATTGGAAAAATCCTCCCATAGATAAACAGTTATGATGGTACCCTGTTTATATTTTGGAGAATCTCACTTAGCATAATTTCTACCCATTTATGAGTACAAAAACCAACTTGGTTTTTTCCAAGAAATTATTTAGCAAGAGATACTCTCACCATGAAAACAAACACTTGATTCCTCCATCCCTGTATATGTATCCCTTATCCAAACTACTCTATCCATATTTTTTATGATCCTAATATGATATATTCCCAAGTATATATATGATATATTCTTAAGTATATATTATATATTTTTTATTATAATAAAGATAGGCACTTGTGGTATAGTTAACCCTAACTTAAATATTAGTTAATACATTAATCCCTCTTAATTAGAATTAAGGGGTATGTCCCTACGTATTTTAGCCTATAAATAAGGAAGAGATCTCTCTCCCATGATATCATCAAATATTGAATTCATATAATATTGTTTGATTATTGGAGGTAACCCCCTCAAAGTGTTCTACTATATTTCTAATTTTCACACTTGTTTCCAAGAAATTTCAGAACAATATCATTATCCTTCATCTAGAATATAAAAACAAAAACAAACAACAAACAAAAAACAAAAAATTATAACAAAATCAAAAATTAAAAAATAAAGAGAAATTGTTCATGAAATGGTAAAAACCATATGTATGGTGCCTTGGGCAAGTACCATGATGAAAACCTGGAAAATAGGTTTCATGCATAAATCCTACATCCAATAGCACCCTACACTTGGAGAAAAGCTTCTTCCATCCTATCTCCCTCATTCTACCTACCCCATCCTATTTACCTATCTATTATCTCTATGTAGCTCTCCCATCATATCTAATCCATACTCTTTTCCTACTTTTGATCTTGATAAACATAGGTACATTGTATACAATCATGCTTTGGACAATACAAGTTTTAATTATGCAATTCATTTCTCATGCAATCCCTCAAACATGAATTCTATTTTACCTTTCACCATCAAGCTATCATCTCCAGTCCACAAAGCTAGACCTACCATCTCACATGACTTTGGTAGATTATCATTTGTAATACATCTAGTATGTGTCATATTATTCCTATGTGTCATAGTCATTGGATATTAAAAATTTAAATTCATCTGTCTAATAATCATCCTATGCCCTATCCACATAATCCATCCATCCTTTCATCCTTGTTTCTAGACTTGATTTTTCCTTATCATTGACTACCTAAATGAATACACTATAATCCATCTATCCTAAATCTCCCAAAAATCTGTAGAGGAGGGGATTCGCTACTCTTGAGTCTCCAGGACAAAGAACAGTCTATAGGGAGAGAATAACCTTTGATTACCTCAAAGTAAAAGCTCAAGTAACAAGGTATGAAATGGAGAATATTGCAATAAATTGATTAAATAAGATGCTAGTCTATTAGGATCAAGAAGGATAAAACTGCAATTTAACAGAAATTGCTATAGAATTACAAAATACAGATTACAAAAACATAAAGCTTAGAACTTAAAGATTCTACCCCTAGAAGGGAAAAGTCTCATCCAATTGATGATAGTGTGCCGCAAGGACGTCTTCACCCCTTGTTGCCATCTGTGTTGAATTAGGAGAAAAACTTGAAATCTGCAATACCTAGTTCTTCAAATTTAAACACCTGCACATAGAAAGGATGATGAAAAATGTTGTGGTTGTTTTTGGGCTTGCCTTAGTCAAACCCCCATTTTGGTGTTTCAACCTCCATGATTTTGGTGTTTCCACCTCCATGGTTAACTAGATAGATAGAGATAGACAAAATAACATAAAATGTAATAGATGGGACGTGTGATAGAAACAAACCCCAATGTGGAGGAGAGCCCCTATCACGAATAAAATAAACAAGACAAGTAGATAGTTGTAAATAGATGATACAAAGTAGACAAGAGAGTGTTATCGACAGTTTGTGGCTCCCCTCTTGGCTTGATAGATCAAACAAACTTGCTTGCAAGAGATACTTGGTTGTTAATGAGATGAGAATTCAAAAGAGTTTTTTTGTGGAGAGTAAGAGAGAAAAGATGTACAAGACAATATAGCAAGAGAGAAAGATCAAACAAGATAAAGTGAGAATGAATTAAATAATGAGTGAAAAGAGGATTTTTGTGATGTTTCATGGGTGGGAAGAGTTTTTACACTCGCAATTTCGTCGCAATGATGCATGTCATAGGAAAAGGATGCGATATTCCCTCATTTGAAACTCGGAAAGTTCAAGGATGCTAGCGCATCGCGCAAGTGTCCTACTCAAAAATTTTCACAAAATGAGGTATCAAACTACTAACACTTCATCATCATCCCCTATGGAGTTGAAATCATGAATTTCCAACTCATAAGGTTTTATCATTAATGCGACTAGGTGTCATAAATGCAGCAAGCTAAATGTGCAAGTGTGAAATTGCCATTGGGTGCAATTTTATGACACCACATTTTTCCCCCACTTTAGTGAGATAAATTTTTAAAGAAAAAATAGATATGCTAAAGTAGTTAAGAAAACATAAGTGCACAATCAAAAGTTTTGAAATTTTTTAAGATTTATCAAAAAGGATACAATAGAGGCCACAAAGGTCGAGCAGGTGGATATTAATGATGCCCCTAGTGTTTGAGCTCAATGAGAGACTAAAACACTTGATGTGAAGTTTCATTCTATAAAACTCAAAATTAGGTTATTTTTTAACATCAAAAGAAGATACCATGATGAGAAGAATGCTTAAGAAAAATTTGGTGGTTCAGAAGAAGAATACAATGAAGAGGTGAATATATACCCCCTCCTATTTTTTCCCCTAGCTAGGTGGGGTGAAAATAGGAAGGATGGAATATTTACATGACATATCGCGCTTTTAGAGCTAGGTTGATGACCTCGTTAGGTAGGTAGAGGAAACAAAGACGAAATCTGTTGATCCCTAGGTGCAGCTGTTCTAGGAGGAGCTATGACAAGCCCATGAGTGGGAGGCCTGTTGTGGGAGAGTGTTGCACTATTGCAAGAGGACACAACCAATCTAATGGGAGATATTTGAGAACTACAAACATGGAGTCTATTGGTGTCACAGTCACATCGATCATAGTCCCACACATCGATCCAGTAACCTCCTTCACCACTGCCAGCACCAGAGGGCTCGGGGATCCATGCACTCGAGGGACAGAGGCTTGATTTTGTATATGGAAGATTTTTGTAGACCATACCATTTTTGGAAATATAGCACTTTTGTTTTATAGATTCAAATATAGATATACAAGCACCACATTTTGATACAATGGTGTGATACATGTACATGACATTTTTGATATATATATGATATTTTTGACCGACATCATGGTGTTCTTATACATACTTTCTTTCATGTATGGCTATATGATGGATTTATGTTTATGTATGTTTGTTTATATTAGATGCGATCATGATTTAATAAACACACATTGAATGTATGCTTAACTAAATACAATGATGATCTAATCACCTAACCAAAAGTTGTTAATCAAATACATTACACAGATACACATCATAATAAAACACATGTATATATATAATTCCTAATTAAATAAATTAATTACATACAAATGTTCACATCATAACACAAATTGAGAAGATAATGTGTTATTGAAGAAATTTCATGGCATAATGAACTATGAACCCTGAGGGAAGAGTGTTATGCACATGCAACATAGACTCTATGCATAGTATCAATGAAGATGTATTAAATTGACTAGTTCTTTTAGAGGTGTTCCATCCATAGACAATAGTCCATAGGCACAAGAACCATACATAGAGGTGATTATGTAAGGACCTAACCAATTAGGGTTCAACTTCCCCTTTTGATCAGGTGGCATGTCATTTACATTCCTTTGATTCTCATAGAGAATGAGATCACCAACCTTGAAATTTCGAGAGAGAACACCTTGATTGTAATGCTTAGAAATGGATCATTGATAACCTTGGAGATATTTGAGGGCTTGCAATTGGTGCTCATTGAGAAACTCAAGTTGGTTTAAATTTTCAACACGGTAAGTGTCATCATCAAACAACCCTTTAAGGGAAACCCGCAAAGATATAATTTCAAACTCTAAAGGTATAATAACCTCAACACCATACATGAGGTTATACGGGGTTGCATCTATAGCCATACGAACACTCATGTGATAGGCCTACAAGGCGTACATCAATTGAGTATGACAATCTTTACCATGTTTATTCACTATTTTTTGAAGAATCAACTCAAGATTTTTATTAGATGTTTTAGCTTGGCCATTAGATTGAGGGTAGTATTATGTAGAAAAGCGGTGCTAAATATGATAGTATGGTGTAGGTTGACTTGCATGTGCCTTGCTAGTCTCTTATTTTTCTTCTTTTTATGTCCTTTTGTGTGATTGCATGTGCATAATGTGATCCCTTGTATTGTTCTGTTTGACATGTTTTTATTTTCATTCCTCTATTTGTACCTACATTCTTCTATATGTCGTAAACCTTTATCTTTGTGTCGAGACATTTAAGTATCTTCTATGTTGACCCAAAATCTTTTTCCTTTTTTTTGCTCCCTATGTGTCATTCTTCCAATTCCATGAGTTATTTGGGGAATGATGATGTTTTTGAGCTCCATAATAACATTGTAGAAAGTACATATGTTGACCCCAAATCTATAGAACCCTTCTATGTTTGGGATTTTATTTTGGGGAAACCCCTTTTTATGATGTAGCTTCATTTGGAAACATATGCTTGACATAGGGCTTTCCAAATAATCTCTCATGTCTTCTTTATTTTTTAGCATTCATCATTTTCTACTTTAAAGTAATTGCTCGCAACATGGTGTTTAGCAATTTCTTTAAAATGGGGGCATACATTGGCAATATCATTTTGATATTTTTGACTATAAGCTATGTTTCATAGTGTGGTATTCTTAGTTCATGTGATGAATCTTCTTCTTGGTGGTGTCATTGGGTTTGATGTCCTCCAAGATTGCGACCTTTTTGAGCATATGGCATTCCTCTTAGTCGTATTGCTACATATTTTATTCCCTAAGTTGTGAATCTTTTATACTTGATTTGTCCTCTCTTGGATACATTAGGCATGATGTTCCCTATGAGGAGACCTTAAATGAACTAAGAAAATCCCCTTCAAATTATCCTATTTGTATTTTTGTTCATGAGTGCTTGGCATAACTTAGCTTGCTAACCTTGTGAAGCTTGAAGTTACAAACTTTTCTATGGCCACCAAGCATAACACACCTTGCTTGCTAGTGGGGCCATGTTTGTTCATAATTTCTTAGCATAACACAACTTTCTAAGCCTTATGAAGCTTAAATTTCATATTGTGTGGTGCCTTATCAGAGTTATCGAAGGTATAACTTTGGTATGGTTATGAAAACCTAATAAGATTCTCTCATTAGCCACTTTTTGGGGGATCACCTAGTGGACAACGGATTTCACTAGCTCGTGTGAGCATGTATTATTGTTTGCATAGTGGACAACGAGTTTCACTTGTAAAGGTTTATGGACAAAAAACTAAGGCTTGATGCACATCTAATTGGACAAACAATCAAGGCTTGATCCACCCCTTTATTTTTATTTTTCTTTCTTTCTTTTAGTCTTTGGCATTGTATGTTTGTGTATCTTGTTTTGTTGTTGCATGTCATACATCTTGTGTGTGTTTATTTGTGATTATGTTGGTTTTCCATAGGATATTGATCTTGGGTCCTTGGCCACCTCCTTGATCGTTGTCATCCTATCTCACTAACATTTGTGCACTTGGACCCCCTCTTGGTGCATATTTGTCTACTTTAGTGTGATTTTGTGCTTGCACTCATCCTCTCACTAAAGTGGGGGGCTAAATGTAGTGTAGAAAAATGTACTCCTTTACATTTTCACACTTTGTTTGGTCCCTCTTAATTAAAATAGACTTAATTATTCCTTAATAATCCCTATTTTACATCTACAAGCCTAATAAATTACATTTTTTGAAGGGGAAACCTGACAATAATTAATTCCAACACATAACACTTTACCTTGAGCAATGTGTGTTCCAGGAATAGGGACCTGGGACCCATTCGCCCATTGGAAAATGGGTACACCCTAGGCCTTTGAACCTAAATTTAAATTATATTTTTGGCAGTATTTTAATGTCTCTAAATTTAAATTTTAATGTCAGCTTGTAATGTTTAATTTTCAGGAAATTAAGGATACACACCTATAAATACAAGGTTATTTCATCAATTCAAATCCTAAGAAATTTAGAATTTTTATGTGACTTCATAAGAGAAAATTTTATGATCAAAGTCATTCAAGAGAAAATTTCTCAAGAATTTTTTTGTAGTAATCAAGATCTCAAACATCATGTCAAATTCTTCTTGCATCATGCATGTTTTTGGAGCTAACATTGTGATTTAGGTTTCAAAGATAAAGTCAAAGCATTCATGTTATATCTCAAGCATCAAGATCCACATCCATTGAAGCCATTCCATGCAAGATCAAGATTAATATTGCATAATTCCAAAGGTTTATTCAATGGTTTGGTGAGTTACAACATAGCTTTTTTCATTCAACATTCCTTTCACATTTCATTATTTCAATTCAAGGTTTAATTACCCAAACAGGGTTTGACCAAGACAAAACCCCATTCACAAAAAATAAAAAAAAATTCCCTCTTGTGTTTGTGTTGAATATCTTAGGTTGAAGAAGGATTGAAGGTCTTTTGAAGAGAAAGATTGGAAAATTTGTCAAAGTTGCAAAAGTTGTCAAAGTTGTCGTCAATTCGTGAAAACTCACCTAGAGATTTGATTTTTTACTTTCTAACACTGCAACCTGGATCAAACAGAAGCTACAGATTGAAATCAAAGGCTACCAAAAGTTTGTTGATAACCTTGAGTAGATAACCATTCTCCCATGGGTGAATGAGTCCCAGATAGCCTCTTAAAACTGCCTTTTGGTGGTTGGTACATAGTGTTTTGTCCTTCTCAAATCTACAAAAACTTTTGTTTTTGTTAGTATTGAACTTTAAATTGTTGTTTCAAGTTTGAATGAGCATAATTGAGTAGATTTTATATTTTAGTTTTACTCCCAAAAGTGTTGTTGAGGTTGAAACCCCCATCCTCAAGCATAATGAAATCAATAGATTCCTTCATTGAGTTGAATCACCTAAGGGTTGTAAGTTAGTTCTTTGTGTGGATATCATTTCCTAATGAAATAAAGGGAAATAGGTCTATCTATTATCATTTTGGTGAACCCCCTTCTCATAACATTAACCCTATTTTTCATTGTTTCAAGAAGATATCATAATCTATATTCATGGAAAAATGGAAGAACATCCTCACACTAAGTTGGGAGACTTATGGTCAAATGAGCTAAATGGAGATGATTTCACCCTAAAACCATAATATAAAAACCTCGTTGTGAAGAAACTATATGTATGGTAATGGTTTCCAAAATTTTGCTATGAGGATAATTGGGTTAGAATGGAACTTAGTAGAATTCACGATCAGTTTGTTTGGACTAATATGCCTAGTATGATAACTAAGGAAGTGATAAGAGAGGTTACCAGTCTATACTCCACCAAACCCATTCCTATTTTGAAATCTGTCAAAAAAGAAGTGGCTATGGAACTTATTGGCGCTACTTATGACAAGAGAGCCCTAACCATCAATACTATCAGAAATATTGTTCTTAGGTATGCTACAATGTTATTGGATCTAAGATCTATTTTACCAATAGAGAAAATTTAGTGTCTACCACCACAATTAATGTGGCATAAGAAATGGTTGAAAAGGGTGTGGATTATGATCTTTGTGAGTTTCTTAGGAAAAAATTGATGGAGAACCTAAAGCAAACAAAGGAGAAGTATGCATTTAAATATGGCACTTTGGTTATGTGTTTGATGTTTTTTTTCTTGAAGGAGCTTCTCAAAATTGGAAATGTAACCTAGTTGAAAGGAAGACCAGTTACCCACTAGATTGAAAATTTCATGAGAATTCTTAGAGATGTTAAAGCACAAGATGAGGCTCTTGTTTCTTTCTTTGTAGTATTTCAAATGAGGATGCATGAGAAAGAAAGAATTCCAAGGAAAATAGTTGAAAAATACAAAAATGACATCACTTTTATTGTATCAACAAAACAATGCATTATTGAGGCAGTGGAACCAAGAGCTATATGGGTTCCTGAATTAGGATATGAGGTGGCAAAAGAATATCTTATTAGTTTTGTTGACATTTTGTTGAAAAGTCCCAAAGACACCACAAAATAAAGATATGACACATATGAGGATAAATCCATGGAGGTGCACATGGAAAAGAGGAAACCACAGATAAATAAAAAGGTTGATAAAATGGTTAACCAATATGCTAAGGAAATGGGTATTCCAAAAGAGCCAATGTAGTATGTGAGGGAAAATCAGGAGCAACCATAAGATCTGGTAGGAAAACTACCATTCCTCCTTTTATCCATAAGTCCTCTGGGACTTTACCTTTTGTTGGAGATAAGAGGAAAACAATTGTCAGTCCTCCAATAAGGGAGAAATCCCCTCTGATTGTACAAACTAAAAGAGCTGAGAATAAGAATTTTTCTATTGTTGCACCACCTACTGCCCCTACTAAGAGCAGTGTCAACATAGCAAAAGAAGAAGAGGAATTGGAAGAAGAAAAACCTCAGTTGGTCTAGAGAAGAAGTGATGCTTTATAAGGTGAAACTAGTGCAAAAAGAAGAAGGTTTGATATTATTGGCATGAGAGTGAATAGGAGATCGAGGAAGAAAAGAAGAAGTTTATTATCCACATGAGGAAAGAAGCTACCAAGAAGGTGTCATCAGAGAAAAATAAGAAGAAAACAGATACAAGACAAAAGAGGACTTCAGGTAAAAGCAAAGAAAAAGAACAAATAGAACCAGTAAGGCCTCACTCACCTATGAAATTAGAGGCATTGTTCAATAGTATTCTATAGAATGAGATGTTAGAAGAGACCAAAACTCTATACAAAGATGTAGATGAGGTGGATAAGGCCACCATCATTGAAGCTATATTCAAGTACATTTTTGTTCTTGAGGTTGATATGAGGAATATCAAGAAACATATTCTTGCACATTTATGCAATATTTTGCTAGAAAGAAGGAAAGAAGTTGTAGAAAAAGAAGAAAGGATTAAGGAAGAAGCATTGGAAAGAATAAGTGATCCTCTCTCTAAGGATTACATAACAACTTTGGCCACGGTATTTATCAAAGAGCTAAGAACTAAGAAAATGGTGACAACCCTTATGGGAAAAGATAAAAGTGATCTTGAAAGAATTAGAAAGGAAAGCTTGGGAAAAGCAAAGGAGATAGCACAAAAACTAGGAATGATCCTAGAGATTAGGGAAGAAGTGAATATGGAAACCCCTGCTCTAGAACCAAATATTGAAGAAAATGTGAAAATAGATGGTGCTCAACATGATCATGATGCAAATGAAAAAGCTACACTAGACAACACTCCTCCGGAAGTGAACGACATGACAGAAAGAAATGTTAAGGATGCAGTGATTAGAGAAGATATTGCAAAGGAAAACACTACTCCTACGGTACAAGAAGAAGTTACTCCTCTAGATAATACAAAAAATATTGCAAAGGAAGAGAACAAAAATAAGGATGATAATGAAGAGAATGTTGAAGTGAAGAAGGAAGGAGAGCAAGAAAAGAGAGAAGAAGATGAGGTTGCATCCAGAGATGCACAAACAAAATATAAAATCCAATAAACTCCTGAATTTCTAAGGAATCAAAGGGAAAGGCTACAGAGTTAACAAAGACTTATCCTCCAACTCCTCCTTGAAGATTCCCTAAAAAATCTATTGAGTATGCAACCCAAGTTCCAACCTATTGTTTCATCACAAGTGATGCAATTGTCGATGCAACAAGGTAGTGCTGATTTGGATAAGATATCTCCCCTTCATAAGCTACAACTAGGAGATGTATTTCACACATTTGCAAGAAATTTTGAGACACACTAGAAGAGTGATGAACTGATGGAGGAAGCAGTAAAAGCACTACAAGAAACCATACCTGATGCAAATATTAACGCATCACTATTTGGCATGTAAAATCTAAAACTTCTAATTAATTCCTTTAAGGTATATGCATCTAAACTAAAAGAACAAGAAAAGAAAAAAGTGGAAAAGAGACTCAATGATAAGAAATTACTAGAAATTATTGATAAATATGTCATTACAAATAATAAAAAAAAAAGAATTAATGAAGGATATTGAAGGGTGTGTTGATGAGGCAAAGGCTCTATATCAATATGGGATGAAGTGGCCTAGAGCCACATAGAGCATAAGGAAGGAGATGGACTTCATTAAGTCTCAAATCAATACTACCTCAAGTTCCTATGATCCGGTAGTTGACCTAACTAGAGAAACAAGGAATGCAATAAAAGACTTACATAAGAAATTCTTTAGGCTACCAACCCAAAAAGAACACATCATTCTACAGTTTGGAGAAATAAGGGATTTTTTCAATCCAAAACTCTTACTTGTTTCAAAAGCTCTTTTGAGTGCAAATATAGCAAAGCAAATGAACTTGGTACTTGACACTCTGAAAGAGGGAAAAAAGTTTCTTATGGAATTTGAAACATAGTGTAGATTTCTTGTAGCAACTAAGAAAGATTGGGAAGAAGGTAGGAAAGTATAGCAAGCCCATGTACAAAAGTTGTAGGCGTCAACCACCTCCGGTTGACATATTTCTCACTTTTTATGTATTTCAATATTTATGTTTAGATTCTTTGTACATATGCAGAATATATAGTATTCTTTCTAGTACATTTTTTGGTTTTTTCTCTATTACATGAATCATGGGGATTCAATCCATTCTTTTTGGTTTGTATATATGCACACATTTCTTAGGGGGAGTTTGGTGAAATTCATAACAGTTGTATAGGTGCCCTTTTCCATTGATGTCAAAGGGGGAGAATGTTTTGGAGAATTTTTGGCATGTTTCCATCAATAACAAAGGAGGAGATTGTTGGAAGCTTGGGGAGATTGTTGGAAGAATGTCATTGATGCTTTTGTTTGGAAACATGAGCATGAGGAACAAGTAAATGTATATAATGATGTGTTGCAGTGTTGTCATTGATGTCAACATTGTAACTTATGTGAAAATTTCAGTTACAAACCATTTTGATCAGTTCTAATAGGTTTTTGAATTGTTGAGGAAGACATCTTTGCAAGATGGTTTGATCTGAAAAAGTAAGTTGTGTGGGAAATTGACAAAGTGTCAATTCGGCTAATTTAGGGTAATAGAGCATCTATATTTGGGTTTATTCCACTCCGCAAATAAAGTATTCACTTTGTGCTTCTAACATTATTTTTCATGATGTTAGATGTATCTAATTCCAATATTTCATCATGTTTTGACAAGTGGTTTGACATATATGAGTAACCAAGTTTGGCTTGGAAAATTACAATTTTTTTTGTACAGTATGGTTGTGTGGGAAAGTCTGCACTCTCTGTGGATGAGTTTTTGGCTTTGCAATTTTGAGGATAAGTTCCCATATGGTAGTAGAGTATGGAATCCAATTGGCATTGAGTTTTGAGGTCCATGTGACTGCATAAGGATACATAGTAGAAGGATTTTGTTACTAAGTCTTATGTCATGCCGACCTAATAGGTTTGAAGGTATGTGAAGGTTAAATAAGTATTGTGGTCTTATGTGAGATCTATTAAAGGTCCATGCAACCTATTTTACATTATTTTGAGATTTGAATTGTGGCACATAGTGTGGATGAAATTTTTTGGAGCTGACAAGTCATATTCTGAGTGTTACATCTAATTAGATTGATGTAATTGATGTTATACTTGATGCAGATATATATGCAAGATCCTTTTTTGGTATTTTGATGTTTCTATGTATGTTGTGAATGTTCTATATATATGTGATGTAAATTTTATCAAATAAGTGTGAAGTTAAGTTGTGAATGTTGAGTTGAAGATCAAATTTTTGTGAATGCAGAACAAAGCAAAGTGTTGAATCTGAATCAAATGAAGTGTGTAAAGTCAGTTTGTTGAGCTTCATTTGAACTGTATTTCATGCATATGAAAGATGCAATTGTAATAGTTCAAAATAGGTTGTAAGCCACCATCTCTCTTCTATCTTTTTATCTATGGATAGTTAGTCCACCTATAGTGAGCACTTCTATAAATATACTATAACTGGTTATAATATATTGTGAGCTAATCCTCACTGTGGTTTTTTATATTTTTGGTTTTCCAAATATCGATGTTCATATGTTATGTGGTGTTGTCAATGTTTCATGCTTTCTTTCTTTATTACAGTTGAATATGCTTTGGTGATTGGATGTTTAATGTTTGAATGGTTTAAGAGAATATTGATTCACCCCCCTCTTAGTATATATATTTTAAGTTAAACTTTTTCTTACCAAAAATCATACCAACCAAAATGGAACCTTTCCTATGTTTTATCTTAAATAATACTACAAGTATATAATTCCCAATTTTATTAGACTATCATTCATATTAATCTCAATTAAACATGATTATTAATTATAAATACTAATAGATAAAATATGAGATATGACAATTAGGGTGTATACTTCCCAATTTTATTAGACTATCATTCATAATAATCTCAATTAAACATGATTATTAATTATAAATATTAATAGATAAAATATGAGATATGACAATTAGGGTGCCATTATTATGGCAAAGAACCCAACCTTTCATGCACAGATATAGCATATTGATTTCTAGTACCATTTTGTTCGAGTTATGGAAGAGGATGGAAGGGTGATATTGGAGAAGGTTAACACTTTGAAGAATGTTGAAAATATATTTCCAAAGCTAGTGAGCACAAACAAGTTCAAGTGGTACTATGAGACTTAGGGCCTCTCAAACCCTAGTAGTTAGATGAAAATATTGGAGTTCATATTTTTCTATTACAATATGTTCAACAAGTGGGAGAATGTTAGTAAAAGTATCTCAACCTTGCATTCCCAATGTTATGTATTTATTATTTATTGTATTTATTTATTATTTTTATCCTCACACGAGAAGTGAGGCATTCCACTATAAGGAAACACTCTTTACCATGTGTCATCCACCTTGGATTGTAAAAAGGATTTGTAAGAGCATGTCATGCCATTATAATGTGTACGAATATCTTATGACATTGTAAAATGTGGGAGTTACTTATGGTAGATTCTATGACATTGAAGAACATGATTATGAGGTTATATTAGGATCTTGACCAACATTATGAAAGTCTTATGATACATGTCATAAATAATATTTGAATGGAGGAACAAGACAAATTTAGTCTCCTAAGTGTAATGTAAAATTTAATCTACTTTAAATATGAAGAAAAAAATTTATCAACAAAAAAATGAAAGGTAAAAATTTATGCTACCCTTATATTTAAATTTATTAATTTCTTCTTTCATTTGTGTTAATTAAATTAATATTAATCTACGTAAATAAAACCCATTTTTAAACTTAATCTAGTTGATATGAAGTTGGATAATACTTTTTGGTTTTATTGGTATTCTTGGTATTTTGGTAAATAGAAAATTGTGCTTTTTGATGGCATGAGTGATTTATGAGTTACAAAGAATGATTTAATATTCATAAGAGATTATAAGAACAATGTTTTTAAAGAGAGTTGATTCAAAGGTCCTAGGTACTAGAACTAGTATTCTCTAGTAGCTTGGATTGAATAATAGGTATACGACATTGCTATTCTAACTTTAATAATCTACAAGTCATGCAAGTGTCTAGAAAAAATAAAGATTGTTTGCTAGGAACTCTATGGGAACATAAAGGACTACAAATAAATTTTTTAGTATAGTAGAATAGTCGTAAAATTGTTTAACACATATAAAAATTAATATTAAATTCTTCAATATTTGACAAAAAAAAGAGAAAATATCAAACTAATTATTTTGATATTGGATTTTAAAGATGAAGACTAATACACATAAATATTGTTATAGATATACATGTAAATGTAAATATTGTAAAATATATAAAAATCAAGACTGGTGGTAAAAAAAAGTATCAAAATAAGAAAGGTAGATACAAGTAGAATTCAAGAATAAGTTTACCACAAGATTCAACAAAGAATGCTATTAAGCATTGTAAAATTTAGAATGAAGATAAGGAGTCTAAAAATATAAAAGGATGAAGGAACAACTATGTAATATATCTCGCTAAAAATTTTGTAAAAGAATAAATTTTAAATTGATGAGTAGAAATTACAATAATTATGAATAAAAAAATTCTTATATAGAAACTTCAATAAAACAAAGAATTTTTGTCTATAAAAATTATACAACCTTTTTTAAAATTAAAAAAAATCAATGAAATATTTTTGGTGAGAGAAACTACAAAATGCAAGAAGATGCTCTATACTTAGAATGATATTAGAATTGAAATAATTAGATTGATTTTATTTACTCGCATTTAGATAGAAGCCACTTTTCTTTTACATGGAGAAGTGTGAGGGGATAGAAAGAAATGATTTCTTTCATTTTTGTTTACTATTTAAAACAACATCAAAACCAATAGCTAATGATTTTGTTTTATTTAGAAATTGGAGAATGGGGAGAAATGAATAAGGCATTTAGAATATGAATGATATGAAATAAGCAATATAGATGTATCAAGAATAAAGAGATAAGATTATTTTAGAAAAGAGAAAGTATAATTATAAGTTTACAATAAAATATCTTTTTCTTAATCATGTCAATAATATTCTATACTTTTAGGTAGGATGAGGAAGTGGAAAAGTGAAGTATGGGGAGAAATGAATAAAGCATTTAGAATATAATGATTTTCTTTTAAAATATTTTATAGATTTCTTCTTGTTCAATTTATGAAATAAGTAATATAGATGTATTGAATAAAGAGATAAGAATAAGACTATTAGAAAAAATATAATTATAATTTTAGAATAGAATATGTTTCTTTTAATCATACCAATAATATCTTATGCTTTTAGGTAGGATGAGGAAGTGAAAAGATGTTTAGTAAAATTATTATAGTTTTGTTTATAATAATAATATTTCAAAAAATCATAAAATATAATCATTTTTAAAATTTAATAATAAAGATGATTTGGAAATTTAGAAAATATTTAGATTTAATAATAATAGAGAATTAAGAATTATAAAATGTAATAATTTGATAATAAGTAAATTTATACATGGTGAGAATTAAATGGGAGATGTAAGAATTTAGATTCATTTCAATCTACATGTTTATAATACTAAATTTAGAAAGGGAATCATAAAGATGATTATTAGAAGTGTATAAAATTATGTTTAGTATTGATTACAAACATGAAGTATTAGAAACACATCTATCTTGAGTGGAAAGTGAAAACTGCACAAATATATAATCAAGGATGTTAACACACTCATTTAGATTTTAGTGTATTAGTGTCCATAAGTAATATTGGTTGTTTTTAATGAACCAAACTTGATCTCATCAATTGTCTATGAATTTTACATAATTCAATGATCAACAATAGTGAGGATTGGCCAACGACTAGGTGAAAGCTTGTTAGGCTTTTCCTATGCACTTCAGGCTCTACAAGACACAGGAGGGTGATCCCTACAATGTGCTTAATGATACTCTTGTGTCATTTACCACAGACATTGTAAATAATAGATACATTTTCATATGGTTGTAAATTAGATGAAATCCTTCAAGAATTTGGAAAATTATTCAACAAATATTCATCTAAAGTAGAGAATGAACGACCTCACATGAAACTTTAAAACAATTTAAGATGTATGAATGATATTCCTTAAGAATTTTTTCTTTCAAAGGTAGGGTCGACTCAATTGACTCTAAAGTTAACCAAAGTAATAGAACAATGCTTTATCCATGGGTAACGGATTTGAATTTAGAATAGACTGTGATACAACAACAACCAAATTTAGCATTTTTAGATTATTGTGATATTGCATTACAATAAAACAACTAAAATGTCCAGGAACAAAAACTACTTATCAAATCCTTATGACTAATCATATGAACCCATGATTTCAGTAGAGCATTTTAATTAATTCCTTGAATCAAAGAAAAGACAAAATCATACATTCAACCAAAATGATTGAGGACTAATCAAAGAATCCTTGATCATTTTATTAATAATTTGTATGAAAAAATACAAAAGGAGAGAATTTGCTTCAAAATTTGTACTTCTCATTCAAATGTTATTACTATTGTAAGACCATTATGCCTATTACAGAGTTGAATTCAAAACTAAGAATCAACACTAATTCTATTTCTTTGTGCTTGTATTTCAAAATCCCTTACATGAGTTCCAAAAGCTCTATCAACAAAAGACCTGTGTAATTGGCCTTGAATTCCCTTTTATAAGAACAAGGGAGCAAACAAGCTTCAAGCCAAATTGCACACTTAGTCACATTTACATTTGACTTACATTTCAATTTCATTTCAAAACATCCCCTAAGCAGTTACATTTACATTTCTAAAAGGGGGAAAATCATATAAGACAAAATTCCCTTTCATATTGTTGGAGAAGATACTTCTTGCCCTCCAAACTGCATCTTTCATTGTTGCAGTAGCACCAGCTGTGAGCAAAGAATATTTTCCATGAGAAAAATTATATTCCATGTTCCCACCAAGATAGCAAAATTTAAAACATAAAAGCAATAAAAGGAGAAAAGCACATACCATGTCCACATTAGCACATCTTATCATCAATTTGTTGGGAAAATTTTGTCATCTTAGAGAAACCTCCAAGAACAGTAGTTCCTTTGGTAACTTTAATTTCAAATAGATTGCCTCAAAAACACGTACAACTATGTCACAAAGCGGAATCAGACACAGTTCATTTCCCACATTAATCTTTCTGAGAGAAGCACATGTAAATTCAGTTTCAACAACTTGCATAAATAGATTCAACAAATACAACCATTAAACCTGAAAGATAGTACAGAAGATTAGAACACACATATTTATGTGGGGAAAACCCTTTCGGGTAAATAACCCCACACTCCAAAAGATCCGAGCCATTGTATTATTCAACAACAAATAGAGTTACAATACAATCTCAGGCTCATAGCCTTTTTCACAGAGATTACTCCTTGTTCCATTTTGGAGACAAACTGGCAACAACCCTATTCTGTTTCCCTCTCTTCTTTTTACATTTCACTGATCAAACTCTCAGTCCATACAACCTCCACACTGTTACAATACTCTCACATAGTATACAGTGCAGATTAACACGATAGATCAACCAAGACACTTAATCTGGAGAGATTTTGGCAACATAATCCTGCCTCAATCTTTTCTCTCTCAACGAGAGACATCTCACTTGGATACACAGCTGCATGACTCGACCACCGACCTCTCGGCCTCTTTGTCACATAGCTGCTCAACCTTCACTTCCTATGAGATTCATCTCTCTCTCCTCTTCATACTGCAAAACATCCAATGTTTATACATTCGTCTTCAGTAGATAGGAAACCGTTCATCTTCTGTAGATCAGTTCGTATTCCAATAGTCAGACCAACTATTAACTGCTCTAACTTCTCCAACTCTTCAACTACCTCACCCCTTTAGGGTTACCTGTTCACCTCAAGCCACATGCTATCATCCAACATTCAAACCTGGTCGTCGGATAAGAGGTCAAACAAATCTCCTTCATTAGAAGTTAGGGTTCTCCAAGAGTCACCGAGTCATCCATCGAGCACATGGGCCCACATGCCATCTGTGGTTGGAAACCAACCATCACTTTCCAACTGTCAACACTCCTTCATATTTCGCTTGTCGTGGTGATGGGTCCACCAAGACACGCGTCCACTGCTTGTGCAATTCCATAGCATCAAAAGGGAATCTACAATATTCTCAACAAGTCTCTCAGAAAAGACTTAAATATTAACTCCAAGTGGTCCCCACATCCGTTGGCATCCAAGTTGCTATATTGTTGGAGAACCGAACTCCAGAACCTCATGTCTAAGGTTACGAAGTTTCTAGAACCCACAACTTGCCAAAAAAGGGATCGCTCCGTTGCTCAAAACCTGAACTTCCAAACCCCAAGCCGAAGGTTACGAAGTTCCCGAAACCCATGATGAGCTGACAACAAAGGATGTAGCCTTCCCTCCACAGTCGCTAAGTCAGGAGGTTATGAAACTTTGGAACCCCGCGACTTAACTAGGGCCGATGAAGGAGGAAAACATAACTGCTTCAGGAAGCAATCAAGCCAGTAAATTTGAGTCATAATTCTCAACATTCTCCCACTTGAAGAACTTACTGGCTTCTTCCAATGCAAATACAAAATCTTAATCAATGCTTTCATGCTCCAACCAAGACACCTACAATGACATCCAAGATGTCCACCAACTCAGGCAACAGTTCCAGCCATCTACCACATGAAAAGGAATGAGCCAAGGAATATATGCTTCAGTCTCAAGAACACAAGCATTAGATCCTACAGATAGCAAAGGCACCAACACAGCCATCACTCTGCTGTGCTCATGAGCTAAATAGAAGCAACCCAACATCAGCTTCAAAGCCCTATTTTGTTCAAGTCTCTGATCAATAGCATTCAGGACACCCAATCAACAAGTTTCCATAGATAACAGTCTACCAGAAAATATGCAACAAAATCAAGTATCCAACTGCAACTAACTGTCCAACATTGCAACCAATCACAATCTTCCATGAAACCACATAGATCTCAAACATGCTCTCATGCTCCATCAATACTTCTATAGCAACATCCAAGATGTCCACCATTCAGGAAAAATCCCTAACATCTTCCAACATGCCACCTATGGAAGAAAGGTACAAGCTAAGGTGAATAAGCACCAGTCCAATGAACACAAGCAAGGATCCCAGTGGTATCATCAACAAGAAACCGCCATCACTCCATAAAACAAGATAGAACATCAGCTAGAACAACAATCATCCTGACTACTTCCATCCAACTAATAAACCCACGTGACTGAAAAATAGCACCCACAGCAAGTGCTAGAACATCCAATCATCCATACCTTAAAGGTATCAAACATTAGTAAACTTATGACCAACATAACCAACCCATGTACTCCAAAAGAAAGCTCCATGTGCCAACCAGTCGAAGAAGAAGAAACACATTCAAGAACTTCCACTGCATTGGTAATGCCAAATCTAAAAGATCAAAGGCATAACAAATCTACCAATAGCAGCACATAGAACTGTAACATGTAGTACCAAGGAACATCCACAATGATATGCACAACCTGCAAATTAATAACCTACAAGAAACAACTCTCACCACAAGTCTTCACAGCTCTCCCAAGTTCTCCACACCCAACAAAGGAAAAAGATTAAGAACCTCCATGTCATCTCCCTTGAATCATGAGTGAAAACACATGACCACAAGCTAGTGATCACTACAGCTCTGACTAAACCTCAGACCAATGTAATGTGAAACCGAACATCAGGAAGATCACCAAGACCAAAGAGAGAAAACTCTGCTCAACATATACCTGTAGAACATCCTCCTGCATACACTTCTAACAGCAAGTTGTGTCAAGTATGATCTCCTTCCCATCCCAAAGAGACTCCATAACAACATCCAACTGTTCAATCACCAAGATCAAGCATAACAAATATAACATGTAAACAATCATGGATTTAAGCCTCTTAAAGAAGATCAATCTACCTCATTTCCCATCTCAAGAAATCAGCCCATATAACTATCTCCTACCAGTTCTTATCAATAAATGATATAACACAAAAGCTCAAGGAGATGTCCACCTTCCACTATGAATCCTCCAGAACCATTTAACAACAATTCAAGATCCATATCATGAAAGAAAGCATAAAACACACCTGAAAGATATAATGGGAAAATACCTCTCAGATAAACTACTGAGTAGGCCAAGAGTGGGAAAAGAGAATGTTCCTCCAAGATATACAAGCCATCATGACTCATCCAAGAGCAATCTCCTCATTGGTCTCTGTTGAACTCGTGTTCAACCAAGGTGTAGGCTACTCGGACTTTCTACTAAAAACAACACCTTTCTCAGGAGAATTACAGCCTCACCTTATTCTCCATGTATCCATGAGCACCAACAAACGATCATTCCATGCTGAACTCCAAACTACATTACTGCACTTAACATGAAGTTCTCAAGCATATAACCAATGTACTCAAAACACAGAGAAAAACTAGACCACTATCAAAGCTCCAAACATCTAAAACAAGAACTTATCATGACACCATGATCTACACATCCCCCTTAGGAGATACCATGCTCTAAGTGACTTCACCATGGTCTCAAGTGCCATGTACAATGTCAAAACTCCAGTGCATAAACAAGAGTATACCATGACATAAAGCAAACAAACTCAAAAACAACATCACCTGTCAAGCACGGGCAACACCTCAGCCAAAGACTCCAAACATCCTCCATGGTTCCAAGATGTTGCACATCTTCACATAGTGTCCATGCAAATGTGAAAGAACCCTTTTGCAACAACAGGATCAAAGAGCTCCTCCTGATAACATCTGCAACACTAAAGAAGAACATTCACCACCTAGTGATGAACTCACAGTCACTATTAAAGCTCCCACTGAAATGTGACATCTAAGCTTTCCAAGCATCATGATCAATCATATGTTGATCTAAAAATCCTCCAGGTACAATCGACAACATGTCCATCAAGTGGCACCAATATCTCCAAAACAAGCAGAGATTACCATCACTGTCAAAAGCTTACACAAAGCAATGTATCCAAGCTATCCATGACATCATGATAGAACATGCTACAAGTCCCCATAGCCGACTATTCAAGTACTTGACACCATCCATCTTCTCATCCCAAAGCAACCACACCAATGCACAAGTGACCAAAGACAAGGCCAACTAACAGATTTGCAACAACATTGCATCAACCTCAAGGATATAGATAGTCCACATCCAAGTTATCTCACTGCAGCCAATGGGTAGCTAAACCACCAACCACATAACTCGAAGATCAATTCCATCGAACGTGCAAACCCCTCATCACATTAGTAATTGTAGACACCTAAAAATGACCTAGGCCTGCAAGCTTCATTTTTACCACTTTCGTCCTAGCATAATTATGACATTTAATTATGTCCTTGGTCCACATTCGACTATTGATTAAATAATTCATAATTATTTAATTAATTCATGTCATTTATTCTTCATGATTATTAAATAAATAAATTTTATTTATTTATTAAATACGCCATTAATTGTCTAGTCTTCCTTAATTAAATAAATTTCTAAATTTATTTAATTCCCTTTCTTCATTAATTCCTGATTATTAAATAAATGAATTACATTTATTTATTTAATATGTCACTAATTGTCTTAATTAAATGAATTGATTAATTAATTTAATTAATTAGTCTTATCCGCTAAATTAAATAATTAAATTTAATTATTTAATTGTCAATCTCATATTCTTCTCATTTTAAATAAATTAAAATTATTTAAAATGTCATGTCAATCTTAACTATCAGTCCTTTTTGATAAATAATCTGAAAAAGATTATTTATTATCTCTCAAAATCCATAATTTGAATTATTTTAATTCAAATTAGTAATTAATCTTCCAAAAATCAAGCAATCGGGCAGATTCTTGATTTTCCAAATCTTATCTTCAGTCCAAATCTTATCTCTTTGATTTTTCGAATCTGGCAAATCAGGCAATCTTATCTTCTTGATTTTTCAAAAATCTTTATTTTCTAATTAATTTGTCTCATTTATTCTCCATCGTCGATCTGATTTTATTCTGACTGTTCGATTAAAGATTTTTCCCTAACCCTAATTAGGGATTCTCAGGTTTAATCTGGATCGTTCTTTTTAGGTTCTCATCAATAATTTATCTCGTCTGTCCATTCGAAATGGCCTTTTCTATAAAATTCCATCTTCTTCTCATTTTTAAAAGGACACGCTCATTTTGACATTTTACGTAATTATTATAGGCATTTACTTAGTTTCACATTTATTGTCATAGGCAATTGTAGTATTTCAATATTGGCATTTGTTTTAAGCATAGGCATAAACATTGACTTTTAGACATAGGCATTTAGACATATCAAATCCTTCAAGACTTGTTGTAGGACTTAGGCATTTCTAGATTGCTCGAAAGACGAATCTGAGGGCAACATTTTCCAGCAAGCAAGAAGGTATTACGAAAGGGAAACATGGAGGTATCAACAATCAGGTATAATTGTTCTTTCTTTTACTTCCTTTGTGTTTCGTAAAATCTTTGGATTTCGTTTATTATTTATTGTTTATTGCTAACTCTCCTAATCTGAAGAAATCCCTTGATTACAGTAATCATAAACCAAGATATCAAAGAAGATAACCATGTAGACACTAAGACTCCAACACCAGATCATGACCAAATCTGATTTTCCAAACATGTCCACAATGAGCACCATAGTCAAGGAATCCACAAGCAACACCACAAGAATGTTGAGTGAAAAATCACATACCAACACTCTCATATAGAGAAAGCATCTCACCTCCTCATACCATGCCGAAGCACGCATGCAAAACTGCAACCATCTCATCCAGCAACGCCCCAAAATCCAGGGTCTAGAAAATAGTTTAACAACTCTACATAATCATAGGTTTTGCTTAACATGTAAAACCTGTAGAACCACATAAAACATGCAAGTACAATACATCCTTAAAAAAGGAAACAACGGTTCAATAACTCCAGACCCCCTTCAATCCAATTCCAAAACCATCATTATGCACATGCATCCGAGAAAGAGATAGGCTATTCCAGAAGCTTTCAAACCATCTAATGATTAACTCCATAGCCTTCACTATTCGAGGTTAACAAAATAAAATTCCTTCCAACACCAGGAAATACCACCCAGCATAAGCACTCTCTTCCATGACTGAGACACAACCCAAGCTTCTCCATATCATCACAGAGCCTCTCACACAGAAACCCAATATGAAAGCTTTGTTGCAACTCAACCAAGAAGCAAATAAATCCACCTCATACATTAAGGTTATACCGCTGCCAAGATAACCAAATCCATCTTCACCATCCTTCAAACTACATGTTGTCTCTGAATACTACAAGACTTCCACTCACCAAAGGATCAATACATCAGCCAATTCCTCCAAATTTCCTCAAGCTTGGCAGACTAAGAAATCTCCACAGGAGAAATACACAGAAGCAACAACCAAAGAAGGCTCTGATACCACTTGCTGGGAAAATTTTATCAGCTCAGAGAAACCTCCAAGAATAGTAGTGCCTTTGGTAAATTTAATTTCAAATAGATTGCATCAAAAACACGTACAACTATGTCACAAAGCGGAATCAGACACAGTTCATTTCCCACATTAATCTTTATGAGAGAAGCACATGTAAATTCAGTTTCAACAACTTGCATAAATAGATTCAACAAACAGAACCATTAAACATGAAAGATAGTACAGAATATTAGAACACACAGATTTACGTGGGGAAAACCCTTTCAAGTTAAAAACCCACACTCCAAAAGATCTGAGCCATTGTATTATTTAGCAACAAATAGAGTTACAATAAAAGCTCAGGCTCATATCCTTTTTCACAGAGATTACTCCTTGTTCCATTCTAGAGACAAACTGGCAACAACCCTATTCTGTTTCCCTCTCTTCTTTTTACATTTCACTGATCAACCTCTCAGTCCATACAACCTTCACATTGTTACAATACTCTCACATAGTATATAGTGCAGATTAACACGAGAGATCAACCGAGACACTTAATCTGGAGAGATTTCGGCAGCATAATCCTGCCTCAATCTTTCCTCTCTCAGCGAGAGACATCTCACTTGGCTACATAGCCGCATGACTCGACCACCGACCTCTCGGCCTCTTTGTCACACAGCCGCTCAACCTTCATCTCTTGCGAGATTCATCTCTCTCTCCTCTTCGTACTGCAAAACGTCCAATGTATATACATTCATCTTCAATAGACAGGAAACCGTTCATCTTCTGTAGATCAGTTTGTATTCCAATAGTCAGACCAACTATTAACCGCTCTAACTTCTCCAACTCTTCAACTACCACACCCCTTTAGGGTTACCTATTCACCTCAAGCCACATGCTATCATCTAACATTCAAACTTGGCCATCGGATAGGTGGTCGAACAAATCTCCTTCATTAGAAGTTAGGGTTCTCCAAGAATCACCGAGTCATCCATCGAGCACATGGGCCCACATGCCATATGTGGTTGGAAACCAACCATCGCTTTCCAACTATCAACACTCCTTCATATTCCACTTGCCGTGGTGAGGGGTCCACCAAGACACGTGTCCACTGCTTGTGCAATTCTAGAGCATCAAAAGGGAATCTACAATATTCTCAACAAGTCTCTCAGAAAAGACTTAAATATTAACTCCAAGTGGCCCCCACATCCATTGGCATCCAAGTTGCTATATCACTGGAGAACTGAACTCCAAAACCTCATGTCAAAGGTTACGAAGTTCCCAGAACCCACAACTTGCCAATAAAGGGATCACTCTATCACTCAAAACCTGAACTTCCAAACCCCAAGCCGGAGGTTACGAAGTTCCCGAAACCTGCGATGAGCCAACAACAAAGGAAGTAGCCTTCCCACCATAGTCGCTAAGTCAGGAGGTTATGAAACTTTGGAACCCCGTGACTTAACTCAGGCCGATGAAGGAATAAAATAGAACTGCTTCAAGAAGCAATCAAGCTAGTAAATTTGAGTCATAATTCTCAACACAATTGATCGAGAGGATACAATTTTTACAATACTTTATCAAAGGCTTAAGCTGTAAACTTTTTGAGCCATGTATTATATTCCTCTTCAGTAGGTCATTGTATATACAGTAACTTCTACACCTTAGTGTTGTGTTGATTGTACCTGGCATCCATCAATATTCAGGCCTCTTTAACAAATGCATCCAAATGTACCTTAATTCATGTCATGTTATCAATAGCAACATTCAACATGGTATAAGTTGTGAGGTTGATCGCTCTCTTAAAGTGTCGGATAAGACCTCCCAACTCATCCTTCCAAGTAGCAAAATCCTTCAATTCACCTTCGTCATTCACTATTTTGGGCATGCCATGCCCCTCCATGTCTCTAAACATTTTCAACTTATTCTACAATTACATACCCAACTTACCATGAAATGTTAATATTTCACTTAACAAATCAACTTCCTTTATCAAAACAGGAATGTTGGTTGGAGCCTTAGAATCCTCTTGCATATTAGTTATCATTTCTTTAAGTGTTCCAACCTTGACACTTCACTTGCTCCAATTGTTCTAAAAAGAATTTTGGACCTACACATACCTCTTATGGGCCTCATGAATGTTTTTATAAACATTCCAGACATTGTTAGACCTATGCACTAACCTTGAAACTCTATGCTTTAGAATGTCATAAAAAATGTATGTGGCCACCTTTGTAGTTTCCTCCTTGGCCTTCTTAACATTATCTTTCTCTACTTGCAATTCATGCTTTAAACTCTGGATTCTCAATGACAAGGTTTCTCTATCTTGTGTAGACATACCAGAAGAAGAAGTTGGAGAGGGAATTTTTTTTTTGTTGAGCTAGCAATAGTAGCAACCATTTTGATATACTCATCCAACAACTTATTGTATTTATCCAATAATTTCTCATATCTATCTTGTGAAACTTGAGTTGTGTCTACACTTAGCATAGCAACATGCATAGTTAATTATGCAACTCGAGTAGTAGTAATCTCATTAGCTCTTTCCACAACCACAACACCAATTACTTCCTCAGTAGATTTGACAACTTCAGGCTTCCCAGTATTTGGTGCCATAGACCATATTGCAAGGGTGTGCAATTTTGGGCTAAACCTTGAACCAAACACCTTGTTGTCAAAATGCTCTTCACTTTGTTGGTACGACTTTGGCCACTTAATGGCATTTTCATTTCTATTTTAAATCATGGACTTCTAGGTTGGCCCATGTGACTGATAGTATTTTTTGGTTTTTAGGCGTGGCCCATATGACTCTTGGGGTGTGCCTTCTTACCACCCAATTTTTTTTGTGAATATGTATTTCTATCTTTATTATTAATATAGATATATGCCTATTCATAAAAAAAATGCTCTTCAGAAATGGAAGCATTAGGATCCTTTCTTATTGCATCTAATGCAATAGCATATGTGAGCTCCCACCTAGGAAATAATTAAATACCACTTCCTTTGACGAAATCCCTTACCTCTTGGGGTGATATGGCATCAATTTATTTCCTTATTTGATCTTCTTCTTCCTTCTTAGATTCCTCTTGTAGTCAAGGATCAACATTTCCTTTGCATCCTCTATCCTCTTCTTGATGTCATGGATCTTTAATTGGATGACAAAATCCATAAATTCCTTATTTTGGACAAAGGTGTCATCACTCATGAAATCCCTGCAAATATTTATCCTGACATCATCATCTTTATCTTTATCATATTCCCATTTGACTATCTTGTTGGAAGGAACACTAACATTGAGAGCATCTTCCCTCTTAGGGGAGGGGAACCTTTGATCAAATTCTTGTTCCATAGGAACATGCTCAACAAATT
Organism: Sequoia sempervirens; assembly: GCA_007258455.2. Classification (NCBI taxonomy): domain Eukaryota; kingdom Viridiplantae; phylum Streptophyta; class Pinopsida; order Cupressales; family Cupressaceae; genus Sequoia; species Sequoia sempervirens. Next base: position 65,354,907 of record VDFB02058242.1, read on the forward strand.
CTTCTTGTGCAGGGTCTTCACCACCTTGCTCAATTGTTGAATAAGTCACTAATGGGGTGACTTCAAGTTTCTTACATGTCTCCTTTGTCTACACTTGGGTGCCTTGAGCTAAGAGTGAGTTGGTTGGATCCTCACTTGTGCATCATGATGCTCCTAGAAAACCTTGGCTTTTACCTCATCCTCTTTAACTTTATCAAAAAAGCTCTTATACTTAAAATCCTCCAACATCATCTTAGCCTAAACATATTGGTCGTTTATTTTAGAATAAGGACTCACATAAAAGAGGTACTCTTTTAATATCTTTTCTTCTATGGCACATATTTTCTTCCACTCATTCTTTCTTTTTGCAACCTCCACATCAACGGATAAATTCTTGATCACATCTTTTGTATACAAAAATTGAAGCTACCTACTAGAGCTTCCTCTGGCTCACCTCTCTATATCAATCACTCCCTCAGGATCACAATACTTTCATCCTATAGTTATTCAAGAGAGTACCAAACTTCTCAATCCCTTCCTTTCAAGTAACAACAAAACATGAAAATGCACACTTGGGGTTTATTAGTGATGACTTCCTAGCATTTCTAAAATGCTCTTTGTCCATGGCATCCAATTGCCACATTATTTCCATAAATGTAAGTCTATTAGATACATATATAGGTAGCTGATGGGGAGGCACTAAAGCTCCATAAACTTTGATTGTAGTATAACCAGTATGCAAATACTAGTCCCCCCAATTAAAATTTTATGTTGTATTTTCTTCAAACTCCACAGGGCTCAGAATTTCCTTCACACCCCTAGATATCTTGTATATGAGCTTCAAGCCCAATTGATCTAGCACACCAAATTTGAAATCATTGCAGAATGCAGCATAATTTGAATCTGGACAGTGCATATATCCCAAACATGGGTCCACATTTGCATAGGCAATTCATTGTCCTGACTGCCCCTTTCTCTCAATCTCATTAAATTTATCCATACTTTTTTCCCTCTCCACAACAACATGTGCATTAAAAATGAATAATGTTTGCAATATAATGGAGGCTTTGCATCCTTCAATTTAACCAAATCAACATGAAGTTCATTTGCTATGTAGGAAGAATAATCAAAGGTCCTGTTCTGATATTTATTTTGTATGTCAATGGCCATGAATATTATAGGAATATCCATCTTGATATCAATTTATTGTGCAAAACCTGGAACAATGCATAATCTATGTTCTTGAAATAGTCCTCAAATTCATCACAATCGAAAGGCTCAAAATCCTCAAGCACAAAAGATACACCTTTCTTGTTTAGATCATGCCTTCTATACCTTGGTAAAAAATTATTTCTATAACCAAATTTATTCTTCTCATACTCCTAAAACAAGACACGAAACTTGATTGACTCAGTGGCAGAGGGATTCAAATTGAAAACCTCAACAATCTGACTTCTTGTAATATCTGGCATGGGGGCTCCATCTGGAAATCTCTTGATAACTCTGTCATTAGGGTAGTAGCACTTAGCCAATTCCAGAATCAAATCAACCTCCATAGAAACATCTGGGACAACTAGCTTGCCAATGTCACATGTCCAGAGATGACATGTGGGGTGACTAACAAATCTTGTGTTGAAAGCATAGAGAGAAAGGTCCCAACCACTCTAAGGCACCACAAAATCACCAACCCCATAAGCCAAGTCTTGAAAATGGCTTGTCAAAACACCCTCACCAATTTTCCTCTTCCCAACTGGTTTGACCTCCAAGGTAGTATCTTTAGAAGCCTCCTCCATAAACCTAGTGTAATCTCTCTTCACAATCCTTTTCTTCCCATATGCTTTAGGCACTTCTAGCTTAGCAACATCATCCTAGGGTTTTTTTTTTTAGCTCTCTTTTGTTTAGGCTTCCTCTTAGGTTTGGAAGACTCACTAGGTTAACTCATTTTGCAAGGTCCTATGAAACTAGGGTTTTAAAATAACTGAGAACTATAGCTTTAATTCTTAAACTCATAGGGTTTATACGTAATTTCAAAAAAAATTATCCTACTCCCCAAACCCTATGTGAAAAAATTACAATTCTTTTGTTGAACAGAATAATAACCCTAGGCTGCAAAACCCTAGCACTTTACCTAATTCTCAAACTACCCAATGCTAAAAAACTTACACACAAGGGTGCATGAAATTAACATACTCAGGAATAACCAACACTTTTCTCTTTGAATTCTCTTCGCCTAAAGCTCACCTTCTCCTTTTTTCTAAACTTGACCAATTCTTTTGCTCCAAACACTTGCAATTGTGAAGGAAAAAGGACCAACTACCTCCTTTGAGGCTAAAAAATGGAGTGTCTTCACCATTAATGCATGAAAGAAAGCTTGCATGAGAAAATTGACATTTAGTCGTTTAGGTTTGAATTCAGGTCGTTGATCATTATGATTTCAAACATCATCAATGGTTCTCCTTTATCATCGCCTTTTGCTTTCCACTATCGTGCTTTAAAACAACAATGACACCTTAAGAAATTTCCACGTGGCCGCTCCAAGTTTCTCAATAGTCCTCTTGTAACCATCTCTCATCATTGTAACATCCATTGCTTGACCAAATGAAAGAGCGATGTGAAGAGTGGATCTTATGGAAAGAATATTCGCCAGAATATTCTCCCATTGCTCATCGCTCATCGTTGTAATACTTCAAAGTTATGCTCATACTTCGATGATGTGAAGACCTCTAGCAATGCAAATAAATTTTCCTTCGTCCATCACTCATCGTAGTAGTTTATTGGAAATGAAAAGGATTTCAATGATAGGTGATATGAGCAATGGCACAAGATGTTAATGCGTGACACAATCATAACCCATGGTGGCTTATCTCCCATCGCTCATTACTCAAATGAATTGAGCGGTAGAAATATTTCCATGATATGAACCAGCACGATGCAAAGGAGATGCAAATGCCATCATGTGTCGCGATAAAGATTAGTTGAGAAAAAATATATCAGCAATGTGAAGTAAAGCAACGATGCAAGGATAACACAAGCCATCGCGCATCACGAAAGTAGAATGAAAAGTCCAAAATATTTTAGCGATATGTGATGTAAAGGAACTGGGTCTATCGCTCATCGCAGAAATGAAACCAATGAGTAATAAGGTTTCAACAATGAGCGAGACAAAGGCTTTAAGTGGTGGTATTTGAGCACATGCTTTAAAAGTTGTTCATAAAAGAGGTTCCGCCTAGGTAAGACGAGGAAGAGGGACTTAAAAAGACTTAAGACCACACTCAAATAAGGATATAAAATAAAATATTTTAGAGCACCAACTTTATAAAATATTAAAACCCCAGACCAAAATAATTGGAAAATACCACACAACAGGGTAAACAAGAAACCTAAGCATAAGGGGCTGATAACTGCACGAGTATAAAGGCTCAAGATATAACTTAAAAAATTGGGAACCAAGCTAGTAGGTCAATGGAAAATTAGATCAAAGGAATAATGATTGTGAAGAAGGGAAAATATGCTAAATAAAACCCACCTAATAGCACAAAACCCTAAACCCTTGTAGCATTTCAAACCAAGAAGCCACCCTAGTAAAGACATTAGACCAACTAACATGAAAATTTTGAGGGTTCCACCAAGTAATAGGACAAAAAAACACTAAAATGGATTGAAGATGTAATGATATAACAATTTAACATTTTGAGTACAAAATATATTACAAAAGGATTTAAAACATGTCCTAAAAAATATGACAAAAATGACCTAAAACGAGTATGATTTGTAATGTCAAAATGGTAAGGTATGTAATTTGTGTACCTTAAACTAAGTTAGAATGTTTACTATGACAAGTTATTATAGTCGTAAGGAATATTCTAAATATAACCTATAATTCAAATTTGATATGGGGTGTTGGAATTTTTCCATGGGGTTTGGGTGTGATACCTCTTACATATTGGCTCATGGCTTTCTAAAACCATGAGATCTAGTTTCTTATTTATGTTTCTTATAATCATTGGGGTATTTGGATGGAGTTTTATACTGTGTTGTAGAGATGCCACCATGTTTTCAAAATTACTCTATGATTTAATGTTGATCATACTTCTATAAGGGCATATTCTTGATTTTTTATATAATATTGATATTATAATACAATTAGTTTTGTTCTTTAAAGTGTGGGGATTTTCTCTCAAAAGGTTTTTCTCCATGTATACATATATGTAATGGTTTTGTGAGTTTAATTATATTTCATGCATGTCACTTGCATGTGTGATTTTGTTATTAAAAAATTAGATTTACAATTTTGTGTATTTTCTCTCCTCATAGTTTAGCATAGGAAGAATTTCCTTAGCTAATCATGGGACCTTGCTTATAGCCATAACCTTTGTATATATTTTATACATGTAACATCAATGAATATAGGATAATATTCTTCATACGTTTTTCATTCCTTTATTTTCTCTAGCCATGGAATTTTATAACAATGCTTTGTGACTCAAGCCTACCATTAGAAGTAAACCTACTTCCATAGACATAGCTATAACTTTTCCTACATGAGAAATTTTCCTCCAATATCAATCATAATGTGGATCAAGCATCCTAGGAACACTTCAATTTCTTGCACTAAAAAGAATAATATTTACTTTATAATTATCACCTAAGACATATGGATAATTGCTTGTTGATTATTAATCCTTTTGATAATACATTTGGTATTTTCTTGGGATAAATAACTAGGAGAACATGTACCCTAGTGATATAACATCCCTTTGAAGGTACTTTTATAAACCTCTAGTCCTTACAATTAAGTAGATAGTAGATAATAAAGTGAACTAGGAAGAAAAAGTGTACACCTACTGAGATTAGATTTTATGGGTTTTAAGATAGATTTACATCCACAGAGATAATTGTAGGCACAATCTTGACCTAGATAGAGACATAGATCTTACAAAGAATCTTGGGCCCAATACACAAGCAAAGACCTACCATTTCTAGACCCAAGCACAATAGATTCTAGTATTACACAAGTTTCATCTTTCTTCACCAAGTCTAGAGCTAAGTACATCTATCCACTTTCGATTTACTTTCCTAAATTATCATTTACTTTTTAATTATCATTCCCACAACTATCAATTATCAATCTAGGTTAATTTATGCTTATTCATGTGTATTATATTGGACTAGCTAGATTAATATTAAGGAAAGTCTATTTTCCTTTACAATATCATAGATTATATAGACACACCATTCTAGATAGTATAGATATACTAAATATATTTATTTAAAAAATAGAAAAATATCAATATAATAATACATTAATTTTATAAAAAATGTTAATTAATTATTTAATTTATATAATTAAAAGTTTTATTTTTCATTAAATTAATGTTATTAGTAATTTCTATATAAATAGAGTATTTAAATATATAACATATTTTATTTTATTTTTTATGAATAGGCACTAATCTATATTAATTATAAAGATTAAAATACATATTCACAAAAAAAAAGGTGGGTGGTCAGAAGGCACACCCCAAGAGTCACATTGGCAATGCCCAGAAAACCAAAAAATAGTCACATGGGCCTAGCCCAAAAGTCCAAGATTACAAACATTAAAAAGGCCATCAAGTGGCTAAAGTAGTACCAACAGAGTCAGGAGGGTCTTTGTCATCCATTTTTTTCCCCCATATATCAATGGGGTCTAGAGTGACGTCAGGAGGAGAACCCCAACCATCATCAACATCTTTATCCTCGTGCAAGAGCGAGATTGCAAGCGCTAGACACGGAAAGAATTTACCAGAATCTGGCCAACCAAAGCCAATAGCAGGAGTATCATCAGAGGGCCACCCAAAACCACCACCATTGCTCCCCACCGCTCCTCCAAAGGGCCACCCCTAGCCATCCCGCGGAGGAGGGGAACGAGTCTACTGAGGAGGGTAGGAACCACACCAAAGAAGACACTGAGAGCAGGGGCGAGCAAAGCCACTTCACTATCAGTCCCAAGAGGGAAACCAACTGTGAGAGAAAGTGGGCAAAGCGAACACCTGAGCAATAGTACACAGGGCATTGCCCCAATGATCCAAAAGCACCTGAAGGTGAGCCACCTCAAGTGCAACCTTGTTGGCTTGAACTTGAATCTGCAAGAACACATTAGAGAAAATAATAGCTTTAGAATACAAAGAAAAAAAAATATCCATTTGTGTGTTAGCAAATATGCAGCAATTTCTATCTTTCCAGATATTGAAGAGGATTTCCACCCTAAAAGTGTGCCAAAATTAGGTATATTTAGTAGGAAGTCTGGGCGAGTCTCCTAGCAGAACCATATGCTAGGAGAAGGGCTCTGGTCTGAAAGTCCAAAAGAAGTCATGAATCCAATTCCAAAACTTCTAAGCTCTAGATAGTAAAAAACTAGAAGAGATGCTTAAAAGACTCAGCTTTCCCACAAAAAGGGCACCGAGGGTCCTGGACCCCCAAGTGAACAAACTAAGACTCCATAGGCAAGCCTTGGAAAAGAATACACCAAGCAAAGTGGGCAAGTTTCTGATCAACACTTGCAAACCAAGTGGCAAAGAATCTTTTTTGCCATACATGAGCGAGGGATTGAACAAAGCACCTTTGGTTTAGACTTTCAATCATTGGAAAGTGTGGTCAAATCCAATTATAACCAAGCCTAGGCTTGTAATTCCTAAAAGGGGTGTCTGGGTACCACTTCCAGTCCTTCCACCAGGGCTTACTTCCACGAATTACCACCTTATGAAGCATATCTACAAGAATAGCATTCACCAGACCATCATAAGTATCACGGTCCTAGTTTTGAAGCTTGTAAAGGACACATAAATCTTCCCACGACATGATGCACATTATGGATTTGTGAAACACCTGCTGCAAAGTTTGAATTCCTTTCTTGTGGAACCTTAGTGCCTTAAGCCAAGGTGACTTGGCTAGCTGTTGACCATTACTAGCAAAGAGAGGCGACCACCAAACATTTTATTGATTGAGTGAAAGCCCATCACGGAAACCAGAGCCAACCCAACAGATCCAAGACTTAACCACCTCCCAAGCTCTCCAAATTCTCTTGGCCACAAAATTTCCCACAATTTGAACTGGTTCCTTCATGACCATAAGGGTTTGAAAGCCAATCCCCTTCCAGGTGGGTCTGTGAACAGGAAAGCTAGATTGAATGCAATGCCTGAGAATAATTTTCCTAGCTTCATCTCTAGTAAGGGCTCTAATTTTCCATTCCACACACAAGGCAGTCCCTTGTCATTGAGTGGAGAGCATACCAAGTCCTCCAAAGTCTCTGGGAATGCAACAAAACTCCCAGGAAATATGGTGAACCCTCTATGGGATTCCACAGAGGCCCAAATAAAGTCTTGAAGTAGCTTTTCAAGATTGGCATAGGTAGCTTTTGAAGGAGCCCAACAAGAGGAGTAGTAGACATGTGTAGCCGCCAAAATCTTGGAGCACACTTGGAATTTCTCTACCAGAGAAAGAGGTTTGGTAATCCAATAAGCCAATTTTTGCTCAATCCTATAGAGGACAGCTTTCCACAACTCAATTAGAGAAGCCTGGAAGGAAAAGGAAATGCCCAAAAACCAAAAGATTTCCCCTGGCCCAATCCATTTCCAACCGTACTACTAAAGCTAATGAGGAGTGGGAAAAATAGATTGCCTGTAGCACAAATTTTTATGCCATTGAATGGTGGAGCCAAATATAAGGCAAAAAATGTTAAGACATTCAAGAGCCACCCTAATATTATTCTCTTCCTCCAGAAGGGTGAGGAAAGAGTCATCAGCAAATTGGCCATTAACCAGTTGAGCCTGGGAGTTAGGGAAAGTAATTCCTTTAACACGCTGGGGTGATCCCACAATACTGTTTTATAATTTTTTGCCAAACTAGACACTGAAATACTTTTTTCTAACTAAATCTTCACTTTCGAGCACCTATAGCAGCTAAACCGTGAGGAATTTGAAGATTATGCAAACTAGTGATTTGTGAAATTTTGTCTGTAGATTCTAAATATATTTTTTTCAAATTTTTTGGAATCATATTGCACTTCTTTTTCCATCTCCTTCAAAAACTAAATTTTTTTAGTAAACAATATTTTTAAGAAGTGACTCTCACTGTATAACGCATAACTTTTTTTCCATGAAGGATAAAATTCTAATTCTTTTGAATTTAGATTTGTAACTCTCGATATCTAGTGCTTCCAATTGGTTAGATAGTGTTTTATTGAATATTTTTTCCTTAATCAAGTTTTGAAGTCAAACCAATTACAATTCAAACATAGGCAAACCGTGTAACGCAATTTTTTTTGTATGTATTGAATTTTTATTTTTTTTTGGATCAAGGACTTCAATATTTGGTGCACTGTATTTTTCAATTTTTTTGATAATTTGTTATTTTTACATATGCAGAACAAAGAGCTTGATTTTTGGTGAAAAACCTATGTTTAATAAAACTAAAAAAACAAATACATAATAAAACTAAAACATATTAAAATTATATATGTTGGATAGCTCATTCTGAGAACTACCATCATCATCAGGTTGGGTATGTGAAGTCTCCTCCATTTTCATCCTGAACCTGAGCTTTGAAGGGAAAAATTTTAATTTTTTTATGTGCCAGAGAGTGGAAAGGTGGGAAAAGGGGGGTTCATTCGAACCCCCAAGTGTTCACTCAAACCAAGGTTCATTCAAACCCCCTTTCAAAAAGAGTTTTCCTTTGTGTTTTTTGGCAGGAATGGTGGGAAGTTCATTGAATGGGTTCGCTCGAACCCTAGTTCTAGTGAACCCTCTTTTGGTTCGTTCAAACCCCAAAAATGATTTTTTTTGCCATGGGGTCATTTTTTTCAACTTTTCCTTCCTCACTCCAATTGTAAACCAATTTTGTGGGTTCACCCGTTGTTGAGAAACCGCATTGGCCAAGAGATAGCCAAATCCTTCAGCAACAAGCACATAAAGAGAAGGAGCAAGTGGCCATCCTTGTCGAATGGAGCGGAATAGCCCAAAGGCAAGAGATTAGCGACCATTAATAGTGATACAAGAAGGGGCATCTGAGAAGAGTATTTGGAAAACCTAGATGAAATTAGGCCCAAACCCCAAGGCTTTCAACATGGCCAAAATAAAAGGCCACTCAATTCGGTCATAAACTTTAACAAAGTCTATTTTGAGAAAAATAGCTTTCTAGTCTGAATGCCTGGCCCACTCCATTCCTTCCCACACAACAATGATATTGTCTAGAATGAATCTAGACTTGATAAACCCAGTTTGCTCCAGGCACACAATCTGAGGCAAAAGATGGCAGATCTTCAGAGATAGAGATTTGGCAATGATTTTGCAAGAGACGTTGAGGAGCCTAGTAGGCCGCCAATTGCAGATATCCTCAAAATCTCCAGAATTAGGTATGAATTTAATATTTCCTTTATTAATTATATTACCCAGGGATTTGGAATGAAAAGCCTCAAGATAGACTTTATGCAAGTCATGCCCAACAGAGTCCCATAGGGACTTATAAAATTCACAAGGGAAACCATCAATCCCCAGGCCTTGTCATCAACCATGGAATGAACGGCTTCCTTTAAGTCCTTCACTGTGAGTAATTGATCACAAAAAGATTTCTGGGAAAAAGATAGCCTATTTGGCACAACAGCAAGACAATCCTGAAGGGCTTTCTATCACTCTAGCGTGTACTCTTGAGCAGTGAAAACTTGTTCATAGTGTCAAACAAAGGCCTAGAGAATGTTAGGTAGCTCAGAAAGCACCTGAATTCCATCTTTAATTTTTTTAATGCCAGCAAATGAGTGCCTAGCACATAGGGCGAAAAAAATTCTTTGGAGGCATAGTCGCCAATCTTTAACCAGTGCAATTTGGCTTTCATTTGCGCCCCTTTGGTAACATAATTGTTTGCAACTTGCTTTTTGTGTCTTAATTTTTCCATCTTGACTTGTAATGATGGGGAGAAAGGGCTAGCCACCAAATCCTTTGTAGCTGAGTACAGGTCAGTTATGGTAGCCTCATAAGACCACCGACAAAAAAGACCAATTGGCACCCATAAATGCATAGAAATCTAACTGTGTGAGTGATAGCATCATTCCACCAATTAATCCAGCATGTATTATGAGGTGGCATACACTCCAAATTCCAAACTCTACAAATGTGGGCCAATGTGGGCTGATGAAAAAGTAGAGATGTATTCAAAAATAACTGTGTTCTATAGGCGCGAGGTTGTCTTGTCTCCCATTTAATGCAAAAAGAAATGGAGAAATGATCTGACAAAGTCACATCAACTAACGACTTAACTAGGAGAGAAGACCTATTAAAAGAAAAGAAAGATTGAGCCAAGATCATGAAACGATCAAGGCACTTAAATATCCTGTTAGAGCCAACCCTGAAATTACACCAAGTGTGCCAGAGGGAATGAGATTGGTGGTGGCCAATATTGGGATCAAAGAGCCTCAATTTATTACGCATGTAGAACCACGCCTCTCATTTGCCAACTGCCCATCTGAATGGCAGAGTGCTATCTTTATCATACAACATCTCAACCATATTAATATCTCCACACAATAGCCAGGTAGCAACTAGAAATGAATCAACAATACAACACCAAAGCAAAGAGCATTCTAAAACATCATTAGAGGCATAAACATTAATAATCCCAAAAGAGTGATTATCAATATTAAGGAGGATCCAAACGAGCCGATGTGTGGGGTTAGACCCATGGTCAACCACACAAGTGTGCCATCATGGGGACAAAAAGGTGACAACTCTGCCACATCCAGCATCATGAGCAATACAAAACATATGACTGGCTGGCCAAATAGAATGACAAGTCGATGCAAGCAATCAACTAGAAATTTTAACTTCTTGGAGACAAAGCACTTCAATACCAACATATTTATGAAAAATATCCAGAACATAATACTTCCTAGAGAGGTTTGTCAGACCTCAAACATTCCATGAGTGGAAATTCATGACTAAAACTCCTCCATATTGTCAGAGTTTAGCTCCTCATCTAGAGTAGAGAAGTGATTCTACAAAAATTCTAGCAGAACTGACCCAATTTGAATATTCAGAGCATAAAATATATGTTTCTCCTATACATATTCTCATTCTTCTAATGACAGAGAAGGACTACGAGACTGCCATTGAGCTCCCATCATAGGAGGAGAAACCCTTGGTTGTGCCATCATAACAGCAGCAGGTTGAAGTGTAGCCTTTGGCCTACGCCGCGCCAGAATATTGTCAACCCTAATCAAGGCTTCTTTCCACTTTGTCGAAGGGTTTGAAGCATCTTTAGCTGGCTCAAGGAATTTGGAAACCATCCTAGATCCATTGGACTTGTGTTTATGGTTCATAATCGTGGTCCATTTCTCATCAAGTTTTGCAGTAGACTTATCCGCCTAATGGGGATTTTTTAGATTCCTGCGACGAAGGAGTATGAGGCACTCCCTGATCTTGTGATCTGTAGACTAACATCTATAGCATGTGTTCAGAAAATTAAAATAAGTGACCTAGGTATTCCATAAATCTCCAATTTGAATGTCACTGGAGTCTTTCAAATCTTGTGAAAGGTCCACTTCAACACAAACCTGTTTCTGGGGTCGGGCCTGGAAAAACCTATCTAGCTCAATACAAATGACCTTCCCTAGAGAGGATGTAATATGACTCAAAAAAGGCACACAAGGAAAGGGAAACCCTGGGAACTCAATCTAGACCAAGACCCGCAACTTGGTGTCATCTGAGACAACAAAGTCTCGGGTCCACGACCGGAAAACCAACAGAGAAGACTTGACATACCAGGGACCATGATTCAGGATTTCCTGAACATGACTGACCTCCGCAAAACAAAAAAGGAAAAAACCCTTGGTTAAATTTTGGACCATATCAAAGTGGACCCCATGAGGGACCCAGGCCTTGTGGACCCATTCTTTAAGCACACTTTTAGGGGGAGTCCTCCCAAAAAAGTACCCAACAAGAGTATGTTGCTCAAGCCATTTACAAGCATAATCAAAATCAGGCAAAGGTAAAACCACATCAGCTGGGGAGTCAAAAGACTTACCTCGTAAAACACTTTCAAAACAAATTTTTGAGGTCACTTGTTCTGATTAGCCATTGAGAAAAGTCATCGAATCACCAACACCAGCATGAATTGTTGGGTTAGAGCCAATTGAAGGCATATTAAAACAAAAAAACCACAGTCAATGTGGTCATACACATAGGAAAAGAGAAAAATCCTATGCAAAGGGCACAGTATGATGCAAGAGGGGCCAAGAATGACCACAAACACAAGAAAACCCTAGGCTATATTTAAATATTTGAATTAACTTATACATTATGTTTTATTTTAACTCTATGATAACTAATTAATTACTAATAATTAATTTGATGTGTAATGGATTCCAAATTTATGTTAAAAATATTTTTGTGAATGTGCTTATGTCATTATAATCCATAGAGTACTACTATCATGGTTCCACATCAACATTATTCAAAGATTTGGCGTTGTGATCAATGCAAATGTAGAAAAAAATGACTCAAACAATGATTTCAAATCCTATTTTACACCTAATTGACACCTTAGTGTAAGCTTACACAAAATATGAAAAATACAAGATTTCTCCAACCCACAACTTCTTAAATTCACACATAAGATGTGTGTGATTGTGCTCCAAGAGATTGATTCAAGAGATCAATGGATGAGGTTGATTGAGAGGAGTAGGAGGAGAATCATTTGAGTGTCACCTTGTGATTGGTGCATTTGAAGAGATAAAATATTAAATAAATTTGTATGGTAAAGATTCTCTTGGGAAAGAACGAAGGGTGAGGATAAAAAAGGAACCCTTTTAGGAATCCAATGTCTTTTTTTGGAGACATGTGGACAGTTAAGATCTTCTTGGAGAATTGGATGGATGAGATTTTATGAGAGGATTTTGTAGGGAAGAGGGAATGATTGGTCATGTGCAATTTTAACCATGGATTATGCATGCTTAGGAATTTTTAAGTATATATTTTAAATAAATATGTTATATTAATTTATTTTTTAGAGGATAGAGATATGCAAAGTAAAATTAATCAAAAAAATGACATGGATTAGGATTGTGATTGGAAAAATTTATAGGTGAAATTTAATTAAATTATTACTTTTATTCAGTTAATTCTAGAAGGGGATAAAATTGGGTGTGGTTAGGATGTGCACAATTTTGGGTGTCTACACTTTGTCCCTCTCTGAGACAAGGTTGTGAATAGATGAAGTAATATCATTTCAAAGAAGAATAAAATATAATGGATTTGGAAGAGATGGAACTAGTGGTATGATTCCCCAATAATTGGGAAGAGGGGAGTGATGAATAGGAAGGAGTTAGGTATGCCCCCTTGATATGATAGGTAGGTTTGATGAACATGGGTATGTTCTCAAAATGGATGAAGGGATAATAAATAATAGGAGATGAAAGGATGGATAGAATGGGATAAGAAGGTTAGTTGAGATATGGAAGGAGGGGAGATAGGAATGGATGGGAGGTGATAGTCATCCTAACTTGGTATGATAAATCTTTATTTCCTACAACATTGGACATTATGCACCAAGTTATAAAGACTAGGGTGATGATGCACCAAATTCTTAAAGGACTAACCCTAAAGAAAGGGTTGCAATCAAGCATATATCATATGGCACCATGATATCATTTTAGTGGTATGATACAAGGACTATGAAAATGCAAGAAAAATTATAATGCATGTACAAGAAAATAAACAAGAATGTATAAACAATGCAAAGATTAAAAATATGTTTTCCAAAATCAAGCTGAAAATTGATTGATTGATTGATTGATGATGATTATAGCATTGTTTAGGATGATAAAAATACAGTATTGGAATCAATATATCTTGATGATAATGATTTTACTATTGTAGATCAAGGTTTGTAAAAATGTTGGGAAAATAACTAATATATTTTTTAGATAATGTCTAGATTAATTGGAAAGATTTGTATGGATTGGGATTGTGTGCATTTTGATGGAATATTATGGGATTGTGAGGAATTGAAAGCTAGAAACTTATGAAAAGGTAGAATAGAATATAGTAACAAGGATGAAATGATATAGGGATTCCTTAGGTTGGGGATGGGATGGATGTATTGATAGATGGAGAGGTTGATGATGGATGCATGAAGGAAGGATGAGTATAGAGAGTAGATCACAAGAAGTGACACTCCATGACATTAATAGATAAGATGGGTGGTATTGGAAGTAGTTGGAGGGGTTAGATGATGGATCATCTCAAAGGACTACTTTTCTCTAGAGGGATCTAAGGTGGGTGGTATGGAATTTTATTTTCTATGGGATTCATATTGGGTATTCGAGCAAGGTAGTGTGCTAAATGGACTAAGGAAGTGAGTATGATATATCAAGGCATTGGATTCTCTTTAGATAGGCTTTTATTTTTAGCAAAATTGAGGCTCATATTTTTTAAATAATTTCTCAAGAGTATGCCTCTACTCTTATCATGTTAAAAAGAAGGGGGGTGGATTGGATATGAGGGGAGCGATATGTGTATGAAATTGATGGGTATAGACAGGACGGGGTAGATTAGAATGGTGTATAATTTCCCCCAAGTGTAGGGATCTAATGGATAGTGGATTTACACATTATCCATGTTTTTCAAGTTTTCATCATGGTACTTCTCCAAGGCACCATAAAGATTATTTTCACTATTGGATGCCTTTTCTCTTTACTATTTTATAAATTTTATTGGAATGATAGGTTTGGCTTAATAGATAGTCAAACTCTAGTGTCTATTTCCATGGTGAGGTGATAGTATCCCTTGCTTAAATAAATTCTTTGAATGGGCCACATCAATCATTTTTATGCTCATAAATGATGGTAGATACTTTGTTTATTGATAATTTATTTTCTCTAAAATGTAAACAACGTACCATTATAGTTGTAATTTGATGAGATGCTATTAAGGGAAAATGGAAGGTAGGGTGGTTAGAGGAGGATGAGGATTTGAGATTAAAGGGGCATGATATTTTGGCTAATGGTATGATATTTCCATTCATTTTAATTAAATTAGTAATGAGATTCACTATCTAATAAAGTACTTTGATTATCAAGAGAAAATATCTAAATAGAAAGATCATATCAAAATATTATTACTCATTCCTTAGGTACATAATATTTTGACATGTTAGGCTACACCAAAATAATTTTGGCACCTTGATTCATAAATTATGATTTTAAATAATGAACCATTACAAAATTTGCAATACTTCCAAGTTATGTACCTCTCTTATTTTCATGAGGATAAATTTCCTACTAAGGTGTTCCCATGAAGTCTAAGTGGTCATGCACATTCATGGTTATATTTGTTAGCATATGGTTTTATCACTTTCTTTGAGGAATTGTCTAGTTCCTTTAAGATTTCATTTTATTACAAGATTCATCCTAAGACGTCTGCTCTCAATCTCATGAAATGAAAGAAATAGAAACACAAGAAAATTTAAGATTACATATATAATAATTTCAAGCATTATCAATTAGCATGAGTTATACCAAGTAGAAGGTGATGAGCTTGAGGGAATATCTATGAATGGTTTACTTACAATATTTAAGTACCAAGTCTAATACATGCCTCATAATTCATTTTATTATTTTTTGATCATCATGCCTTTCCCCCATTTATTATTCTTTTTATTGACATGGTTTTCCTGTTGTGGGTATCATGTCTTGCCCCATAAATACAATTGATACACTTTTATATAAAGGACCTAATTAATTACCCTCCTTGACATTACATTACTAAATTAGCTTATCATCCTTATACATAGAGGCATCATACCTTCACCCAAATATTACCTTGTTCCTACCTAAAAAAACTATATTGATAACTTTGAAAAAATACCCCTAAAATTTTCTATAAAACATTGATTGAATTCATTCCCCCCTTTTTCCCTACATTTTAGAATCAATAATGAAATTTGGTACCTTAGAGTATAGGTCAGAGATCAGAATGGGTCAGAAAAATAAGCAACTCAAAAAATTAAAGATGAAGACTAACATGATCCCACCAACCAAAATGGGCATGGTTAATTTGGAGTCGAGACTTGAAATTGAGAAAAAGAAACTGAACAACCCTTGAAGTGTCTAAGGTTATGAGAAAGATAAAATCACAAAAAATTATAGACAAAATTCCTTAGGAAAGTTGGTTGCAAGGAAAAAACTAGGAGAGTAAAATAGACTAACTAGACAAGAGCTCAAACAGAGCATGGTTTGGTTGAAGTTCAAATTGAACTTACAAGTTTGTCAATGAAAGTAAATTTATGTTTAGTCCCTTTAAATATCATTTGAAGATGTTCTAGGGTTAAATTGGATATGAAGGAGATAATATTTCCAAATCAAAAGAATAATTAAATAAACAAGAAGAATATTAAATCAATATGATTAAATTGAAGAAAATAGATGATTACAAGTGTTCAACTTTTAAGATGATTCAATGTTTTAATGTCTCAAAAACACCAAAGAGGGGAAGAAGAGAATTATATGAATCAAGAAAAGATATGATACAGATATGTATCCTATTCAATGGAATTTGATGATGTATTTCCAATCTAAGGAAACTTTTGACTTCTCCAAACACGGTTCTCAAATAAAAAACCTCATATCCAAAGTCTTGAATCCAATGACCACAACAAGGTTGTTGAAGTTGAAGGCTAAACTATTGGAATTATTAATGAAATATATGGAATGGTCAATAAAAATTCAAAGGCCTTTGACCAAGAGAAAGAGAAGTAACTGAAATACAATTCTATAAGTTCTTGTTTTAGAAGACCAATTTTTGATTATCATTGATGCTTTGAAAAAGCTTAGGAAGTATCCTTATTTAAGAAGGTCAAGTTATTTCCTATGAGTTTAGGAGATTTAATTTATATAAAAAAAACCATGCTCCACATGATTTTGAGCTTTTGCTAATTGTTCATGCTTGGTAACTATGTATGCATTAATTGTTTGGACAACTTTTGGAGTTAATAACAAACTAGCGTGGACTAAAAAGAATTGTTACTCAACCAATTTAAATTCTCATCAAAGGAGATATATTGAGCCAAAATATGACTATGAATTTGAAATTAATTATTTAAAAGGGAAAGAAAAACTAAATCACAGATGCCCCAATGTTGAAGGATACATATCCCCCCAATGAAACTTATTCATTATATTTTTCAAGAATCAAATGTGGCATAAGTCCAAGGAAGATGTTTTATTTAATTCAAATGGACTACTAAGAATCAAAGGAAGAACCTAAGTACCAAACTCCAAGGATTTAAGGAATAAGGTGTGGTAAATTGATTTCATATTTAGGACAATCTAGAATGACAAAATTATTGACTAATGTGAAACCACTATATTCTGGAAGGAAACATAGAGAAATACTACAAGGTTGTAGAAACTTGTCTAGAATGCTAGAGAGTGAAGATAGGATGTTATCACTCGAAAGGACTTTTACATTCTCATGAAATTCTAGAGAGGAAGTGGCAGATCAATAGTATAGTTTTGATCTTCCTATGTCAAGGATTTGGCATATTGTTATTTGGTAGTGGTGGACAAGCTCATCAAGGTAGCTAGTTTCATATTAGAAACTTTGATAGGTGGAGTACTAGTCATAACCTCCATTACATGCTATAAGTGTTTGGTTGCATTGTATTCTTGAGAAGGTTATCTCAGATAGAGAAATGCAATTAACTTTAAGGTTATTTTTTAACCATAATCACCTTATTGGAAATTCAATTGAATATGAGCTCAGCTTATCACCCTAAGATAGTTAGTCAGATGAAAAGGGTAAACCAAGTCCTAATGGATTTGTAGAATACTTTTATTATAATAATTCCTATCATTTCGCAATAAAATTTGATCCATTTGAAACATTATACGGAAGGAAGGGTTGAACTCCTATAAGTTGGGATAAGCTAGGAAATAACTTTTATGCCATCAAGTCTAGGGTAATTCAACTTTTTCACCATCTCGGATCTACCTCAAGAGGTTAAGATCTTCTCCAAGGAACCTTGCTCTGAAACCAATTGTTGAAGGAACAAGACAACTGAGAGGGGGATGAATCAGTTACATAGAAAATTAAAACATCAAATCCCTCAATAGTAATCAAATCCACAAACATTCATTAAACCCTTATTCTATCAAAGTGATTAATCATGAAATGCAAAAAACAAAAACTAAAATAGCAACACCATACACAAGAGAACACCAAATTTACATGGAAAACCCAATAAGGGAAAAACCATAGTGAGGATTAGCTCACAATATAAGTAATTGCAAAACTAGTATAAGGGCTCACTGCCAGAATAGGACACACTGTCCAAAAAGGCTCATAGCCAAGGCTCACTGCCACAAAAAGAAAAAGAATATAGAAGAGAAATTTTTTACACAGAGAACAACTTCTCAATGCAACAAAGAATCCACCACAATTGCTCCAACACTCTTGTAGCCTTTTTTGAAAGATTGTAGATGCCTTCAACTCACTACCTTTAGAAGTCCAACACTTTGAATTTTGCACTACTCTACTCAAATTCACATCTAAACTTTTAAAATTTGCATCACATTCATCACTTGCATCTATCTCACATCTATCTTGAGATCTTCCAACAACACCACTCTTATTTATATCATTTTCAACCTTGAAAACTTTGTCCAAGGTCAACAACACATCCTTTACATTTAAAATTTCAAATTAGGTCAACAACCAAACATTCCCATGGTGGATAGGAATGAAGGCGACCCATATAAATCCTTAGTTAGGACCCAAATTAATCCTAACACTCAACACGCTTCCAAAAGCTTCACATGCAGTGTTAACACTAGGTTAGTTGTTACCCGTGCTAAACACCATAAACTATTAAGTACACACTTCCCATTTGATCAAGACGACACGCGAACCACAAAAATATCTTTTACATGATCTAGAACAATCCATGAACCACCTGAGA
Organism: Sequoia sempervirens; assembly: GCA_007258455.2. Taxonomy (NCBI): domain Eukaryota; kingdom Viridiplantae; phylum Streptophyta; class Pinopsida; order Cupressales; family Cupressaceae; genus Sequoia; species Sequoia sempervirens. The sequence goes on from VDFB02058242.1 coordinate 65,373,870, forward strand.
TCCAACAAAGAATTTATCCAAACTTGCATCATAGAAATACTTCAACCCAGAATATCCAATTAACCTCATACACACTTTGACACATGAAACACACACTGTACTGCACTAAATCAACTAAAACCTTGAATTTTGAAAGATAAAAACAACATAAAAAAATTCCCAGATCCACACAACCTGAAACCAAAATGCAAAGAAATACAGAGCAAATACATTTCTCCCAAACCAGAGCAAATAACACTGAGAAACTAGTTCACACACTAGTGAATATAGATTTCACTCTACACTGCGATCCATAAACCTAAATTCTAGATGTAGAATCTACTAACAACCTTGAACAACATATCAAATCCATGCATGCATAGCATCAACATAGAAGAAATTCGGAGTACATCCCAGAGCATGTTTTGAACACTTGCACAACATTATTTTTTTTGTCTAACATTTTTTCTCAAATGAACTTGGAAACCAAGTACCAAAGACACCATCTTAGCACATGACTTCATTCTAACATATATCTAGACATTGCAACAAAAAGATAGCTCCATGCACTCACAACACTTCCTTAATATCTCAACTATACATGCACACAACTTGCAACAAACTAGTTCCCTCTTTTTCACAATTTTCTCAATATCCTCGACATCTTCATCATGCAACAACCTTCATCAACATATAGTTGACATAAATGACAACACCTTCATACTTGCAACAAGTGAGAGAAATAAGAGATATTTTTTTTAAAGAAGACAAGCAATCATCCCATAATTCTTTATTTGATGATGAGTAGAATGAGGAAAAATCTCCAACTATACACCTTGTAAATAATAGTGTGTATATAAGGGTAGGGCTTATTTTTCCTAAATATAAGCCATTATGTTTTGATGCATTCATTGATTTCTAATACAATAGTGGTTTACAATGAAGTATATAATATATTTCTAGTTATCAAATATAGAAAGAACCAACGAGTGAAAATATAAACCTTGAATAAATGAGGCCAAATACAGCTAGTGGGTACATTATAAATATTGATAAACTAATCAATCCATATGACACTATTTGCACTTGGTATGATCCTCTCATAAACTTATTTGAAAATAGACCTTCATGGTCCAATGCTCAAAAGGTTCATTGCGTTGTCAAATTATTCTCTAGTAAAATAAGAGATTGGTGTGAAGGATTAGTTGATAATGGTCTTGCAATGAGAGTTGATGAAGATAAAACATAGTAAATGTTGAGAACATGGGTTGAGAGTTTATTGTTGATGTAGGCTTTTCTCATTGAAATTTATGTTTATTAGAATATTTTTTTTGTAAAAAAAAATAAATATTATTCTAAACTTTAGATATCTACTAAGTCTAGTACAAAACCACCTCTTTTAGGGTTTTAAGACATTTATTATAGAGATGGTCTTGATTTTTGACCACCACCTTTACATGCCTATTTTACCCTTGAATTTCCATAAAAATTTGGAACTCCTCAAGGTCACCAATCAATCCTTAATGGTAGGTGATTACTAGTCAGCCTACTATTTTCTCTAATCAATCTCAATTTTCAATAGGATATGCATTAATTAAGGCATCCCATGGTCAAATAGTTTCCTCTATTGAATTTATTCCTAAATTTTGATTAAATTCACCTCCTTTACCTAATTTTTACATAGTAGTTTCTACATTTTCATGTGCGAGATTTTGTTGAGCAAGGTTTTCCTAAAGAGATAGCACAAGTCAGTGTTTACTATATTACTATAATTATTTATCTATCACATGAAGATATGAATTTTTTTTTCATAATTCTACTTCAAAAATTACAAGAAATATTTTTATTTTGGTAAATCCTTTTCGTCGTTTTACACTAACTTAGAGTGGTTTTTATTTGGTTTTACTAAACCCCACCATCCCCCCCCCCCTTTTAATATACCAATGCTACACATCTCTTTATTATTCTCCATCAATTTTGTTGTCCCTAATTTTTTGACTTGTCAAAAAATTGGAATAACCTATCAAATGTTTGAATAAAATTGAAGATTTTATTCCTTATGGAACATTTTACGAGGTGCAAAGGTTGGAAGGTTTTGGTTTTGGATCAATCATTTCCTTGGACATCCTTTTTGACTCACTAATGTTCATTTTTGAAAGTTTTGAGTCATTTTTCTCTTGTTTTTGGTCAATTTCGGGTTTCTGAGGCATCACTGCAAGTAGGGGTTTTGGTTTCTCATTACAAGCGAGTTATAGGAACTTTTTACCTTTATTGCAAGTGATAATATTTATAAATATTCATTATAAGTGAGTAATAGGAACTTTTTACTTAACTTACAAGTGTAGGAATTTTTTGCTCACATTACAAGTTACTTTTAGAAAAAGTTCACTTGTAATGTGCTCTTAAAAGGTTGATTTTCTCTTAAGTGAAAAATTTCACTTGTAATGTGCTCTTAAAAGTCCGATTTTCTCTTAAGTGAAAAAGTTCACTTGTAATGTGCTCTTAAAAGTCTGATTTAAGTCATTTCTCATAAAATTCACTTGTAATGGTCTTTTAAAAACTTGATTTTCTTTTTAGTGTTAAAATCTACTTGTAATTGTCTCCAAAAGGATTGATTTTAACTTAAATCACTTGCAAAGTGCATTCAAAAACCTGATTGCTCTAGGTGCGAACTTGCAATGTGTCATAAAAATCCCAATTCAAGTTAAAATTACTTTTTGAAGAGGGAAATTTATATTTTACTTGCTCTGTGTTGTGAAAAACCTGACACCATTAATGGAGAGGGAAGTTTGTGTTTGAGTTTGCTTGTCTTCCTCTTTTAATGGAGTTTTCATAAATTTCCAAGCAGCAAACTCAGATTCTCAGGTTAATTAATCAAGTTGTTTTCCTCTTTTGTTGAGTTTGCTTAAGGCACCTAGGGTTTTTCTTCTTCATTTTGGATTGTAAGCTCTTGTTGCAAGTATGTTTCTTTTTGTTTCTTTTTATTTTTCTATTTTTGTTGCTTTATATCTTTGTTCTTGGGTCTCCTTTCTATGGAAGACAAGATTGCATATTTTAAAAGAAACGCCTTTGGTTGAAAACGTGTTCTTCCATTTATTACACCATCATTATTTATTCGCCCTTCATTCATCTCTCTCTCAATCATTCGCCATCATTTTTCCACTTCATATGCCATTCATATTTCATTCGCTTTTCCATTTATCCTTCATTTGCTTGCTTCCATTTCATTTTCATTCACCTCATTTATCATTATCAACATTTGTCATTTTCTGCAAAAAATGATATCTTTGATACAAATTGGGTTTTCATGATATCACTGCAAGTAGGAGATTTTGACTAAAATTATGAGTTGAAATAGTAACTTGCAATTACCTTTCATTTTTCCTACCTTGCACTCACTTTACTTGCAATATGTTCCAAAAATCTCGATTACACACTTTACTTGCATCCAGCATCTAAAAACCCAAAATGATTCAAAAATGCTTAAAAGTCAGACTTTTTGGACTTGACTACAAGTGCAAGTTAAAAGTTTTGACTTGCAATTTTCAAAGATGTAACCCAAGTTTTCCTTTTTCCATGAAAATCATATGTTTCTTTCACTTGCAATCAGCCTTCCAAGATCCGAAATGGATTATAGTCCTCATTTTTATCCTCATACATCAAGAACACCAAACTAAGTTTGAGTCTTTGCCATGTCTTCACATGTTGATGTTGATGATGTCTTAACTCTATGGAGTTTTCATCGCAGTCTTGCAGATTCTTGTTCAATGACAGAGGAACCAACTTCTCCAACAAATAAAAAGATGAAGTATGAAAAATATCATAATGAGATTTATCCATCTCTCGCAATCTCAAACATTGAAGAAATCAAAGATATAAAGATTGGGCATGTTGATATGTCTGAATTTCTCAAAAGAGTTGAAAAGTCAACTTCACATGATATGCAATTATTGTTGAGAAGTCATATTCATTTCGTTTCAACTTTTCCATTTGTTGCCCTAGAGCCAGAATTTGTCCTTGCATGTGTAGCTCACTTTGATAAAGAATCTAGAACTATCAGGGATAATGATGGTAACATGGTCATTAGGCTTGATCCAAAAACCATTAATAAAATCTTTAGAGTTCCTGATGCTCCTTTGTATTCAAAGATCTCTATAAAGAGTGCTTATGATCACTATGAACAGAAGAAAAGTGACTGTGTTAGACACATCAATAATAAATGGCTTCAAAAACCGTGAACTTGTCTATCTCAGGGGCCTAAGTTATATCGATCTGATTTCAAAGAAGAAATTAATGATATGATCACACTTTTGAGCAAAATAATGGGATTGAAATACTCCAATGTTATTGAAAAATGGATGTACAAATTCATAGTGGTCATAAGAAAGGCACAACATCCAATTTTTTGGGGTGAAGTGATCAGTGATAGCTTATGTGAACAGCTTGCACAAGTTCCTACTACACTTACATTCTATATGAACTCTTATTTGGTCTACATAGTAGCATCATTAAGGTATTTTCCAGGCCTTTCTACCAAAGGTGATAAATCATTAGTAGCAGTATGGGAGTATTATGATCAGCTAACTTTAATACTAAGCCAGGTGCATTACAGAAAAGTTCAAGATGCTTTCTTTGGTCATTTCATGTATCTATTTGATAAGGCATTAGAGAACATGGTATCTGAGGCTTCCTGGAAGAAGGTGAATGAATATGGCTGTCTTTTTCTTCAGTTTCCCACTTTCACTTACATGAGAGTTTGCTATTTTGAAGATCATCCCTACATGCTTCCAATATTTCCAATAGATAAAATCATTTTGATGGAGCTAGCAAGGCAGTTAATGGTAGTACATTCATGATAGGCTACACAACATAAAGCTAGTGTTAGTATTTCTTCACATAATCCATTGCAGATCAGAAGGTATTCCCTGACAACTACTTCAAAAGCAAAAGCAATGGAAGCTGAACTTCAAGAGATTAAATTGAAGAAGTTCAAAGCAAGAGTGGATTTTGATTACATGAGGATGAAAGATAAAATTAAAAGAGCTTTTACACATGTACATTGCATAGAAGACATTTGGGTAGACCTTCGAATAGAGAAGGACATCCGTAGGATGGATTACTATAGACTCACAATAGAACAAATTGTTGATCTTAATCTGACCTTGGTTCCAAAAGGAATAATTGATGATGGGCAGATTCTAGATCTAGAGTATGAAGAACAGAGGGTTGTTGATGTTCCTATTCCTTCAATACAGTGGTCTCAGAAGGAATCTACTTCTATCTTTGATAGATTTCAGTCAATTTTAGCAAATACAAATACTTGGCTTAAGAGTATAGGTGTTAATGCCATAAAAATTATAATTGGAGTTGAAGATGATTCAACTAGACCTATTGGATTAAAGTCAGAGGTTAGAGACAAATCTAAAGAAGGAGCTTCTTCTTCAGGAACCAAAATCAAGTTAAAGGTCAGTTGAGTTATGGAGGAACCTTTGGAAAAAACAACACTGAAAGGGAAGGAGGTTAAGGAAACACAAATTCAAGTCTTTGACCAACAAGAAAGAGATGTAATTGAACCTCCTAATATTATGAGTGTGGAGTCTCCTCACATTAATGATCCACCGACACCAGTATTATCTCCTATATCTCCAGTTGATAGTGATGTTGATTCTTTTTCAATAGTGTTTGTTCCTCCCATTGCACCTACGGAAGTTGTTCCTAATACTATACATCTGCATCAACATTGAACACATCTATGGATAGCTTGCATAACAGTTTGGAGAATGTCTTTAATGCTAATCTGATGTATCCCATGATATCAAAAATAACACTTCCAGAGATAGATACATTAGCAACAAGTTTTGATAATTTTATGATTGATGTTGGTCATAATTTATCATATGAGCAAGATCTTGTTGCTATTCAAAATAAGGCCTCTCCTAGGATGACAACTATGGTACATAATGAATCTATTTCTACACAAACCACAGTTTTTGTTTCAAACATGGATACATTAGATCTTCCCCCATGGTTGAGTTCAATCACTTCAAAGAGGAAGAAACATGCGAGATCTCCTGACATATTTGATTTCCAGCAATTGAGAAATTCTAAGCCAAAGGCTGCAAAGAAAGCTAAAATAGTCTCACAGGTGATTGTGGACAGCAAAAAAATGAAATATGCGGAAATAGCAGAGCCTCTTATAGACAAGCCACAAGAAGAGATGTAGGTGTCTAATCACAAGTTCACCAGGGTAGAGTTGGGAGAACAAACACATGCCAATATGATATAAGACCCAAAGTTCTGTGATGGTGTTAACACAGAGTTATAATGAACTCTTGGTTAAAAAAGAAAAGCTAAAAGAGGAGAATACACAACTTGTTTCAGTTATTCAAAAGGTTACTAAATATTCAAAAATGGTTGATTCATTATCTTCCTCTATCTCTAAAGAGTCCATAAAACAAGTTGAGAAAGCAGGACAAAAGGAAAGGGCAGTTGATTCTTGGATTGATCGGCTAATAAATCAGAGTGTTCAAGTGGTGAAAAAGGTTCACAATGTGTTGGTTAATACAAAGATAGCAAAGCTCAAATTGCACCAAACTTCTAACAGTTTCAAACAAAGCTTGTAATCCATGGAAAGTGATTTGAAGAATTGGTATGCTTTGAATGAAGTGCAGTTAGAAATATTATGTGCAAATTCAATAATACCAAATAGGGAGATGTACATTGAGACTAAAGAACTCTTGTTGAGGGTGAAGCCACAATAGTGGTTTTCAATTTGATGGAAGAAGGAAAACTAAGAAAAAATGAACCCATGGCAAAAAAATTGGTTTTAGGGGTTCGAATGAACCTATAAGTTCAACTGAACCAAAGAGGGGTTCGAATGAACCTATTTAATTACTAGGCCCACATTTCTTGCCTAAAAACAAAAGGAAAATTCATATTGAGGGGGGTTCAAATGAACCCTGGTTCACTCAAACCCCCCTTTTCCCTAATTTTTTACCTTGTTCACAAAAAAACCTATTTTTTACGCTTCAAAGCTCAGGTTAAGGATGAAAATGGAGGAATCTTCACAAAACCAACTGGAATCAAGTAGTCCTCAGAACGAGCTATCCAACGAATATAATTTTAATATGTTTTGGTTTTATTATGTACTTTTTTTTTAGTTTTATTAAACATAGGTTTTTCATTGAAAATGAAGGTCTTTGTTCTACATATGGAAAAATAGCAAATTATCAAAAAAAAAGAAAAATATAAAATTTTACGGATATTGAAGTCCTTGATCAAAAAAAAAAAAATTGAATTCGATATACAAAAAAGTTACATGTTATCTGGTCGCTATGTCCGAATTGTAATTGGTTTGACTTGAAACTTTATTAAAGAAAAATATTCAATAAAAAACTATCTAACCAAGTGGAAGCACTAGATATTAGAGTTACACATCTAAATTCGAAAGAATTAGAATTTTATCCTTCATGGAAAAAAAAAATTGTGGTATACGGTGTGTGTCACTTTTAAAAATGTTGTTTTCTGAAAAAAAACCAATTTTCATGGGAGATGGAAAAAGAAGTGCAATATGATTCCAAAAATTTTGAAAAAAATATTTTTAGAATCTACAGACAAAATGTGACGAGACTCTAGTTTGCATCATCTTCAAATTCCTCACGGTTTAGCTGCTATAGGTGCTCGAATGTGAAGATTTAGTTAAAAATAATAATTTCAGTGACCAGTTTGGCCAAAAATTGTAAACCACCATTGTGGGATCACCTTTGAATAAGACATTGGTATTTAAAGAGCTAATTTCATATATACAAGTTGCTCAAGAGATGATGATTGAAGCAGAGTAAGATATCATTTCAAGTTTTGAAAAGGAATCTTGCAAGATAGAAGATCAAAATGGTGAAATGCTTCCTAAGGATGCTATACTTTCAACATTGACAGCAAAGTTTCATCAAGAGCTTGAAGTTGAAACCTTCACGGTGAAATCCATCATTAGATTTGTAGATCATCACACATTTCTTGATAAGATGCAAATTGCATTAGAAGAACACAGACTATCAGCCATAAGATGTTATGACACCATAATCAAAACAGTTGTTGTTGCCAAGAACACTCAAGGGGGTATGTGCAGGAGCATCATGGAAAAAACAAGCCTTAAGTGGCAAAAAAATTAGAAAAATCAGAGTTAGGAAACTTGACGTAAAAATTTGAATAAGTTATCTATATTATTTCAAAAATATGTAAGAATAGAATCTAGAAAATTGAATGTAGTTTCTAAACTACTAGGTTTTTAAAGAAAAAACATCTATTTGGTGAAAATTTGAAATTTCAATGCAAGGTACTTAAATTTCAGGGAAAAAATAAGAAGTAGGTGTCTATTGCCACCCTAACCACAATAAAATGATAATATTTTTTTATAAGATTTTAGATATAAGTAGAGGACTCATGCCTCGATGTGATGCATATTTTTTTGTAATTTTTTTCCAAGTAAATAATTAATTATAATTTTTTTATTACAACTTTTAAAAAATATAAAAACTTGTATGTTTAACCACCTTAACTTGGTCAAAAATTCATTAAATTCAATTTTTCTTTTTTTAATCCTTTAGTATGCAAAGCATAAAATGTGACACATGTTTTGGATTCAAAAAATGTGATACCGTTTAAAAGCTATAGATGTTTTTCAATTAGCCTATCAATAAGGACTTTAGTCATAATTCAAATAGAAAATGAATAATAATTACTTATTAAATTCAAAGTAAAGCATAATTTATATTGGTGGAAATCTGAGAATCTCCTTTAAAAACCCTTTTCGTTTCATCAATTTTGGGTAAAAAAATAGTCGTCAACCACATACCCATCATATTGCCACTTTTTGGCCCATCATGATCCTGCACATGCCCAAGGGCCAAATCCTAACGAACTGCAAAAGTCAATTCACAAGTTTCAATGCTTCAAGGATGGCAATGGAAATTTTTGAAATGTTATTTGAGTTTCAGTTTTGTTCCCTTTTTGACAAATTACATGTAAAGTCAAAAATTGTAATGACAAGTGGTCATGCTACTCGCATTATTGAAGATTGAAATTACATATAATCAAATTACAAGTCAAAATAAATTAGGACTGTAATTTGGAATAAGTCAATTGCAAGTAGTTAGTTATGGAAAAAGTATTATGTTAGTTGGACTTCTCCCACATTTTGCTCTCAGCTCCTCTCCTATAAATACATGAGGGTGCTCTTTGTATTAATCATCTTTTTGGCAATAGAGAGAACTCTACATAAATTTACAACAAAGAGACTTTGTGCTTTGTGTATGTAAACTTGATATTTCCAAGCAATACAAAGAAGGCATATGAGATTTCAAACTTTGTGTTGAATCTTATTGCATGTTATTACTGTGTTCCTATGTCATAGTAGTACATTTTTCTAAGTTTTACTTGTGATATTGTGGAGCTGTTGTGGAAAGACTTTGATTTGATTTCTTGTAGACTTTGAGCTGCAAGTTTGAAGGACTGAATTAGAAATAGGTGAATTCATACAAAGAGACACAATATAAGACCTTGTGCTTATATTGTTTTTCTTGTTTATAGCTTAGAGGTGCATCTAAATAAAGACTTTGTGCTTTATTTTGATGCTCAAGTTTTATACTATTGGTTAACGGAAGTCATATCTCAGAAGGTTGATAGGAAGATAAGTTGTGAAGAATTTGTGTTTCAAGTGGTATTTCCCCATCTCGGGAAGCAATGGAAGACTTTGTGCTTTCAGGAAACTTTGCTTCTTTCAAAATCACATCAAGCTCGCTCTTTATGTAACTATTTCAAAATAGTTAAATAGCAGAAATTTTCCCTTTACTATTCTTAATTTTCTTTCTTGAGAGAAGGAGAGATTAAACATCTATTCTAAAAAAAGAGAATAGGATGAGTAACACCATGAACTATAGCATAGAATTAATATAGTCTACTATTTTTGCAACAAATAGATTAGTAATTATGAGGGGGAGCCTTCCCTCAGATAAATAGGAAAGATTTATCTCACACTGTGGTTGAAACCACCATTTTGCTAAACCTCACAAGTTTGCAAAATTTTCAACCAACAAATTTGTCATCATTTTATTTTCTCTTTTTTTATCTTTTTAATTCGTCTTTCCCTCCTTTTATAGTTTTGTTGTCATTTTCCTATTAGAGTTTCTCACCCATTTCAAAAAAAACTTTCATTATATTATTAAATAAATTACTTGTGTTCATTTTAACTTTATATTTGTTCCCATTTAGTGTAGTGAGCAATAATCGGCCAAGAATCCCAACTTGTAACACTTTCAAGGGCATGGATAGCCAAGATATCATTTTTGTTACTTTTTCATCCTAAGACTAAGCATATAAATGTTTACTATCATTTTGTGAGAGATTTGATCAACAATAATAGGTTAAATATAAAAAAATATAAATATTTTATTAAATATTATAGATCAATTGACCAAAATTATGAGCACAAAGAAGTTTAAATGGTGTTCAAATTATATGGGCCTCTTGGCCCCTAGCAATTGATTTGATGATAGTATGTTAAACCCCTAGGCTCTTGTAAGGTATTCAACAAGTGGAAGAATGTTAAGAATTAAGGTTTATCAACTTTTACAAATATACAATTTAATTTATTTATTATTTGACATGTTTGTATAATTATTTAACACATTATATATATTGTATTTTAATTTATTTTTGTGCTCCACCTCAAATGGAATATTAAAATTTATGCCAAGCATTTGATGCCATGTGTTGGTACTTTGTTGTATTTGTTGATGTTTGTAAGGAGGTAAATATATTTAGAAGATTTGAAGTGACTCTCTTTTGTGGTATTTTATGACAAGGTATGACAATATCTTATGATGTGTAAGAACCAAGAATAAGGGGAGTTACTTTGGAGTCTTTACTAGCTATCATAGGATCTAGTATTTTTAATGAAGTGACTATTTTGAGATAATGAATAAGGATAAATTGGGTACCCGTGTTGAGTAGGTCAAACTAGACAATGTAGGTGATTTCTTGACTTACTATATTTAATATGTTTTAAGAAATCTTCAAGGGTGGTATTGAAAATTGTGTCCAAGTTGGCTTCCATCTTTTAGAGATTTTACAATATTATCTTGATTTAACTATTTGTGATTTACAAAATTATACAAATGGATGCTTTAATCCCAATACATATGATATAAGTTCATTTCTATTTAATTATTAATATTCGACTTATGATGTTCCACTTATTATAAATAAATTTCAGAGATAGCTCAAAACATTAATATACTCATATTTACATGAGACTCCAATAAAAAAAACACTTTATTAGTAATTATTTTAAATGTGAAGAATTTAAAATCAATTTTATTAGGTGACCTACAAAGATATTTCTACATTTCTATTTAATTATTAATATATTTTTATGATGTTCCATTTATTATAAATAAATTTAACAGATAACTCAAACCATTGATATAATCATATATACATGAGACTCCAATCCAAAAAAATACTTTATTAGAAGTTTTTTTTTTTTTTTGGATACGTAAGGTGATATTTTATAGATAGAGAAAGCATTACAAATGTCTGCTGAGCAGGATATTTTCAATGAAGACCATCAGACCACCAAAAAGAGCTAGCAGAGATCATTTTCATGCAGTTTAAAACATAAAAGTAGCAAAACGAAGGAGAAACTAACAAAGTCCTAACCACCACAACAGCCAAATACTATATCTCGAGTTCTTGAAAGTAGAGAATCCTAAAACAAGAGCTATCAAAACATATAGCTACTGCAATACCCGACTAATCACCAGAAACCGTTGACTTCTGCAAAGCATATGAAACCTTCGACCCAATCCATCCCCTCCACCGGCACTATTTTCATTTTTCTTTTCAGAAACTCCACGGCCACGTCGGCCAATTTTCGATGACGAGATAAAGCAGGTCCTTTGAGATCCAGAATAAACGGATACACTTTGACCGCTTCATCGGAATCCCAGAGGGAGATGATATCTTCAGGGCGCGGAATGCCCTTGCCACTAAATGCCGCCTTCAGGGTAATGTCGAGACCGCCCAACAAATCTTCCCGAAACAAACTAACCACCAAGTCCCTGGCCACTGGCTTCGGAATACCTAAATCCAGGAGGACAGCGAGGAACCGCGATGAAATTTGAGCATTGTCGCGGGCATATTATTTCCTTTCAATGTGGCCTTTGCCTAAGACCATCTTCACAGCCACGAGCGTCGTCGGGTCATCCTCCAGCAAAATGCGCTTTAGGCGCTGGTCTGTGATCTCGCGAAATGCAATTTGCCTTTCCGTCGCAGTTAATGAAACGGGAGTGTCCACTCCAAAGGAGACCAGCTCTTCCGACGAAATGAGGATAGTAAACTTCGACCGTGTCTTCTTCTCCATTGACGGGAATTTGCCGAGCGCACCCTGCAACAGAAAAAGCAAACAAACAAAGCAACAACCAAATGTCGAGCCCATACTTAGAGACAGGCAACTTAAACATAATAAAGCCCCGAATAATGATCCTGCAGATCACATATACGGAAGAAGATTTTGGAGAAACAAATCTGTCCTTGGCATGAGAAGAAAGCCGCCTCCGTCGATCCAACTCAGTTTCATGATTAATGCAATTAATGGCCTATACCACTCGGCACTTCCGCGGTTAAGGCAAAGATGTCCGTGCCCAACGTGTCAACCAAGCGACACCATGTGAATTGATCCCAACATGCCTCTGCGCCACCTAAAGACTGCGGTTTCACCGATAACTAAGCAAAGAGTGTCGTATTCGGCCAACTAAGGTAGGTTGATGTGACTGAACAAAACCAAGCCCGCTCCTACCTGACCGTCCCGATCGCCACCTCACGTCCACCTTGGACAACCAAACGCCTTTGTGAGGGGCGAAGGGGAGCCCACCCATCCACCCACATTTATTAGAAGTTATTTTAAATGTGAAGAAAAAAATCAATTTTATTAGGTGATCCACAAAGATATTTGTTCATTTCTATTTAATTATTAATATCATTTTTATGATGTTCCACTTATTATAAATAAATTTAGAGATAACTCAAAATATTAATATAATCATATTTACATGAGACTCCAATCCCAAAAAAAAGTTTTATTAGTAATTGTTTTAAATGTGAAGAAAAAAAAGATCAACCAATCTGACCTAAAAAAAAACTTATATGATTGAGAAAATGACCTACCTCAATTAATAATAATACTATATGAAATGTATCATATAATTTATTAAGAATTTAAAATCTATAATAAAATTTTAAGAGACACAATTAATTAACTTACTACACAATAACAATCATGAAATATGAAAACACAAGAAAACAAATTACATTATAAAAAAAGGTTATTGAAATTCTACGTCAGGAGCCGAGTGTGTTGAGAATTCTACTAAATGTGATAAAGGAATTAAATAAAGGTTATTCAAATGCATTGGCATCGTGGAATTAAATAAAGGAAGTAATGAATGCATTAATTCCCAGCAAATGAATGCTTTAATGTTAGATTTTTCAAGAAGAATCGTGTGTCTTGGATCTGAAAATGACATTCTCGTAAAGTTTTCTTGTGTATTGTTGTTAGTTATACTCGCTCTTTCTTTTTAAATGCATAAATGCAGTATAGTTATGTGGAATTTAGAAGATACGTATAAACCTGCCGTAGATTTTTGAAGAACAAAGTAAACACAGCTGAAAGACACCTGTATATCAAACACAGTGACACGACCTTCACACTTTTCATTTTGCTTTAAAAAGTTGAAAAGATCTTTGTTCAATTAATTTTAAAAGGAATTGTACTAGGGTAGAGGGCATAAAAATCTTGCCACGTGTGGATTATCTGCACATTGTTTAGCCCACAGAATCTCCAAAACAGTCTTGAACTCGATAAAATTCTCACTTCTCAAGTTTATAAGATTATTACAGTAGGGTTTAAAAGGTAGGTTAGTGTATATCAGGTATTCCTGTGACAGGAACGTATCAATCAATACAATGGCAACAATCATATTGTGAGGGGGGCTAGTATATCTGAAAAAGACCTTACGTCTCTTTTGAATGTATTCAAGTATTGGGTCGTTGAACTATTGCTGTTATCATCATGACCATCAAAGAAAGTTATTGGATTCATTGGATGATTGTTGTTTTCATACCCATCTCTGAAATTGTTACGTTTATTGAGTAATTGTTCTTTGACATCATATCTATCATCTGAAATTGTTGGCTTCATGCAACAGTTATTGTTAACATCCTACCTATCATTTGAAAGTTCTTTTATCACCATAGCCATCTGAAATTGATTGTGAGGTTCATTGAAGAATTGCTGTCATACCCATCTTTTGGAGTTTCTGGGAGTAGTATAGATTTTAATCATGACTAGAAGTCATCTTCGTCTGGGGAGAAAAGTGAGCGGTGGAGTTCCTCTCAGAACTTTAGCAAGGGTTGCATCAGCGGCAGCAGGGATGCAGTTTGGATGGGCTTTGCAGCTCTCATTGTTGACGCCTTATGTGCAGGTTTTAGGTATTCCTCATACATGGGCTAGTTATATATGGCTGTGTGGGCCTATTTCTGGCTTGTTTGTGCAGCCAATAGTGGGATATTATAGTGATAGATGTGAGTGCTCCTGGGGTAGAAGGAGGCCATTTATAGTTATGGGGGCAGTCATTGTGGCAGTGGCAGTTATGCTGATCGGATATTCAGTAGATTTGGGGTATATGTTTGGGGATTCAATCTCATCCAGACCAAGAGCTATTATTATATTTGTTTTGGGTTTTTGGTTCCTTGACCTTGCCAACAATATGCTTCAAGGGCCTTGCAGGGCACTCCTTGCAGATTTATCAGGTATATTATGCTTATATTTTTTGGCCATTTGTTTCAATGGCAACTTGCGGTTTTTTTTTAAAGATAATGGTTAAGGCTCTCCTTACAGCCTTGAGGTGCATTCCTTTTTTCCCCTCTTTCTTTTCAATTTCAGATTGTAGTTTTGTTCAAGGTAACGGTTTCTTAAGATAATGATGAAGGCCCTCATTGCAGCTATATGAGGTACATTATTTTTATTTACTTGTTTTATTTCAGTGTCAAGTTGTCAATCCTTATTTTTATTTAAGGTAATGGTTTATTTGGGTCTATAGTTTCTATTTTTCTTCTCTCTTTGTTTTGATGTCAACTCTTAGTTTTGTTTAAGCCAATGGTTTATTTGGGCACTAGTTATTCTATAATTCTTTTCTCTTTTGTTTCAATGTCATCCCTTACAGGGTGCTCCCATGCAAAAAAGTTGGCGACTTAGAAGTAAGGCTTTTGAGTTTATCTTGCTAAGTTTATCTTATTCACAACGACTTTGAAATTAGAGTTACTCTGTATAAAGTAAACATGCAAGAGTACAAAATTGACCAAAATTGCATTTTTGTAATAAGAAAGTTTGCAGAGTACATTATGGACCCCAAATTAGTTACCTAAAATTCTCCTAGATTCATTGCAAAACTCCAAGTGGTAATCACGACCATTCAAATCCTGGAGCAAGCTTAGCCACATAGTCTCATATAGTTAACAAGAATCTAATGAATGTCACAAAATCTCATCAATCAATAAAACATATGTCTAATGCCCGTGCAGTTGAACCATTCAACCAGCTGTATATTCTACAATCCTGTGTCCTCGGTAAGGTCTCCATATACAAAATATGCATGCATTGGTTTAGCCAAAGTATAAACCGTCTAAATGAATATGTTATTGTCTTAACAAATCTCTTAAGAGTTCTCATATGTGTTGATCCATTGAATGATGATTTTGTGAGTTAGCTGCATTGGTAATTTGTGGGCATATAATTTACATGGGTGCTTAGCTCCAATCCCACTTGAATATGATTATTTACATAAAATTGCCAATACTTTACAATGTTAAAACAACTCAAGTACTTGGAGCAAGGAACGTATTTGATTAAGTCAAAACTTTGACATTTCTCATCTGTCTGGTTTCGAATCTTGATGCACAAATTTTAAGACTTTTCTATACAGGACTGTCTGGGAAAACTTCCCTAGGTTAGCCATGCAGAAAACAGACCTTGAAAGATGTATGTTCACTGAATGTATCTGTTAAGATCAGCCACTGCAGCATGGTGGGGTGGTTAATTAATAATATTAATCTATAGCGACTAATGTTTTGATTAGCTTGCAATCAATGATATGCATTCCCTCTCGAGAAAAGTTTGACCTGCGGGATATCTTTTGTGTTTTCCATTTGTAAAGGGATTTACTAATTGGTTTTGCTTTCGAATGTTCCTTCAAGCAAAGTATGTGCTGCACTGCAGCCCATCCTAGGTCTTTTAAATTGTTTGCATGCCACATTTAGAGAGGCCTTGATAAAAGCCAACAACTTCCCTTTGTTATCATTAGCTTTCTTTAATGATCACATAGAGTTTTAAAATTAGCTCTTGATGGTTGTAATTTAAATGATTAGGCCCATCAAAGGCTATCCCATTATCTTAAAGTACTAGCATTTCCTTCTAGTAGTACATTTTTCATCAAAGACAGTGCTAGATGGGTTTGAATTTAGTTTTTCTAGTGTGTGCCCATCAAAGACTCCTCTACTGCAAATGCAACTTCTGTTCTCAATGGAGACACTTGCCAGAAAGAACATCTCTACTCAGTTATATTTTTTATTGATTGTATCCCAGCAAGGTCTGTTTTTTTTGCATTCCTTGGATAGGGGCATTGCCCATAAGGAATTTTGATCCAAGGACAAAGCCATTCATTCATTTTCATGGGCTAACCTGTGCAAATTTTAGGGGAAGAATTTGGGGGTTCCCTATCATTCAAGGACTGTATCTACTGTTTCCATGAGCCAATTTTCTATTCCCAAATAGCTACTAAAAATTTAGGTATCCCTCTCCACCTAAGTTCATGCTCTTTTTGGAACAATCATAGGGTCAATCAGGAATATAAAACTAGGCAACCATACATGACCTCTAGATTGTATTCTCTTGCTAAATACATGAGGGCCTTTAATTTGATGAATACATATTTTACTGAATTCTAGCTCCTCTTGCAACTCCCCTAATTTGTACTTCTAAATGCTTTTCCTCTGGCAGGAAAAAACCAGAGACGGACTAGGAGCGCCAATGCTTTTTTCTCTCTGTTTATGGCAGTAGGGAATGTGTTAGGATTTGCGACTGGTTCTTACAGTCAATGGTATAAAGTTCTTCCTTTCACAAAAACAGAGGCCTGTGGTGACAGCTGTGCTAATCTAAAGTCTGCATTTTTTATAGCAATAATCCTCTTAACAGCTGCTACAATTCTCAGTGTAACTGCCACCCCTGAAAAAAGATGGTCAAAAGCTCAAGCAGAAGCAAAAGCAAGGGCAAAGGCAGCAGGAGGAAAAGGTCGTGATCCAGATGATAAAAATGACGAAGATGATGATGAGGAAGCTGATGAAGAACCCCAGGAAACATTCATATGGGAGCTATTTAGCGCTTTCAGAGATCTCCCTTCTCCCATGTTGTATTTACTTATTGTAACTGCACTGACTTGGCTTGCTTGGTTCCCTTTCCTACTCTTTGACACAGATTGGATGGGTCGAGAAGTTTATAAGGGAAAGCCTTTTGGTCCTGAACCTTTCCCAAGTTTATATGATGAAGGTGTTAGAGTAGGATCATTTGGCTTAATGTTAAATTCAATAGTGCTTGGGGCAACTTCTTTGATGATAGAATATATGGCTCGCAGGATAGGCCCTAAAATGTTGTGGGCAATAGCAAACTTTATCCTGTGCCTTTTGCTTGCATGTACTGTTATAATCACCAAAATTGCTGATAATCATGAGCCTGCACCTCCTCATAGTTCTGTTAAAATTGCAGCTTTGGTAGTTTTTGCAGCCCTTGGAGCACCTCTTGCGGTATGTTTTTAGATTCTCTCCCTTTGACTGTTATCTTGGATGTTACTTATATAAATATATAATTTCTTGTTGCTAGTAGAAGACACTAATTTCAGTATCATAGTAGGCATTAATCTCTGTGATGTGGAGGATTAAAGTTATGACTATTTGTTAAAGACTGATTACTGGTGACATTTGCAGGTAACATATAGCATTCCTTTTGCATTAACAGCAACCTTTACTTCTGCTTCTGGAGCAGGTCAAGGTAAAAATTCTTTAATCAACTTATTTTGTTTTTTATACTGTCACAATTATAATGAACATTTCCAAGGTTATGAGTAAATCCAATGTGAATTCAATCAACACATTCCCTTCTGAGTTTTTGCAGTGAACTTATCTTTGGCTAGGAAAGTACAGGGTATATATGAATATTGCTCCTGAGGGGTATGAAGAATTACAAAATAATCAAAATGCAGAGTTAGCAGTTGTTGTACAGAATAGAGACTGCTGAAACTGCTGCTTACATCACATAAACATTTGTACATAACTGAACGACTAACCCCAAATTATTTAAGACCTGTAAGGAACGTTATTTAACTTAGTAGAATAAAGAAAGTAGCAGCAGGTACAAATCACAATTATTTACAGTTAAAGTTAAAACACCCCTGAGGCTATGCTCTTGTCCCAAATATCTAGATTCTAGATTGTTTCAATATAATAACCTTCTGATTTAAATTTACGGATATTTTCTAATTGGCCGCTTCGTCGTGATTTACAAGGATACTGGCACTTCTGCTTCTGACCTTGATGCAGACTAGATCTTTGTATTGCATGTCCTCCCATTCTTCTCTTTTTTTGATAAGGATAAAAGAGGGATTTTGAAAGGTTCCCAACCCTTTTACACAGATCAGAACATATATATCAATGAACCCCAGTAAACAGCAAAGATAAAGTATTAACGGTCAGACAGCACTGAGACTGTAGGCTAACACCAACAGCCACTACAACTCCCAGAAAGGGACAAAAACAAAAGAAAATCGAATAAACAAGAGACCAAATGTCTCAAGGTGGCTTGAAGCCATAGTGCTCCAATGAGCTCTAAATACAGCCAATGGCCCTATCCACAGGATCATATTGAGAGGCAGGTTTCCTTCCTGGCTGTTCTCCCTTTTTTGATTGCTGATCCTGAATCAGCAGCACTCCTAATAGACCTCTCTTCAAAATTCATCCTCCTTATATTCTTATTTGAGGAAGGTGAGTTTGGTGAAAGCTGAAACTCAGTCATAGGGCTGACAGCATTTTCTTCCTGAAGCACTCTATCCCAACCCTCATAAACAAATTTCCACTTGCTACCAGCCTCATCTGAAACCCTCCATCTGGACCAAGGGTCTCTGACAGTGGAACATTATTAATCTTAGCCAAAGAAGGGCAACCTTCTTCCCTTCCTTGGCTCTGTCTACTGTTCTCAGTTTAACAAGCGACTTTTTTGTTAGTCTCAAAGATAATAACCGTATTACTTTTTCTTTTTCTTTTTTAAGTTCTGTTGTTGCCCTTATGGGGTGATTGACAAGGATTCTGGCCCTTCTGATCCCGCCGGCTAGAGCCTTGTTCTCCATAGGCAATTTTTTCTTGGCTCTGTTTACCATTCCCAGTTTAATAAGTGGCCTTTTCACAAGATTGTTTGTAAATACTATCTGAATATATTTTCTAACGTTTTATTGCTTTGAAGATTTAGTATTTAGATGATCTAAGTTTCGTTTTATTGCTTCATATTATATATTTTATAGTTTTAGGTACTTCGATTGTTAGAGTTCCTTTTGGCCTCCTGATTAGCTAGTGCACCTGTTGAAATTTGCAGTCCCATTGATCTATTTTGGTAATTCATTGGTAATAATTGATATAAGTGTGTTTTCTTTCTGATTGAAGTTTATATCATGTTTTCAAATGAAAAAGGAATAAGAATTTGAACTTTGTTTGTGTCATGTTCAGGACTGTCGATGGGAGTTCTCAATCTTTCAATTGTCATTCCACAGGTAAATGTTTAATCGTTTCTCACATTACCATTTCTTCCTTCAACTCAATTTTACTGTCAGATCTTCTATGCACTTCTTATTGTATTGCTTCTTCAGATTATTGTGTCTATAGGAAGTGGACCGTGGGACGCACTGTTTGGAGGTGGAAATCTCCCTGCATTTGTGCTGGCATCAGTTTCTGCATTGGCTGGTGGAATAGTAGCTCTTTTTTGGCTTCCCTCACCACCTCCTGAGTTTCATCCTTCTCTCTTGCTGCGAACAAGTAGTTCTCCCATTCCTTGATGATCCCTGATATCATTTTACTTCAAATGTCATTTTTTTGGACCAACCGCATCAAGTACTTAATATAAAATTTGTTCCTAATGACCCATCTCTCATGAGCTTGTGAGAATTGATAATGTTGTACGAGGAAACCTACAAAATTATTTTGTTTGTTAGATATATATCTACCCAAGATGAATAAAATTTTGTATTTTTACGAAGTGTCTCAGACTTGGAGGATGTTGATTCTGTAAGATATTGATAATAAATGCAAAAAATTTAAGTTGGTCTGTCTTCGGTAGGATCAAAAACTTTAAAGTTTTAATCTATTATGCAGTAATTGACATTTATAAGTTATTCTGTTAGAATACAGAAAATCGGAATAATTGGCCACATTTTTTTTTAGTTATGCTAGAGGAACTTCACACGGTTATAATTAGCCAAGGCGAGGTTTGAAACTTAGTTTTGCACTATATGTATATGTAGATGAGATTACATTGACATTTCCTCCTTCATGGCTAGCTTGGCATCTTATTTTCAAATTTTAATGTATTTATTCATAAATGTTTTCAGTGTTTCACCTCATTTATGTATCGGATGAACTTTGATTTATCTTGATGAAGTGCTATTAAGTTTGATCTGAATCATTCAAGGTGAATTTATCCTCCTGGTCAGGAGGTGTGAGTTGGTTTGACGTGAAACATCCATTGCATGTATAAAGGATAAACATCCCAAACCTTTTTTTGCACCCGTTGATATTGGGCACATAAATCATCGACCTCTTTTTATCTTAATTCCAAAGATTGAGGAGTTTCCATTCTGCCAAAAATATCTGGGCTTCAAAAATGTTTGCTGAATGTGAAGGTCCAATACCATAAGGGATGGTCCAGGTCATAAAGTTTGATCTAAGACATGGATCAAGAAACAGTGACTTAATCTTAGTATGTGATTAAGAGGTATGAGTTCGTTTTTCACATGAAACGTCAAGTTTTGTATCAAGAATCTGAAAGGATCGTTACACAGATGAGACTTCAGCTAATTTTAAGCCCAACTCATTGAACAAACTGGATTTACCCTGAGGAGGGGTTAAGAAGTTTGAATTGAAACTTCATTTAATAATGGATTTATTCATGATGAGCTTAAGATGTATGACCTGAAACGTCCATTAAGAAATAATAGATGCGGTTAATCTAAACAGGTCTTAACACAAACTGACTTTTCAGCTAAACCTAGTCGAAATTGTTCGGAATTCGAAAGATGGATTTATCTTTGACATGGGGTTTAGAAGTATGGTTCGCAAAATTGATTCCAATCAATCCAAAAGAATTCATACGCAATCGATTTCTATTGAGCATAAACCTAACTTTCCAATCATGCGATTAGAGTTATCCTGACAAGGGGTGTCAAAGTTCGTGTCAAAGTTCGTTCCAAACTTCTATTGAGAAACTGTTCACTTGCCTGAAACGTCTGCTTATAAGTGTCACTGATAATATATCTCGATATTTCTTTAGTTCATTAATTGGCAGTGAATTTTCTGTCGGTGAATTGCTGGCTGTGAATTTTCCTAAAGCCATATGAATTATCATTCTTTTTCAACTTAATGCAAAGGACATAGAACTTTTTTTCAAACTTAAGTAATGGTAAGGACTAAAGAGTAGAATTTTCTTAATTTTGGCTAAACTTTAATTGATAAGTATTTAACTTTCTTTATTTTATTCTCTAAGATTGCTATCTTTATACTATCCCTAATAAAAGGGAAGATCAATTTCATGCACTATATTGAGATTTACACTTTTAAGGAGCAAAAAATAATGTCGTTTAAGAAATAATCAATCTTTATCAAAGATCATCTAGCTTAATTAAACAATTTAGGTTCAAGGTTGCTGAAAATGTCAATTTAGGTTTATGATGGTCAAAATTTTCAATTTTGTTTAAAAAAAATATGGATTTAACTAAGTTGAATTCGACCTTCTCTTTATTATTATTTTTTTTAAAATAAATGAGGGTTCTATATGAATTATGTCATGTATCTAGGGATATGATATTAGAATGTATTTGTGTGGATGGAGATGTTAATATGTGGCACACATCCCTTAAGTTAGTTATACTGGATCATGTGGATAATTTGTATAATTAATCATATCAAGTGAAAAGTAGGACTTTATTAGATTACCCCTTCATTTTATTATTAGGAGGTCTATATAAAAGAGGTGATTATCATTGTAAGGAGATGTGTGGAGTATGATATTGTATTTGGGATCTCTTGGAGATATGGTGTGGAGTGACTTCCTTCATAAGAAGTATTGTACAATGTTATCCTACCTCAAGGATTTACTCCATTTTTGCATATATTAGATATTGGGGCATCTTGGCCTATAAATATCTTGTGTGTTATGTGAGTTATATAGTCTACATTATATTATTTTCATTATTATATGTATGGATTTTATCAAGTGGTATTAGAGCTATGATTTGGGCAAAGGTGGACAAAGTTTTTAGAGATTTGCTTATAATTATCAAATGCATTTTCCAAATCAAAGGGGTCAATTACATTTGGTAGAATGGTAATATATTGAAAACATTTTTTCTTAAACCCTAGTTTCAATGGAGGTTCCTAATTTCGATGGAAGTGGAGATGCATTAGAATGGTGGTAAAAATATAAAATATCTTATAGTAAAAACTACATAATGGGAATTAATTTTTTGGTGGATTTTAGAGGTGAATCTAAACAATGGTATGGACCATTGCATAAGGATATTTCTTCTTTGGATGAACTAGAACAAGATCTCTTAGATAGGTGACCTCCAAAATAAGAAGAGGAAGAAGAGGAAAATGAAGAAGAAAAAGAAGATGGAGAATGAAAAGAAGACTTAGAAGGAGGAGATGATATAGGTACATGCACTATAGTTCCAAGGAAGGAAGATTTAATAAGTTTCAATTTCAAGGATGCATTCTAAAGGAAAAGGTTATTGTATTTATAAACCCTAGTAGCAAGTGAAATGGTGAAAAATGTGGAATCCTTTAGGGGAGATCTCCCTTTATCCAAGGGTTCAACACACTTTTCTTATTTTACTAAATAAAGAGTGGGGCTTTGATGGATTTGGACAAGATATATGATTGACTTAAAACCTGAAAGGTGAGTCAACCTACCATCTGATATCATCTAGAATTTGCATACTTGACATGCTAGTGAGATTAAATCCTTCAATATTTTGCTAGGTCTTTGTCATAGGTCATAATTGCTCATCAAAATCTGAGTGAAAATACTATTTGTAGCAAAATGGAGAAGGTACAATGAAGGTTAATCATGGAGTGTATGAAGACTTTCTGGTGAGATGGTTCTTTGGTTTATGTTTTTTACTCCTTTGTGCTTCATTGTTAGCTAGGGACTTTTGGGTTTATTGATTAATGTTTGTTGACTTTGAATTTTCCTAAGCTACACTACATTTAGCCCCCACTTTAGTGAGAGTATGAACTTATGCCCAGACTCACACTAAAGTAGAAAATATGTGTCAAGAGAGGTCTAAATGTACAAATGTTGAAGAGATAGGATGACAAAGAATCAAGGGGGAGTGCACAAGCCCCAAGATCCAAGATCCCATGGCAAACCATCATAAGCACAAAGGAATACACAAATTTATGAAATACAACAAGACAATATACACAAACATACATGTTGGAAAACACAAAGCATATACGATGAAAACACATGACATAACATAACATATAGATGGAAAAAAAATGAACACAAACACGATGCAAACACAAAAATTACTCACAAAAGAAACACAACAAAACACAAGGTTAGTACTAAAATGATTTGATTTGGTAAGGTAAAGAGATCCCAATCTTAAATTGTGTCAAAATATCAAATGTCATTCATCGAATGAATGTTAGGTGAAGGAATGCTCTCATGAGGACTAGCAAGTTATGTTATGCCAAATCACCCATGAGCCACATGGATCCACTAGCTAGCAAGTTATGTTATGCTAGGTGTCCATGTAATATGATGGGTTCCATAAGGATAGCAAGCTACATTATGATAGAAACTCTTGAAACACATAGCTCTACTATCAAACAAGTTGTGTTATGCTTGGCGTCCATGTTAAAAGGGGTGATCAAGTTCATGACCCAACAAGCTTCATTATGTTGAATCCATGAACTATCTTGCCAAAACCTCACCTACGAGGTGCATAAACTCACCCAAAAAGTCGCATAAATGACAAACTCACCTATGAAGGCACATAAACAATAAAATTTCCTACGAAGGTGCATAAAAAACACACCTACAAAGGTGCATAAACTCACCTATGAAGGCGCATAAACTCGCCTACAAAGGCGCATAAGATAAGGTCAAAATCTCAAGGGGTTTATACACAACACCACCACAAAAAGTGATTTACAAAATAACAAAAGAGCATTGCTCAATACATGAAGGGTCACACCTTAGGGAATATCACACACATGACATCACCACTAAAAGAGGACAAATCAAGGAATAAAAGCTCACACCTTAGGGAATACTAGCCATAGCATTAACACAAATGGGAACGTCATATGCCAAGAAAATTCACACTTAGAGGATATCAAGCCCAATATCACCGCAAAGGAGACACAACATAGATTGAGAATGCCACACTTACATAGATAAGGTCACACTTTCTAGGAGATACATGTTATCATCATTAAAAAGGGACCATTGTTTATGCGAACTACAAGCAGGGGACTATATTCCCCCCTTAAAATATCAGTGTACTTCCTACACTAAAATTTTAAGGAGATACAAAGGGAACCCTTGCTAGAAGGAATACACCTAACACATGGCTACCTAACCCTTGCCCCCCAAGTGTAGGGAGAAAGGTGAGCCAATATGGATGATGATATGTTGCTCCTTGTAAGATGAACTTTGATTGCATAAAACTTAATTTATACCTCCATGCATGGTAGTGAGCATTGTTTGATATTACAACTACCACATGGCTACCTAACCCTTGCCCCCCAAGTGTAGGGAGAAAGGTGAGCCAATATGGATGATGATATGTTGCTCCTTGTAAGATGAACTTTGATTGCATAAAACTTAATTTATACCTCCATGCATGGTAGTGAGCATTGTTTGATACTACAACTACCACATGGCAAGGAGAACCAACTAATGCTATTTGTCTTGGAAGAATATTGCATGATTATGTGAAGATCTTTGCAATGTTTTTTTGTTATTTTTGAAGGACAATAACCAAGACCTCTTGTTGTTTCTTGTGTGTTGAGTTGTACAAGGACATGAATACCTTGTTCTTTTACACCACATCATCTTCCATTATAGCCAAAGTGTTTCAAAAGTTGATAACCTCTTCCATAAATGGCCTTCATTTCTTTCAAGGAAGGTGGTTTCTCATAATTGGCTTCATCATAAGTGGATGTGTAATTTGTGTTTTCCTCCTTGCTAGAAGTTATGAAATCAGATGTTTTTGATGATTCAGTGATAGATTGTGTTGATACCATTGCAACTTCTTTCTCTTTTTTTTCATTTTGATGGTGTAATCTTGTATTCCCCCATGAATGTAGGTCCGATTAAAGGAGTTATAGGGGATCTAATAGTTAATTGTGTGTTCATAATCTCAATGGAGTTGACTAATTGTTGATGATTTTCTATCAAGGGGGGGTCTAATGTCACCTTAGCATCTTCATCTATGCAATCCATCTTATTTTCTTTTGAAAGAAATGTATCAATAATTTCATCCTCTTGTCCAACAACATCTTCCCAAGTAGGAGAGGTAGGGAAGAGAAAAACAAGATTCTCATGACGCTTAATGGTTAGATCTTCTAACACCAAGGTACCTTTTTCCCAAGTAGGTGAGGTATCAAGAGAAGAATAAACATGATTGTCATGATTTTCAATTATTGCATTCTCTTGCACCAAGCTAACCTTACACATAGGAGAGAGTGGGAGAGAGATTAATGAAAAATAACAAAAGGGGAGAAATAAACTCATTTTCACATGCTTGTATCAAAAATTCATTGAAATGCTTAACAAGATCTAACTATAGAACATGGATTATGATAACACAAGATTTTTGCAGTGAGGACATTGTGTTATGTCCTATGGGTCAAGCTAGAAATGTTTTTAGCAAAACAAACAGTTACAAGATTGATACTCAAAAACTAATGCCAAATCTGGTAGAGATCAGAGACAAGATTTTGCACAATAAATTTGGGCTCAATTTGGCTGGAGAATGGCATCCTAGGCACCTATGTCCTACATAGGCTTTTACAAAATTCAAAATTTGACTGTGTACAGTACTATTTTAAGTTCCTATTTCTATGTGTAGATACCTGTGTGGCAATGAATAGTTTTCTAGTATTTCCTAGTTTATGATTATGTAATTCACAATACAAGTGTGCAACAATGTTGAAATTGTTTGAACAATAAATGACAATTGTGAATGCAATTTACAGATCTAAAATGCAAACAATAATTGATTCTAATATGAAAAATTCTAAACTTGATGATGATGATATACTTTTTGAAACAAAAGAATGCATTTTTTCACTTTTTAGCTATATGCAAGATACCTAAATGCATGCAATGAATACTTTCATTTATTTTTTTCACATTTTAAATGACCTAATGCAGATTTGTGAATTTAATTGAGATGTATATCTAAGCTATAATGACTGAAAAAACCTTATTGCAACCTATGGTGTGATATTATATGCAGATTTTTGAATTTTGTATGCTTTTTATGATGCAAAAGTGAATGCCTAAATGAACAATGCAAAGTAATGTAATGCAAAACCCTAGATCTAAGTTGAATTACTTCATATTTCAAAAGCTAGGTAATATTAACGTGTCATATTCACTAAAATGAAATGGTGAAAAATGTGGAATCCTTTAGGGGAGATCCCCCTTTGTGGGGGTTTGAAACACTTTTCTTATTTCATTAAATAAAGAGTGCGAGTTTGATGAATTTGGACTATATATATATATATATGATTGACTTACAACCTGAAAGGTGAGTCAACCTGCCCTTGACCAAATATGAAAGTAAACTAAGGATAAAATGCACTGATTCGATTGACCTATTGATGAAAATTACTATTTTGATGCAAATACAACACTAGATTTGAAATATCACAAAGAAATTCAAACTTTGGAAATGAATTGAGCAGGACACTATGCACCTATGGTATAAATTTGAGCCTGATTTTTGAGGAAATTTCCTCTAGGTGTGACACTGTCCTTGTTGACCAATTTCAAATTTTTTTTGTAGTCCTCTAGTGTTGAATCAGAGCTTCCATTTTTTGCCTACAAATTTGTCGGATCACTGGATCTTTTTGTAAGTAAGTTTTTGTGGGTTGTCAAGGTGTAGAGTTTTGATTATAACAATAGATAATTGATCTTCAAACTTCCACCAATCCTCTTATATCTTTGAGCATCTTGGGATTTCTCACAGGGCTGATGCAAGAAGTTGGGTCCAAGCTCAAAAAGTGGAAGTGTTTCTGTTGTTTTTCAGAATTTGACACACTTAGACTAAAAATTTGAGGCACTTACACAATGAATCTTAAAAAAAGTCAGTACTATGAAATTTTGAATTTTGAATCTAGTTTCCAAATATGTAATTTATTCAAATACCCAGATGATATAAATTAAATTTTGATAGGGATGTATAAAAACCACTTTTTAAAAGTTCTTTTTTTAACCATACAATGCACATGTACGGACGCCACTTTTTGACCCAAATAAAAGTATTTTGCTAATTCCTTTTGGGGAAAGAGAGCTAACAACATGAATACTGATGAGAAAATTTTTTGTAATTTTTTTTTAATATTTTTTTAATTCAATTTTTATTGGCCTTAATTGTTGTTTTTAAAAAATCAATGTGTACAAATAGCATAATTGGACCTAAACTAAACATTTTTTTAATCTTTTTTTTTTCATTGTGTAGAGAATTGTCTGAAGATTGATGCCATATAATTTTTTTTACAAGAAAGTTATTAAAAAACAAAAAAAGCTTGATATTTCAAGTTTAAGGACTAGTTTGCTTAGAAATTAATTAAAAAATAACAAATATAATCCAATCTTAATAAAAATTATATATTTGGAAACTAGACATTGTGTTCTCTAATGGGTTTTAATTTAATAGATTGATTCAGAAAAAAAGTCTATCAGCCATATTGCCAAAGTTGGACATTCTTCTTCAATCTACCTTAGTTTTTTAGTTGCAGGTCAAAGGCTAAGAGTCGAGTTGCCAAGCCTTTCTCGAGCGTAAAACCAAGGCAACATGTAGGTTGGGAATTCAAATTTTGAAAAACGTGTACGTGTTACAAAGCGCATATGCGTTCTTTATTTTCTTGATTATTTAAAAAATTAAACACTTTTTAGAAATTTAATTTTTTAAATAAATTACTTGTACTTGTTATAAAACATGTACATGTTATTTAGTCCATATGTATTGTTTTAGGCTCGAGTACTCAAAGCATAATGCATACACATCTTTTTAATAATGCGTACGTGTTTTTTACGAGATTTTTTTTGGCTAAAACTTCCCCTCCTTGTGGACCCAACTTCTTGCTTTTACCCCAATTCCCCTATCTATCACAACTCTATTTCATGATACAAGTTCTCCTCCTTGAGCAAGGTTTTTTTTATCATTCTTGCATTCATTTCATTTTTACTTAATATTTCTCTTTATCTATCTGGTTGTTTGTGGAGTTGGGAACACCGAAATGAGGGTTTGACTGAGGCAAGCCCCTAAACAACCCCAACATTTTTCCTTTGGTCTTATGTGTGCAGGTATCGAAGATATTCGTTAGCTATAGGCTTCATTGCTTGGCCTATTGTGAGCACTTCCTTGAACTCCTTCACTTTATTTCAATTTTATCATTCTTTGTTACTTTCCCACATTTCAAGAATCTTAGCAATCAGAATAGTAGTAGGCACTTCACTATTTTCCTGTGACATTCTTGGTTTTTAGTTTGTACATGACGTCGACGCACCTTCAGGACTTTGACGCACCGCGTTGGTGTTTGTGTGTTGCATTATCGTCCTTTATCTGAGAACTTGTTTGTCCATCCAAAAAACCTTTGTGATTTGCTCATTCTAATTCTAGAACTCTCACCTTTTCAACCTGAGGTAGTTTAGGGTAGTTCATTCCCTGGGACTCTCTTAAGAATAAAGAGACTCGTGAGCAACAAAAACCCCTTCTCTACAAGATTAATTTTGTTAGAAGGTTCATCCAAACTTTGTTGAGAAGACTAAATCCATTTCAAAGATGTTAAAAAGGGGGCAAACCATATCTTGGAGTAAGGAGCCTACTGAAGCTTTTCAAAGTGTCAAAGAATCAATCAAATAAGCTTTTTTCTTGTCATTCCCTAACTTTTATAAGCCTTTTTAGTTGTTATCTTTTGGATTTTTCCACACAATTGTTATTGTTCTATTGCAGAAAAATGATGAGAGATATGAGCAAACCTATTTCATTTTTTTAGAAAGTCCCTCCAAGTTGGAAAGTTGAAGTATGATGTAATGGAAAAACAAGCATATGTATTGGTTAAGGCAATCAATAATTTGAAGCCTTACAAGTGGCTAGAGCTAAGATAATTGTTTATGTTCCTCATGCAATTGTAAGAGACATTTTCACACAATAGAAGGTCACTAGTAGAAGATGTAGATGGATCAATAACGAGTAGACCTCGAAAGAACCCACAATTATTATGTTGAATCAATAAAAAATCATGATATATATACATCTAACATAACATACTTTTCTATTTTAATTCTTTGTAAAAACGTAAATCATTAAGAAATTTGCAAAAAAAACATATGACCCATCATCATCATCATAATTAGATGAATAGAAAGGTTTAAATATTTCAAAGAAATCTAAAATAACATGCTCATAAAATTTGTGATAATACCACTTAGGCCTCTTATTTTATATTGTATACATTAATTACATCCCATATAAGTTAGAACTACGGTTACTATATGTATAGTCATAAAATTGCATCTCTTGCAACTTCACATACATTCTTGCCTCCGCTTTAGTGTCCACTCCCTTAGCATCTTGAGTAGGCTCATTTTAGCCCCTGCATCAACTCGTTTCCCTTCTCAGGATGCAAAATCAAGGCTCCCTGATTTTTAGTCTCAGTTTGGCATTGGCATCGAGATACATAGTTTCCAGATTTTGTCATCATCTTATCTATTGTTGCTTCACAGATTCTAGAGTTGTTCCAGTTTGTGAGTTTTTCAGTGTTTCGTGGCATCGGGTCTATTGTCGCATTATTATGATTTCATTTTTGGTTTCTTGTATATAGAAGTATCTTTCCTTGCTTGTCGGATTGTTGTTCCAATGTTACTCCACAGTGTTTTTCCAGTGTTTCTTTGCAGCAGTCATCTCATTGTAGGGGGGTTTTGTCCCATTGGGTTTTCCTTCTCTACCTCATTATTGCATTTGTACATGGGTACCTAATCAGGCCTTGTTTCCAGGACCCATTCATGCTTTCTTGCATTCATCTTAGTTTTAGGTGCATGATTTTTTAGTCTCCTTAAGTTGCACTTATGGGGGGTTGTTAGTGTAATTAATATTTAATTACACTTGCATAACTTTACTTAGGTAATATTTGATTCCTAGGTTAATTATTCTCATCTTTATCTTGTTGAGCTATCTTGTTGCTCAAGATAAGATTAGGGTTATGCATCTTTGATTTTATAAAGAAAATCATATCTTCTAATTAAGAATTCCTGAATAATATTATGTTGCACATTTTTTTGCAATATCTCTATTTTTTTGTTTTTCTCTTATGTGGAAGACTTTTCTAGTTTGCATTTCAGATCTTGGTTTCTAACAATAAACTGGTTCTCTAGTCCGTACAAGACACCAACATGCCTCTGGGATGCCAACATGCCACGTTGTCATCTATATTCTACGTTGCCATTCTTTGGCTGAGAGCTTGTCAGATTGTCCAGAAAATCTCTATAATATGTTGTTTTAGATTCTAAAACTCTCATCGTTGTTCCAAAGGTAGATTAGGGAAATTTTCCTTGTGAGGCTCTCTGAATGAAGAGAACTCGTGAGTTGTGAATCCCCCTCTTCTACATTTTGGTGAACCCGATGTGAAGTGGGTATTTTTTTTAAAAAAAAGGAATTTATTTACCCCTACTTGTTGGGGTCATAACTTTTGACTCAATGCTCGGAATTCAAAATCGTTTGCATTGTTGGAAAGGTCTCCTAGAGAACAAGTTCAACCCCTAAAATACTAGTGCCTTCAGCAATTAAATTTTAGGGACCGACACAAGTTTCGACCTCAAATTTTGCTTCGAAGACCTCCGAAAATGTGAATTACTAGAACATAGAAAATACCAAAAAAATCATAATGAATTTAATATCTTCTTTTATTAGTTCAATATCTAATTTTGTTCAAAATGTTAATTATATTCCATTTCATGCATGTGATGGCGACTTGGCTTTGCCCATGTTACTTGATATCTTTGATCCTTCTCATGAAAGTCCTCTTGCTTCAAAGGATATTTTGTTGCAAGAAGATGAAATCATTGATACATTTCTCAATGTTACTCTACCTTCCCTTCATTCCAATGCACTCTCTTTTGAAAATGATGCATTCATGAATGATGAATCTCTCTCTCATTCCAATGCACTCTATTATGGAAAAGTTGCATGTGTGAATGATGAACCTCATACTTGTTCCAATCCACTCTCTCCTAGAAATGATGCATTTGTGAATAATGAATCTCCTCTCCATTCCAATTCACTCTCTTTTAGGGATATTGCATTTGTGAATGATGAATCTCATCTTTGTTCTGATGCACTCTCCTCTAGAGATGTTGCATTAGTGAATGATGAACCTCCTTCCACATCTAATTCTCCCTAGATCGATGTTGAGAATGTTTCTTCGAATAATTATTCCACATTTGATCCTATTTGGATTGATGTTGAGAATATGTCTTCAAATAATCATTCCACTAGTTGTGATGATTCAATAAATGTAATATATGTCTCTTTTGCCCCTCAAAGGTCTAAGAGACTGGTCATTTATGTGACTCCAACTAGTCCTTCTCTTAAAAGGGTTTGTTCTATTAATAGTGTTTCATTTGATAGTGACTTTCCTAATCTTTCTAAGGCTCCCTCTTATAGAGCGATAGCTCATACTTATAAGAATAGTATGAATAAATAACCAAGTCTTCCTCAAGCACCTAAACCTAGAACTAAAGCACCTAGTGATTGTGATCTTGTCGAGCAACCCTGGGTTGCTCCAGCTAAGATCTCACTATGGGAATTGCTTCAGTTTGCTCTAGTTTATCAAGGTATGCTTCAAGGAGCCTTGCAAAAGATCATCTTGCCTTCTTCCACTAGGCCGACAGATGTTGATTGCACATTGATAGCATATATTCATGTGGATTCGTTGAATATTATGTTCTATCCACAACAGCTCCCACCTCTGGAAGTACAAAAGCAAGCAGACCCTTTAATGATCATAGTTAATATTAATAAAATTGGCATTAGACGTACTCTCGTTGACGTCAGTTCGATGCTCAATATATGGAGCATCGATCTATTTCCTAAGATTAATATTGATTCATCTTCTCTTAATCCTTCTTTTGTTGTCATTTGTGGGTTCGATAATGTTGGGCGACAAGATCTAGGTACAATAGTATTACCTTTGCAACTTTGACCCTTACCCTACCCTTACTTACCCTTGTATATGTTATGTCAGAAAAGTTACCTTACAATTTACTTCTTGGTAGATTGTGGATTCATGCTATGGGTGCAATCCCGTCTACCTTGCATAAATCAATTAATTTCATTTGTAACAATAAAGTAGTTGAAGTCAAGGCTGACCCTGATTCTATGCACTTATGTGAGATGGCAATTGCTGGTCAGGCTTCGATTGTGTGTACTCTTATTCCTTTAGTGTCTTCCAATGTGTTGATGTTTACTCTAGCAATACCTTATACAAACACTACTCTTGAGATAAATGTCCCTGAGGAAGATTCTTCTAAAGCAAGAAATCTTAAGTCTACTCCTATCTCTTCTCAAGAGAACATGTGTCTTGGTGATGATTTAGGTTCTTTAGAATTTACAAAATCCTTCACTGGAGAATATAAAGTCGACCCGATCCACTTAGACCTTTTGATAACATCATCTGAACCCGCTATCAAAGATGGTCATTATTTTGTATCGCGGGATAAGGTGGACAATAATTGTAATATTTTTAGTGTTGATCCTCCTTCTAAGGAAGATGTTTACACTTACATTAAAGAAGTTAATGTTGATAGTATTGTCAAGAAGGATGATGGTGATCTCATAGAGGAGTATAATCCCCATTGTCAGAATAATACTCTCTACAGAGATCCTCCTCCTTTTTCTTCTATCTTCATACCTTCTTCTTGTGAGCAGTCAAACTTTTATCCACAAGAGAAAGGGTTGCTTCCTACTCCTCATTCTTTGTCTAAGAAAGAGTGTATTTTGTTGCGGCTTCTTAAAGCCCGCTTGATTACTCTTCCTTTTCCTTCATGCAAGAAATAATATGATAAAAAAAAACATTCTTTTTGCATATACCATCAAGTGCTTGGCCATTCCACAAGTGAATGTAAAGCCTTGAAGGATAAATTACAACTTCGTGATTCAAGTGCCATCAAACTCTCATTTGGTTGATGCACCTTCCTTTTTTTTGCATAAAAAGTGATATTGAGGTCTACCTCTATCCCGTATAAATTCTAAGTATCTTTCATGGATCTCCTCCCCTATAAGTTGGGGGTAGTGATAACTTGTTTTGGAGATGTGTGTCCTTCCTAAGGACCCCCTTCTCTTCACTCTATCTTTCAAATGAAGTGTCCCTTGAGTTGTCCCCCCTCTTCCTTTTGAAGGGTTCCCAAGGGACCCCCTTTGAAATTCTTTATCTCAAATGGATTATTTCATGTCTAGCTTGGGGGTAGCCTGACTAGACCTGCTTCATACAGTCACATCTAGCTTGGGGGCAACCTAACTAGACCTGTCTTTTCTATGACTTTCTTGCAACGCAGCTTGTAGCAGCACATGATTCTTTGATTTTTCTTGCTATGTTAATGTTAGGATCAGATTTAACAGAAAGAAAAAATGCAACATAAAGAACAAATGAACACAGTATATATCCTGGGAAAACCCTCCTTCTTGAGGGAGAAAAACCCAGCCACAAATATGTCTCTTGTATATTGAATCTCAACAAGCATGTCACTTTTACAATAGGCTGATAAGAAGGCCAACACAAAGCACCATAATCTGATGCAAATACAGAAATTGAGTGAAGCAATCTGCTAACAATTATCTCAGCCTTCTACACTCTACATTTTATGAAGAGCTTGCATAGCTCTTGAATAATTCGAACTTCCTCTACAAGACAGCTTCACACACACACAGAATAATTCCTCCAGTTGCATCTATCTTCAACTAAAAATAAAGCTACATGCAAAAGCAAGGAGACGCACAAGGAGGGTAGTTACAATTGCTTAATTTAGAGATTCTTATGCAAAGATTCCTCAGCATGACAGAAGGAATGATAAATGCATGTCAGAATGCAGATTCTCCTGCATGACAGTTATGACAATTAATGAATGTTCTTCTGCATGTCAGTTACGCCAATTTTGGAAGATTCACATACATGACAGAAGATACCTCCTACAGCTACTGAAACATTAACACTCCCTCTTAGCTAGGGAGGTATCTTTTCAAATAACCATGCACAAGTGTGATGTTGTCATCTCATCATGACATCCACCATGGCTACTCCAAGAGAATGAAACCAAGGGTTTTCACCTCAAGTCTCTCTTGTAGAGAGAAATGCATTAACAAGGGTTGATACCTCAAATCTCTCTCGCAGAGAGAAATGCATTAACAAGGGCTTTCACCTCAAGTCTCTCTCGCAGAGAGAAATGCATTAACAAGGGCTGATACCTCAAATCTCTCTCGCAGAGAGAAATGCATTAACAAGGGCTTTCACCTCAAGTCTCTCTCGCAGAGAGAAATGCATTAACAAGGGCTGATTTCACCTCAAGTCTCTCTCGCAGAGAGAAATGCATTAACAAGGGCTGATACCTCAAATCTCTCTCGCAGAGAGAAATGCATTAACAAGGGCTTTCACCTCAAGTCTCTCTCGCAGAGAGAAATGCATTAACAAGGGCCGATACCTCAAATCTCTCTTCGAGAGAAATGCATTAACAAAGGAAAAATGCATTAACAACAGATCTCCATGATGATGAAACTCCCTTTGAAGCTCCAAGTACTTGCATCAACCTTTTGACCTCCTCGTCCAAGGTTGCTTCTAAGGAATTGTCAAACTCCCTCTGAATGTAAATTCCTCCTCTTCGAAGAAACTGATCTCAAAGACAACTTGAATAGGTTCTTCCTCTTCGAGAGATGTCTTCAACCACCAACTCAATCCCATGGCTGCAAGCTATGACTCCATGCTTGATCATTTCTCCAGTTGGCATGAGTTCCTTATAGGATGCCTCAAGCTCTTCTTCTCTAGGCAATCTCTCATCAACCTCTTGCTCCTCGATCCGTCCTGGAAGCATTTAGAGAGAGATTACTAATAGTTTAAACTATCCAGAAGAAATATCAAAGCTAGAAGCATACAAGATTCACTATCCATTGATGTAGCATGAATTAATAACTACATAAATAATTCATTCAAGGAACAAGTATAAGATACTTATCTCTTTATGTTGGTACACCAATGAGCTAGCCCTATAGCTGTGTCTCATTTTCGCCACCTTCACTCGATCTCACCCTCATGGAAAGTGGGAATATGAAACGATCGTTTATCAAAGATTGAAGACTCTATTTAAATCTTGAGATCACATTATGAATCAACGCACCCAAACTCATGCAACGAAAGAGTTTAAGTAATCAAAAGAGTAAAAAAAAATCATCACGGCTTCCTTCCATAAACGTGGCCTTTCGCTTCCCAAGCTTGTAAATAGAGATTGCAACTCCAAGAAACTCCTTATACACAGCACACTTAATCAGAGTTCTGAATAAATTTTAGTCTTCTACAGAAAAAGATACAGTAGCCAATTAATGCTAGCCTTCAAGAGGCACTCCTCAAGACTTCTTCAGAAAAGACATACACCCATGAATTCCAAAGGGCTTCACACATCGTGGATGGCAACAAAATAGATTATATATAATACCCTCGTTAGCTCAGAGAATTTCTACACATCCAAAACTCAAAACAAGCAACAGAATAGTATCTAGAAAGTCACGGCTTCACATCAAGTGAAACTAGCCCAAAAGTTACTCACACTTCCATACTGCCCATGCCTAAAGAGGTGTCAAAAAATATATAACATTCTCATATCAGTTTTAACAAAACATGAATCCCACGCATCAAGACCCCTTTGAACAGCAATAGGACATTCACCCGCACTGTAGAAGATAAGTCAACACAAAATAGCATTAACTCCATCACTTTCTTTCCATGGCACTTGCACGCATAGACTCAACAACTTTTCCTATGCCTTCTAATCATGTCTAAGATTTACAAACTCAAAAAGCCTTCAAAACTCCACTGTGCCACAAGAGACTATGTTCTTGTTAGACCAAATCTGATCGGATCTTTTCGTAGACCCACTCTGATACCATGTTAATGTTAGGATCAGATTTAACAGAAAGAAAAAATGCAACATAAAGAACAAATGAACACAGTATATATCCTGGGAAAACCCTCCTCCTCGAGGGAGAAAAACCCAACCACAAATATGTCTCTTGTATATTGAATCTCAACAAGCATGTCACTTTTACAATAGGTTGATAAGAAGGCCAACACAAAGCACCATAATCTGATGCAAATACAAAAATTGAGTGAAGCAATCTGCTAACAATTATCTCAGCCTTCTACACTCTACATTTTATGAAGAACTTGCACAGCTCTTGAATAATTTGAACTTCCTCTACAAGACAACTTCACACACACACAGAATAATTCCTCCAGCTGCATCTATCTTCAGCTAAAAATAAAGCTACATGCAAAAGCAAGGATACGCACAAGGAGGGCAGTTACAATTGCTTAATTTAGAGATTATTATGCAAAGATTCCTCTGCATGATAGAAGGAATGATAAATGCATGTCAGAATGCAGATTCTCCTGCATGACAGTTATGACAATTAATGAATGTTCTTCTGCATGTCAGTTACGCCAATTTTGGAAGATTCGCATACATGACAGAAGATACCTCCTGCAGCTACTGAAACATTAACAGGGGGCAACCTAACTAGACCTATCTTTTCTATGGCTTTCTTGCAACACAGCTTGTAGCAGCACAGGATTCTCCAATTTGTCTTGCTCTGTAGGACCGAGAACCTATAGAGCTCCTTTACATCCTTATTTGGTGATACAATTTTTCTATATGTTATTTCTTAATTTTGGGACAACGCATGGTACTAAGACAACCTTCTACATTGAGGTCTCTTTACTTTGTTGACTCGAATCCTTTAGCTTTTTATGTTCTAACCTTGCTATCTAGTGCAAGTTTTTCTTGTCTAATGTATTGGTTTTGTAGATCTTCAAACTAGGGGCATGCTTTTGTGGTTTGAAGAATTATCTGCTTCCTCTACAGTATCCTTTTGGCATATGATGTTATTTATGTTTAGCATATTTCCTTTAGTGTGCATATTAATGTAGATTCATATGCCCGCTAAAGTGGGGGAAAAGTGTATAGTCATAAAATTGCACCCCTTGCAACTTCACATACATTCTTGCCTCTGCTTTAGTGTCCACTCCCTTAGCATCTTGAGTAGGCTCATTTTAGCCCCTGCATCAACCCTTTTCCCTTCTCAAGATGCTCCAACACCCCTTTCTAGCAACTATCTTCATGTGTCCCTTTGCATCAAACTTTGTCACTTTCCCATTTTCATCGTTTTGTAGCGTGATGCATCCAGACACTAGCATAGCACGTGGTGCGCTAGCATCCTGCGATGTTTCACTATTCAAACAACTATTTATGTGCATGTTTGCCACTTGTCAGTGAGTTTTGTTGGTGGTAACGATTGGGAACACCCAAAAATAGCTCAAGAAGCTTCTTCTCTCTCCTTAAATGTCACCTTTTCACCTCATTTGAAAGCTCTTCTTCCTCTAAGTTCTTCCAAGTCTTACTGGAACTTCTCTAGCTTCATTCTAGCTTTTAGCTTCACTCCATCACTTGCTTGCACAGCTTCATATAGCTTGTTGTAGCAGTTTCAAGCTCTCTCAAGCTCTCTTGACGCTCTTTGTAGCTCTTGCAGCTCCATATCCCTTGCCTTATGATTATGAGCATCTTAGGATTCCATATCCCCTACTATTTGCATACTTTGTGATACGGGTTCTCCTCTTTGAGTAGGGATTGTTTTTATCACCTCCTTTATGATACAGGTTCTCCTCCTCAAGCAGGGATTGCTTTTATCACTCCTACTTGGTGGTGTGGGTTCTACTTCTAAGTGGGTTTTTCTTTCACCACATGCTTTGTCCATTTCGGTTACACTCTTTCTATCTTCTTGGTTGTTCGTGGAGGTGGGAACATCAAAACGGGGGTTTGACTAAGGCAAACCCCTATACAGCCCCAACATTTTCTCTAGATCTTATAGACGCAGGTATTGAAGACATTCACTTACTAAAGGCTTCATCACTCGCGTGGTTGTAAGTATTTCTTTCATTTCTATCTCTTTATCTTTATCATTTCTACTTTACTTCGTTTCAGTTCTATTATGTTTCTTTATCACATTTTGTAGGTTTTCAACAATCCAGTTGCTAGTGATCACTTAGCTGTTTTCTATGATAAACTCGTTCTTTGGTTTGTACGAGATGCCAATGTCCGTATTTTGCGTTGTCATCCTTTGGCCGAGAGCTTGTCAGTTTGTCTAGAAAATCTCTATGATCTGCTCTATTGGATTCTAAAACTCTCACCATTGTTCTTGAGGTAGATTAGGGCAGTTCGCCCCATGAGGCTCTTTGAATAAAGAGAACTCGTGAGCAGTGAATCCCCCTCTTCTACATTATAACACTAATCTGAGTGTAATCCATTTCTCTTTCTTCACCTTAACTACATGAACTAGATATATGAACCTCGTAGATAAGTATTCAAATAAAGGATTTATAGCATTTTAGAATTTACCATTTAGGCCTCCTACCTCACCCTTGTTTTCTAGTTATGATAATATTTCATGTTTCTTGATTCAATTATTAGATATCTATAATTCTTTGTAATGTTGGGTGGTGTGAATATATGAGCTTTTAATTTTACTTTTTCATTGTAGGATTCTCTTTACTTATTACTTTAAGAGTTTTTATGCTTTCAAAATTAAAAGAATTTTTCGCACCTCCCATTCAAGGGGTTGGAAGAGATAATTCTATGCAAAAGTTGAGGGAATTGAGTAAATGGAATCCCCTTTAAGATGGTTTGGTTAAAATGAACTTGATGATGTTTTGAAAGGAAATTTGGGACCCTCCAATCTTGACTATCTCAGTAGAGATGCTAGAGGCTCTTTAATCATAGTCGTTCCTAAGAAGCTAGCACATGGAATGAACAACAAGATTGAAGCCCAAACCCTTTTACTTAGCCATCACATATGCAATGAAAGTAGCTTTCAAACTGTTCAAATCGAAAGCAATTCAATAATCATCATAAACACAATGAAAAAGAGCGAAACCTCTAATTTCAATGTTCATCATAAACACAATCAAGAAGAGGGGAACTCTAATTGAAAAATGTAAAATGTATGGACTTTCTTGAATGGGTCGGGGTTCTTAAGTAAGTAAATAAGAACGTGATTTCGTGGTATTAGAAGGTGTGTCGCACCAACGTCGCCATGTAAAAATTTATCCGATGCACTGCAGTTTATAAGGAACTACATCCCTTCTAATTATTTGGCAAACTATGTCGTTGGGAACGATGTTTCTTTCCTGAAAAGAAAAGATCCCATAGATTGGTTTTCGGTTGGCATCTCCCTTCATGATGGCCGTTGTTCGGCACAGTCCCCCTTCACACAATACTTCGTGTGACGATTGTATCATCACTGCAGTTCATTCATGAGTATGACTCACTTAGTTCAGGATGGCAGTTGTTCGGTGACACTGGCTCCTACTCTTTGATGATAACAGTACACCCATGAACTATGTCATCATTCCAATTCATGCAAGCTTGCTACTGGGTGTTAATCGTTTCTATGTTCGTTGGGGTTCTGTTGCATGCTGGCAAGAAGAGGTGGTTGGATGGCTAACTGAATTTCTCTTCAAAAGGACCTACACTGGCAGCTTAGTGGTCACTTTGGAGACTGCAGGGCTGGGCAAAGTTTTTAACAGGCGGACAGGCTGCTAGTGATCGTCAATGGCATGATAATGGGACCTTGGATCCCATTTCTCCATGACAGGGACAGCTCAAAGAAGGCAAGGCATTCTATTTCATTCCTAAAAAGCATTGCCCTTCTTGATGCTGCAGCTGATTCCAAGGAGCTTCATTCTGAGAATCTGAACAGATACTACATCCAAGATGGTTAAGGATAATGTATTTGGATGAAGCTGGTGGTATGTTTTGGTCTGCTTCTACTCTATAATTAACCATTTTCAGTAGCTTCTAGGCTTCAATTTTGGATTTCACACCTCACCAAGTGATGGTTGTGATGAAGCTGTAATTTGTGCCACAATTTAAGATAAATGGGAGTGACCACTTCTGACTGATTAAAAAAAATTATAAGTATTTTTTTTGTTTTTCAATATAAATATTTTTTAATTTTAAAAAATAATACATTATAACATTTTTTAAATTATTAGTACATAAAATTTATTAAATATATGGAAATTTATTATTTTTTATTGAAATTGATTTATTTGATCCGTACCCAAAGTCAAACAGTTTTTAAATCATTATTTTCTAAGGTCAATAGGTTGACTGGATAAGAGAGCAGAGCAATTGTAGGGATTGAAACTGCAGTTCAGAGGCCTAAACAGAGCCTTTTTTAATTATGGATTACCTTGATCCGCCCAAATCAAGGTAACAAATCTTCAGTAACATATTTCAAGCAATGCATGTAGTATATTCCGTTGCTTTTCCGAAGTAAAATTTAAAAAAAAGAATTAAAGCAAAAATCCCCATCAATAGAACAACTTTCTATAAATTTAGTTTGCCACACTACATAAATGGCACACCGAGGTTTGTAATCAAAATCCAGTGGAAGCTCAGCAGTAGAGATGGGCCAGAAAGTAGCAGTGTTGATTGCACTCGTTATTTTGGCCCTATCTTCCAAAGGAGCCTTGGCAAAAAGACAGGTGACACAGTAGGAAGAGATTGCTGTGGTGAAAACTTTTGTGATTGGAGATTAGTTCACTTTATTCTCTTTTCTTAAACTAATATTTTCTTATGATTTTTTTAAAAATTTATGTGGGTTGTTTTATAATTTTATAATGATTGAGTTCAAAAAGTTAATAAATTATTTCTTCAACTAATATTCTATTGTAGTTAGTAGGAATTATTTTTCCACAGTCTATGAGAATTAAATAAATTTTTTTGGATTCAATTGTGTCTTTTTATTTGTATCGACGTTTGGAATCACATTCAGTGATTCATCATCAGAAAGAGGAAAATAATGAAATAGATTGCAGAATTGATCTTAAGAAGAGTTGGGATAATAGGTAGATTAAAGACCGGAAAACAGAGAGAGGAAGAAGAGATAGTAGGAGGAGGAAGGAGAAAAATCATTAGGTTGTCTTATGCAAAACGTGTATAGGCTTTATATATATGGCACCTCAAATGCATAATTTTTTTGAATCTCGTATGAATGAAGGTGGAGAGTAGCTTCAGCTTAAAACCAATTGAGTCTTGTATCTACACGAAAACAAATTTCTTGAGAAAATAATCCAATATGCACAAGTAACGATACTAAAATCAGATTAAATTCAGCTTCAAACCTTGCAAATGTACTTGACATCAAAGCTGTGATAGAGCATATTCAAATGTCTTTTTCAGTGCATTAAAAACATGAATTTTTTTTTCTTTTTGAGCCAACTGTATGTTTATTTATTGTAGTCTTTGAACTTGACAATAGTCTTATCAATCAGTCTGTGAAGGCTTTATATAGTTGGTGTGATTTTGGTGTTATTCAAATTATTCTTGTATGAGCTTTATAATTTGTTGTTTTGTGAGTTTTGGATGAGAAGACTGCAGAGAAAGGATTAGATGAGCAGATGTTTGGCTTCTATTGATTTTGTGTTGTATTGAATGAGATTTCTTGTTTGGTTTGGTGAAAGTTTTTATTTGGGTGATTTCAGTCTTATGTGGTGTACATGGGAGGACACCGTGACGAGATCCAGACCCAGGAATTAATTGAGAATTCTCAATATGAGCTTTTAGGATCAGTGTTAGGAAGGTAATGGATGCAGTTAATATCCTCCATGCTCTTGATTAGTTGAGTTAGTGGAATCAAATGCAATTTAGATATTTAGATTCCTATATTCATTTTTCTGTTGTGAATTTACTTTTTGATCTTTGTAAGTTATAATGATTTTGTGGGATTATATAAATTTCGGCTGTTAGGTTTCTTCTTTAATCTCATACTGACTAAAACATGAAATTCCATTTTTTTCAGTAAGGTAGCAGCCAAGGAATCAATCTTCTACTCTTACACTAAATGTGTCAATGGGTTTGCTGCTATTCTTGATGAAGAACATGCTCGTGCTCTTTCAAGTACATTATCTACCCATGATGAAAACCCATTTCCTTCCATTAAAAAAAAATTAACTTTCCTTGTACAAATTGTTCCATTAAATTAATTTTAAGTTTCTCATAGAAAAAGAGTTAAATATCTTGGCCAAGGAATTCATGTTGTGTTTTTAGTTTACTAAGAGAAATATCACGGGGCTGGTGAATCAGATCTCCCAGGGGTGTTATCTGTATTTCCTAACAGACGAAGAGAGTTGCACACAACTGAATCTTGGAGGTTCATCGGCTTAGAAAAAGGAAATCCAGATAATCCTGTTATTCCTAAGGATTCACTCTGGACTAAAGCTAAATTTGGAAAGGATGTCATTGTAGCTAATTTGGATACAGGTAGAAGACTTCTCCTCATTAGAGAATTGAAAGTAGGACATATGTATGGATTTATCAAGTTACTAATTATTATATAATCATTAGAGCTGAAATGATTTGGTCTCTGTTAGGTGTCTGGCCCGAATCTGAGAGCTTCCATGATGAAGGGATTGGCCCCGTCCCTTCCCGATGGAAGGGTTTCTGTCAAAGTGGC
The DNA here is from genome assembly GCA_007258455.2 of Sequoia sempervirens. NCBI lineage: Eukaryota > Viridiplantae > Streptophyta > Pinopsida > Cupressales > Cupressaceae > Sequoia > Sequoia sempervirens. The sequence goes on from VDFB02058242.1 coordinate 65,417,291, forward strand.
ACCAACTTCAGTGCAGCTAATTGCAACAGGTATCTATATTAACACAAACGTTTCAGAAATGCCCTTATTCAGGAATTTACTAACAATGTGCTTAAAATTTCTTTCTTATGTATGTTTCAGAATTGCCCTTACACAGAAATACACTAATAATGTGTTTGACATTGTTGCTCCTCTTTATTGGGTATATCTGAATATGCATGGTGTTCTATTCATATGTGGGTTTGAAAAATAAATGGAACATCTCTAGTACTTTCGGTTTTTGTTGCTTTATTTTCTTGACCACCAAATCTTGTTAACAAGAAAAAGAGAAAAAAGTTGTTTTCCGATTTTAAGGTTAGCTACAAGTTTGTAGGGAAAAGAAGGTTCTCTGTTATTAAGGTTAGTAAGGACTGGGACTGAAAGGGGCATGATTGTATGACAAAACAAAATAAAACAAGTCCCACTTCTGGCCCATTTGTAGATCCTAGAAAACTCGAACTCTGATTACACTTTGAACAGTCTTATGGTAAGCGTTTCGGTGGTGGATTATATGTTGCAAGTCAAATTATAAATTCAACAGCATTGCAGTAAGGATTTCAATGTTGAAGTTATATTTTGTAGGTTGTCAAATTACAAATTCAACAGCGCTGCATTAAGGATTTCAATGTTGAAGTATATGATGTAGGTTGTCAAATTACAAATTCAATAGCGGTGCATTAAGGATTTCAATGTTCAGTATATGTTGTAGTTTCGAGCACACCTTTTTTAATTCGCCCTGTTTTATTAGCGAGATATTGTGTGTTTTCTGCTTCTTATTTATCTCTTCTATAGCCAAGCAATAACAACAAAGCTAGAGCTAGATGCATCATGCACATAACGAACCCTTATTTGTAATCTTATCATTCGCCATCCTGATGAACCACAAAGTATATCTCACTTCGACTCCCCAAAATCATTTTGCAATTCTTCCAGAGTATGTGATTTAATGACTGGAGTAGTGTCGTATGGTCAGATGCTGCAGCTTGCGTATTGGGGATGCTTTGTCTTTGACGCTTAAATCGATTTTACCTGCTAGGAAGCCATGTTTATTACCATCTGGACCATACAATCAATAGAAGCAAGACCTAACTATTTGAAATATTATTATGGACCAGGAAATTAATTGGTGCCAGATACTTCCACATAGGACACAAGGCTGAAAATGGAAGTGAAGATCCTCTTACACCACGAGACCTGGATGGGCATGGATCTCATACGCTGTCCACAGCAGCTGGGAATTTTGTGAAAAATGCCAGTTTGTTTGGATATGCGGAAGGGATTGCAAAGGGAGGAGCTCCTCATGCCAGAGTTGTAGCCTACAAAGTTTGCTGGGAGAATGGATGTTATGATGCAGACATTCTTGCAGCATTTGATGCAGGCATTCATGAAGGAGTAGATGTGTTCTCTCTTTCTATTGGCTCAGATCCCCCTCTTAGTGATTACTTTCAAGACAGTATTGCCATCGGAGCATACCATGCTGTTCGGTTAGGAAAGGTAGTGGTTTGTTCTGCGGGAAATTCTGGCCCATTTGCCGGTACAGTGTCAAATGTGGCCCCATGGATTATAACTGTTGGAGCAAGTACTATTGACAGAAATATCCTTGCCTCTGTTTCTCTCGGAAACAAAATGACTTATATGGTAAGCACTGAAATTTCTAGGCATTTATATTCAAATTGTATATAATGTAGTTAAATTCAAGGCCATGTAAAGACTGAAGAACAGGGGAATTGATCTTTGGAGGGCTTTGAATTCGTAGTTTAATCCCTTTTATTACCCTGGAGAATTTATGAATGATTGTATTTGATGCCAGGGACAAAGCGGATCCCAGTTCTCCTTACCAGAGAAGAAATTGTATCCTCTAGTATCATCAGTGGATGTCAAAACCTCAAAAGCAAATAAAACTGAAGGGTATGCTATGCAGTGACTTTTAATTCATCTGAAAGTGAAAGTTCTTTACCATAAAAGTGTTTCTTAGCTCTTAATTAACAGGTGTAACCTTATATTACAGACAATTATGCTTCTTGGGAGCTCTAGATCCCAACAAAGTCAAAGGCAAGATTGTTGCCTGCCTTCGCGGTATCAATGCCAGAGTTGAGAAAGGGATAGCAGTTCGTATGGCAGGAGGAGTAGGCATGATTCTCTGCAATTCACCCGAGAATGGCGATGTTCTTTCTGCGGACCCTCATTTTCTCCCTGCAACTATGCTGAATGCAATTGATGGGGCAGCAGTTTTTAATTATATCAACAAAACCAAGTAGGTTTTCAGTGCAGTTAGTTTACTTTTTATAAACACTTCTCTCTAAAGACCACTGCAGTTAAAGGGTTCACTTCTTATCAGCAATTCTCTCTAAAGACCATTGCAGTTAAAGGTCAATCAAAGCTCATGAGCATCTATACTGACATATTGTGGTCATGCAGGTCCCCTGTTGCTTACATTTCTCCTCCAAAAACCATATTGAATGTAAAATCAAATCCAGTCATGGCAGATTTCTCCTCTGTAGGCCCAAATACTCTTACTCCAGACATACTCAAGGTCATATAACAAGCTTGAAAATCCCGATTTTCTTTTATCATAATTCTAGCATTATTTGAATTTCTTAATAATAGATTTTGAGTGTACAATGCAGCCTGATATTACAGCTCCGGGGGTGAACATCCTTGCAGCATGGTCAGGAGCGAAATCTCTTAGTGAGATTACTTTAGATAAAAGACATGTTCCCTTCAACATGATTTCAGGCACGTCTATGTCATGCCCCCATGTTTCTGGTGTTGCAGCTTTGCTAAAAGCAGCATATCCTCATTGGAGCCCTGCAGCCATAAAGTCAGCAATTATGACTACAGGTATACATAACCAAAAAAACACATGCACCCTTTAATTACCATAATGTCAGTACAATAGACATGAAGAAGTTCATGAAATTCATGATAGTGCAAATTTTTAAATTAGTTTGTCTTGATTTCTCATAACCTGAGACTTGTTTGTCATACCACTTTGCATCTAATTTTCCTTATGCTTTGGAATCATAGCTTCCAGATTGGACAACAGTAAGAAGCCAATTCAGAAATCATCAAACGAAACAGCAGATCCTTTTGACTATGGTGCAGGTCATCTTAATCCAAATGTGGCTTCAAGTCCTGGCCTAGTTTATGATGCATCAGAACAGGACTATAACTCATTCTTGTGTAGTTTGGGCTACAATTCGACTCAACTAGAGATTGTAACAGGAAGAGCATTCTCTTGTCCAAAACACAGGGAACCAATATACAACTTCAATTATCCTTCCATTTCTGTTTCCGAGCTGAAAGGACCTCTTTTCGTCAGAAGAACTGTTACATATGTATCAGAGGGACCAGCAGTTTTTGAAGCAAAGGCAGGCTCCTTTCGAGGTTTTAAGGTGGCACTGAAGCCCAACAAGCTTACATTTTCAAAAACAGGAGAGAAAAAATCATTCTATGTGGTACTGGAACCAAAGAAGAGCTTAGGAGAAAATTATTCATTTGGATCTTGGACATGGACACGTGGTGATCAAAAGGTGACAAGCCCCATTGTAGTGAAAGGAGCATTTAAGTGAAGTTCTGAACTAACACCAACTATACTGGTAATAAGCTATGGGTGTGGTAATTGATTAAGTGAAGTTTTGAACTAACATCAATCATATTGGTCATATTGGTCATAGGTTATGGGTATTGTAATCGTCGTTGTTTATGCAGCCATCAGACTGTATATTTGACTGTGTTTATTAATTTATTAAAAATAAAAATTTAATACATTTTGTATTTTCAATCAATTAATAAATACATTCAAATGTGCAGTCTGATGGTTGGGTAATGGTAACACAATCATATTGATAATAGATTATAAATATGGTAATTGATTAAGTTATGTTCTGAACTAACACCAACCATATTGATGACAAATTATGGATATGGTAATTGATTTGTGTGTTATTATTAATAAGGTTATATGTTGCAAGAAAAAGACCATTTTCTTCAAATGAAAAATAATGCAATGAAATCATTTTTTAGCATAATTTTTATATGGAGGGGTTGGTTAACTTTTTCATTCAAAGTGTTAAAAAGTATAATTTTTTAAGTAGGTGTTAGTATAAAAAATTAAAGTTTTAATCATGGTAATTATATATTCATGTTTTTTTATTTTATGTTTTAGATTCACAATGATTAGATAGTTCACTATGCATTGATATATATAAATATATATTTTATACATTTTTTAATATACGCAATAACGTATGTAGAAGTTGGTAAATAACATGATGTATTTTGAACTTGTGTTAAGTATAGTGGGTGCAAGTATTAAAAAAATTGAAATTCTAATAATGGTAATCAATTACCTATGCCCTTTTTCTATTATGTTTTGAATTCGCAATGATTAGGTTAGTCTTTATGTATTGATAAGCATATAAATGGTGTATTTTGTGTAGACATTAACAAATAACATTATCCTAGCTTGTTCCTACCATCCCGCATCCTTAAGATTTGAATCCACTCCACATTTAGCCATTCACCACCATAGCTCAAGTTTGCAAATATAGAATTGGCATAGGTCATTTTTGTTGTGGCAAATATAAACCTTGTACTTTTATATTCAATTTTCAAATTTGGGTCCTAGTTTTCCTACCTTACTAGTTGTTATGAGCTAACTACAACACAAATTATTTTAAATTGGAATTTTAGGGTGATGTATTAACCCTAATATATTTAGATTATTTAGGAGTATCATAGGAGCATTTATGTGATAGCATCATAGAAACATTTTGGAGATTTACAACTATATCATTTGCTTGTGTCATCATCATAAGAATACTACATGTGGTCTATAAATGTTACAACTACAAAGATCTCTAGGTATGAAATCACTTGATTGCTTAAATGCATTACTCTACCAAGCTTTTAGTGTAATCTAAAATAAAACTTTGTACACAAAACCACATGTAAGTGTGTATAATGAATTTATTTAGAAATTTGATTAATTAATCAATTATTAATTAATTGTGAAGTGATGTTAGTGGATAAAGATAGGAACTAATTAATTAATTTAAAAAAATTAACTAACTATTTAATGATAATTAATTAGCTAATGGAATGTGATGATATGGCATAATTAATTAATCAACATGGTAATATTAGAGGGAATTATCTAAGATGAATGCAAAATTGATGATAGGCGGTGAAATTTAGGTGTCTACAGTAAGAATAAAAATAAACACAATACATAATTTCACATGGGAAACCCCAATTTGGAAGGAAAAATCTAGTTTAATAATTATGAAATAGCAATCCTATCTTATGTATTATTAATTAACCAATCTAAGTAGATGCATACAATGTTGTTACTATTCATATCCTTCTTATCTACCTAATGAATTGAACTAAGAGTTCATTTTTATGTTTGTGCTAAGTGTTGTTTGCTTCTCACTTATTCAATAGCCAAATTTTGACTTCTTTCTTCACTTTTATTGAATGTTAGGTGTTAGTCTCATGCAAGGGGTTAGTCCATCCATCCCAAGCATCTCAAGAGTCAATGGCATTTCATTCTCTCTCTTTTTATGAATTTGTGTTGAAGAATCATTACTTATCAACTAAAATTAACTATTATTGATTGCAAAATAGCCTTGACATGTGTGTTATCACCTCTATTAATTTGTCGATAGTCATGTTTATTTATAAACCCATGTTGATGGTTACATTTGTATCCACCATTGATTTTGAAACCTCCACACATCAAAACAAGTAGTTTCTTTTGTTATAAAATAATAAGTACTCGAATGTGTAATTTTTGAACTAATCACTTTTATGGAAGCTAGATACCTTTTTAAATCATACCTACCTTAATAAAGAGGATTTTGATCCCTCAAAATCTTACTGGAAAATGAGATGAGAAAACAATATCCCCATCCTCTCTTTGGAGTACCTACGAACTCGATCAATAGTTTGTCCTTTGAGTACTACTTTCCAAGACTCACATAACCCTCTCTAGTCTTCGATTATTTCATCTAAAGTATTACATCCTTAGGAAGTACTTCTCTCTATTTTAAACCAAGTCTTCCACCAAAGGTAGAACTAATTTGTCTTCTCCTCATCTAATGTGGGTGACTCATATAACTAGAGATATTCATAATTGACCATTAAATAAATTTTCATGTAAGAATGGATATCTAACCCATATGTGCTCTCCTCCAACTACCTCTAAGATGGTAAATAGCTTGTACCTTAGAGATTTAGCTTTTTCACATGCTCTTTAATCTACCCTTTACCCAAGAACAACCAAAGTTGTCTTCTATCTTGAGACCAGGTTCCACATGATGTTGATCATATCTCTCCTTATACATCAACCAAGTCTTCTCTAATTACATCTTCACCTTTAGTTGGATCTCATATATCCTCTTAATGAATATTGTTGATTTTGTCATCTCCAAGTCCAATCGACCTTGCTCATCCTACTAATTAAGTGTAATTTCAAGCATTGGTTGGAAAATATACCAAATATGCCTCAAATGGTGATTGTCCTAAAGAGGTATGAATTGCTTAATGTACAAGTACTAGATTTAAGGTAAAAGCTCATCCAAAGGCTTCAATATCCCTATATTATAACCATGAATGAGTTGTACCAACATCTTATTCACCACCTATACTTATCCATTTTATTAAGTATGAAAGTTCATGCTCATTTGAAGTTTAGTATCCATCTTCTATCACAAAGTGGACCAAATTTTACTCACAAATAAGCATCATATAATTTGAAATTAAACAAAGTTCATGCTCTTTTGAAAATGTTGAAAAGGAAAGGAAAAGAGTACAAATATAATTTGAAATTAAAGAAAAATTAATTTTTAGAGTGATTTCTCCTAAAGCCAACCCAAGAAATGATATGTTTTTTTAGCATATTTTATCTCCCACAAAAAGGAAGAGCCAACATATTGGCATAAAGACATTGTTGCCTTTGGATTGAGAGACCAAAGAGGTGATATGGAAATTGATGATGATTCACCAAGAATAATCAAAGTTGGAAAGAAGGTTGATGATTCAAGAGGGCATGATCACTTGAAAGAAGTAAATGAACTTAAAGTTGAACTAGAAAGAATGGAAGCCCAAAGAATCAAATATGGCTTGAAGTGAAGGATTGAAGCCTTGAGAAATGTTGACCCACCAAAGAGGGATGCAAAGCCTAGATGTTTTGGTCATAATATTCATATAAATAACATTAGAGGTTCAATTCTTCATGGATTTAGAAATGCTCAAGATGATGGCCATATTCTTGCTCGACAACCTTTAAATTTAAAAAGGTACAAACTATTAGATTTCAATGGAGTTCTTGGATATCTAAATCCACTCCCAACTGAGGTGAGAACTGCATTACAAAAAATTCTTGAACTAGGAGAAGATCATCTAAAATCATTTGTGTATATTACTGATGATTATGTAATTAAAGATGAGGATGTCCTCATGAAGCTATTTGTGCAATTTTTTATTGATGAAGCTAGGGATTGGTACAAAGGACTCCCTAATGCAAGAATATTGGTGCATGGATGAATTTAAAATAATATTCAAAGAATAGTATGGCAATAAAATAAATCCAATATTTATGATCAATGGATTCACTAATATTACAAAAGGATTTAATGAGTCTATTTTTTATTTTAATACAAGATTTGTTAAATTCATGAATATAATTCCTAGCTACTTAATACCTAGTGAGTTAATGTGTTTGGTTCTATACTTCAATAATTATGATGCCAAGATTGGTTACTTATTGAGAGACAAAGACCCTTAAACATTGAGGGATGCATATAAGATAGCCCTTCACATTGAGAATAACCAAAGAGCATAAGAAAAGATCCATAAGAGGAGTGATCTAAAAATTCTCTCATGATCAAGGACATCAAAGTAAAGGGTTGACATCTAAGGATAAATTGGATAAAGTTATAAATGATTTAAGATAATTGAGCTATAAAGTAGCTAGAAATGATAAGGGTCTATCCCATTCAATAAGAAAAGTTACCACAAAAATGAAAAGATGTCAAAGTTGTATAATTCACCTTACAACACAACATGGAATAATGGTAAACCTATGTAAAAGAAAATATAGAGAGGATCTACTAGCAAGGACCCACCTGATCCATTAAAGAATCCTGGTATTTAAACCATGTTAAAGAATCTCCTTGGTGTATGGCATGTCAATTACCACATTCTCCACTATAATATTTGGTAACATAGTCTTTTGAATCCTGTGAAAATCCTTGTGATGAATATAATGACCCTGATCATGGTATAGAGCAAGATGTTGAGTACCAAAACATAAAAATGATGTCTACTAAATTATGCCCAAGTCTCAAAGAGTATTCTTCATCAAATGAATGTGGGGTTGAGTCGAATGTTTATGACATAAGGTACACGAAAATTAGTTATCATCAGCAAGTCTTATTTGATGATGACAAGGAGACATACCATGTGCATAATTTTGTGTCCATTATTCCAAATTTCAAATTGAGAAGACCCTTAGATGAATAAATTTGATTCTTAACAACAATAACAGTTGCTCAAGTCAAAAGTAAATATAATTTGAGAAATAAAGGGATCAATACCGGTTCAGGTAATGTTGCAAGTATCAATCAAAGAAAAGGAGCAAAAGAATTTCATGTTAACTAAATAAGATGAGATCAAAGGAAAAAAAATAAAAGGTTGACATATGATGCACAAACGTTGCACAACCATAACAAAAGGCTAAAGTTTAGGATTGTAGAGGCAAGCCACATAGTGCTAAAGATGTTTTCAAGAGTAGCATGAAAGAAAAATAAAATATAACCATTACTCATTCCTAATAGTGCTCCCATTTTTAGTGTGCCAAAATATACACTAGTTGATATGATACAAATCTTATCTCAAATCAAAGTTTTGGTACCTATGCTAAATCTGATGAGGATAGATGAACACAGGGATAGGGCACTGCCCTTATTGGTGATGCTACGACAAGTTCATCTAATAATGTAAATAATGTTGGTCGACAAGTAAGGGACAAAAAATATGTGAACTTGGTTAACAAGAACAACTCGGGTCATGAAATTCCTGAGGTATACTTGGGAACCATATTGATAAAATCCTCATCCCAGGTAGACGCTTTCTATGTAACCTTGTTGATCAATCAAAAGCTGGTAAAACGTTGCATGACTAATTATGGGGCATCAAAAAAATTCATTCCTTTATCAATTATGAATCAACTAGGTTACCAAGTCAATAAATCCTATGGGAAGTACTTTGCCATGGATTCTAAAGAAGTGCTAGTTATTGGTATTATGAAGAATGTTGAGTTCAAGTTGGTTGCATTCATATAAAAAACCTACAATATGGAATCACAGTGGTGGACATCCCTCCTCAATATGGGATATTATTATCAAGGAGATGGTCGGAAAATATGGGTGGGAGTATACAAATGATACATCTTATGCCCTTATTCCTATAAATAGAAAATATTCGAAGCTAAATTGAGAGAAAAGATATCTTTGCTTTGAGTAGAAGAAATTGAGCCACGAGAGGATATTAGCTTCATTGACACCAATTTGAATACATTAGTTGAAGCATCTCAGTCTATATCGGAAAATAAATCTCTTCTCCCTGATGAAGTTCAAACAACTATTAATAATGATGACACATGGCTAATGCGTTTTTTGTGGTGCATGTTCCAAAGAAGGATTAAGAGTTGGGTGATTCTTATTTACCAAATGGTAAGTCCTTCAAATTTTCTTTTACTTTGCACTTTGAATGCACAAAAAATCTTGTTGAATATGAGGCTTTATTGTTGGGATTAAATTTAGCTGTAAAGAAAGGAATGTAAAGAAAGGAATTAAAAAGCTTAGAGAGATTAGGAGATTCAGAGTTGGTTGTTTCCCAAGTTAGAGAAAAGTATATACAACCAAGCATAAAAGACTTAAATAATATAAATTTGTTATGTGGGATGTATCATTGAATTGTTTTATGATTTTTCAATTGATTAGGTTGAAAGAGGGAAGAATTTTATGGTTGATTTCCTTGCCAACATAGCAATTGACTAGGTTTGAGGATATAACCTTATCTAGAATTTTCAAGGTTGAAGTGTTAACAAGACCTTCAATCTTTGACAACATTTTTTACTAGAAGATTTCCATAATGATCAAGATTTACTCAAGTTCCTCCATTGTATTGATGAATACCATAACCAAGAAATTAATTTTCAATTTTTTATTGAAGTGATTGATATAGTAAGGAAACTATTTTGGGAATGAGGTTATTCAATTGAAAATATACAAACTCCTAAAAGGATTGGTGAATCTGGAAAGAGTCTTTTATGGAAATGAATTTTTTTTTGCCAAACCAACCCTTAAGGGTACATGAAAAAAACTTAGAATAAATCAACTTAGGGATTGATGTATCTCTAAAGAAGGTGCACATTGGAAAGAAGTTGAGCCCAAATATCAAGACTATACTTATTGCTTTATTGAGGAAATATAAAAAAAAAAATCCTAGTCCTATGATGACTTGAAATCTTATAGGGAAGACCTATTTCAACATGAGATTCATTTGAAGCCAAATTTCAAACCTTTCAAAAGAAATCAAAGACCCATAAATCCTACCCTAACACCAACAATGCAGCAAGAAATGGCAAAACTTAGGAATGGTGGAATTATTAAGTTAATCAAACATTTCACTTAGGTTTCCAATTTAGTCCCTATAAGAAAAAAAAAATAGTGATATTAGACTATGTGTGGATTTTAGGAACCTCAACATATCTTCCTTAAACGATAATTACCCCTTTTCAAACATGGAAGCAATGTTGCAGAAATTCACTAATTGTGAATTGTTATTCATGATGGATGATTCTTTGGATACAATCAAGTGAAGGTCAATGAATCTGATCAATACAAAATAACCTTCACTACACCCTAAGGTACTTATTTCTATTTGAGGATGCATTTTGGTTTAACAAATGTTGGAGATACCTTTCAAAGAGCAATGGATGTAGCATTCTCTTACCCGATTGTTATCATCATGGTGTTTTATAAAGATGAGCTTATTGGATTCTAAAAAAAGGTAGAATATAATTGCAAGCACTTAGAAAAGATATTTAACATGGCTCTAGAATTTGGTATCTCTTGGAATCTAAAATAGTACATGTTTGGGTTCACAAAGGAAAAATTGTTGGGTCACATAGTCTCTAAGGAAGGAATAAGGATTGACCAAGAGAGGGTAACTACAATTGAAAAACTTCTCAACCAAAGATTGTTAAGGGTATCCAATCATTCTTTGGTCAGATTAATTTTGTCAAAAGGTTCATCCCAAACTTTGTTGAGAAGAATAAATCCATCTCAAATATGTTAAAAAGGGGACAAACCATATATTGGAGTAAGGAACCTAATGAAGCTTTCCAAAGTGTCAAATAATCAACCAAACATGCTTTTTATCTTGATATCCCCTAACTTTTCTAATCCTTTTCAGTTGTTCTCTTTTGCATCTTTCCACCCAGTTGTTGTTATATTGTAGAAAAAAGATGAGAGAAATGAGCAACCTATTTATTTTTTAGAAAGTCCCCCCAAGTTACAGAGTTGAAGTATGATGTAATGGAAAATAAAGCATATGAAAATTGGTTAAGGTAGTCATTAATTTTAAGCCTTACTTAGTTCGAGCTAAGATAGTTGTTTATGTTCCTCATGCAGCTATAAAAGATATTTTCAAACAATAGAAGGTCACTTGCAAAAGATGTAGATGGATCAACAGCGAGTAGCCCTTTAAAGAACCTGCAATTATTACATCAATATAAATCATGATATATACATCTAACATAGCATACTTTTCTAATTCATTTCTTTATGAGAACATAATTTGCAAAAAAAAAAAAAATGACCCATCTCATCATAATAGTTAGATAAGTAACAAGATTTAATATATTTCAAAAGAATCTAAAATAACATGCTCATAAAATTGATAAGTAGGAGGTATTTTCCACAACATGTCAAATTATGATATTGCTATCAGGATTCAACCGTGTAGTTTTACAAGTCAAACTCATTGACCCTTGTTTCATTAGTAGTGGTTTGTTTCATGAGTAGTGGTTCACAAGAACCCATCTCTCATGATAGCAAATGTTCCACTTAGCACTCATTGCATCTAGGTGATGCTCACAGAGGTGAAGCACTCGGCCTTCCCAGGAGATCACCCATCCTCTACTCTAGATCTAGTGTGCTTAACCATGAAGTTTTCCCCAAGGTTAAGCCCACTTAGCTTGCAACCCCACCTTTAATATATTTCAAAAGAATCTTAAATAACATGCTCGTAAAAGTTGGATATATAGGTAGTACAAAAATGAATAGAGATAATATTGTTTATGCCTCTTTATATTGTATACATTAATTAGATCCCATATAAGTTAAAACTATAGCTAATCTAAGTGCAATCCTAATCTTCACTTTCTCCTCCTTAACTACATGTTAGATATATGAACCCCTTAGATAAGTGCTCAAATAAAGGATTTATAACAACCTGAAAATTACCATTTAGGCCTCCTACTTCACCCTTGTTTTCTTGTTATGATAATATTTCATGTTTCTTGATTCAATTATTGAATATCTATATTCTTCGTAATGTGGGTGGCATGAATGGTTTTGCTTCACTTTCTTAATATTTGTATCTATCTTTTAAAATGAAATTATAAAGTTTTAAATTATTTTGGTGTAGATAAGATCAAATATTTTCACTAACATTTCGTTATTAGGTATCATACAAGTTGATTACTTTTTAATTGAATAGATTGTTATGATAAGTAGGAGGTATTTTTCTACAGCGTGTCAAATTATGATATTGCTATCAGGATTCAACCGTGTAGTTTCGAGTCAAACTCATTGACCCATGTTTCATGAGTAGTGGTTCAACAAGAACCCATCTCTCATGATATCGAATGGTCCACTTAGCACTCATTGCATCTAGGTGATGCTCACAGAGGTGAAGCACTCCGTCTAGAGGTCACCCATCCCGATCGCTCGGCCAAGTGCACTTAACCAGGAGTTTTCTCCAAGGTTAAGCCCGCGAGTTGTTACCCCCATTTGCAAAACCTTCAAGTGTTGTGCCTTATGAACCATTCATAATAGAGCCCCTTTAGCTCATCAATTGATAAGTAGGAGGTATTTTCCACAGCGTGTCAAATTATGATATTGCTATCAGGATTCAACCGTGTAGTTTCGAGTCAAACTCATTGGCCCATGTTTCATGAGTAGTGGTTCAACAAGAACCCATCTCTCATGACATCGAATGGTCCACTTAGCACTCATTGCATCTAGGTGATGCTCATGAGGTGAAGCACTGGTCGGGAGGTCACCCATCCGTCTTGCTCGCTCAAAGCACTTGAGGAGTTTTCTCCAAGGTTAAGCCAGCAGTTGTTACCATTGCAAAACCTTCACAAGTGTTTGTGCCTTATGAACCATTCATAATAGAGCTCCTTTAGCTCATCAATTGATAAGTAGGAGGTATTTTTCCACAGCGTGTCAAATTATGATATTGCTATCAGGATTCAACCGTGTAGTTTCGAGTCAAACTCATTGACCCATGTTTCATGAGTAGTGGTTCAACAAGAACCCATCTCTCATTGACCCATGTTTCATAATAGAGCCCCTTTAGCTCATCAATTGATAAGTAGGAGGTATTTTTCCACAGCTCATGAAACATGGGTATTTTAAGAGCTTTTAGGATCAGTGTTAGGAAGGTAATGGATGCAGTTAATATCATCCATGCTCTTGATTAGTTGAGTCAGTGGAATCAAATGCAATTTAGATATTTAGATTCCTATATTCAGTTTTCCGTTGTGAATTTACTTTTTGATCTTTGTAAGTTACAATGATTTTGTGGGATTATATAAATTTCGGCTGTTAGGTTTCTTCTTTAATCTCATACTGACTAAAACATGAAATTCCATTTTTTTTCAGTAAGGGAGCAGCCAAGGAATCAATCTTCTACTCTTATACTAAATGTGTCAATGGGTTTGCTGCTATTCTTGATGAAGAACATGCTCGTGCTCTTTCAAGTAGATTATCTACCCATGATGAAAACCCATTTCCTTCCATTAAAAAATAATTTAACTTTCCTTGCACAAATTGCTCCATTAAATTAATTTAAGAGTTAAATATCTTGGCCAAGGAATTCATGTTGTGTTTTTAGTTTACTAAGAGAAATATCACGGGGCTGGTGAATCAGATCTCCCAGGGGTGTTATCTGTATTTCCAAACAGACGAAGAGAGTTGCACACAACTGAATCTTGGAGGTTCATCGGCTTAGAAAAAGGAAATCCAGATAAACCTGTTATTCCTAAGGATTCACTCTGGACTAAAGCGAAATTTGGAAAAGATGTCATTGTAGCTAATTTGGATACAGGTAGAAGACTTCTCCTCAGTAGAGCATTGAAAGTAGGACATATGCATGGATTTATCAAGTTACTAATTATTATATAATCATTAGAGCTGAAATGATTTGGTCTCTGTTAGGTGTCTGGCCCGAATCTGAGAGCTTCCATGATGAAGGGATTGGCCCTGTCCCTTCCCGATGGAAGGGTTTCTGTCAAAGTGGCGCCAACTTCAGTGCAGCTAATTGAAACAGGGTATCTACATTAACACAAACGTTTCAGAAATGCCCTTGTTCGGGAATTTACTAGCAATGTGCTTAAAATTTCTTCTTATCTATGTTTCAGAATTGCCATTACACAGAAATACACTAATAATGTGTTTGACATTGTTGCTCCTCTTTATTGGGTATATCTGAATATGCATGGTGTTATATTCATATGTGGGTTTGAAAAATAAATGGAACATTTCTAGTACTTTCGGTTTTTGGGCTCTAGGAAAATTAACCCTCAGCAATTTGTCAACGGAAAATTCACAACCAAAAATTTACGGTGGGAAAATTCACTGCCAGTAAAATTCACCACCAGCAATTCACCGCACCGCATTAATATTTTTTAATATATATTTTGAAAACTTCAATTTTTCGTAAATTGCTGGCAGTAAATTTGTCATAATGGTAAATTTTTCCACGGTGAATTACTGACGGTAAATTTTCTGTCAGTGAATTGCTGGGATGAATATGCATTTGCCATATGCCCGGTTTTTGTTGCTTTATTTTCTTGACTACCAAATCTTGTTAACAAGAAAAAGAGAAAGAAGTTGTTTTCGGATTTTAAGGTTAGCTATAAGTTTGTAGGATAAAGGAGGTTCTCTGATATTGAGATTTGTAAGGACTGGGACTGAAAGGGGCATGATTTTATGACAAAACAAAATAAAACAAGTCCCACTTCTGGCCCATTTGTAGATTCTAGTAAACTCAAGCTCTGATTACACTTTGAACAGTCTTATGGTAAGCGTTTCGGTGGTGGATTATATGTTGCAAGTCAAATTACAAATTCAACAGTGTTGCAGTAAGGATTTCAATGTTGAAGTATGTGTTGTAGGTTGTCAAATTACAAATTTAACAGCGCTGCATTAAGGATTTCAATGTTGAAGTATATGCTGTAGGTTGTCAAACTACAAATTCAATAGCGCTGCATTAAGGATTTCAATGTTCAGTATATGTGTAGTTTCGAGCACACCTTTTTTAACTCGCCCTGTTTTACGGACACCAATTAGCAAGATACTGTGTGTTTTCTGCTTCTTATTTATCTCTTCTATAGCCAAGCAATAACAACAAAGCTAGAGCTAGATGCATCGTGCACATAACGAACCCTTATTTGTAATCTTATCATTCGCCTTCCTGATGAACTACAAAGTATATCTCACTTCGACTCCCAGAGTATGTAATTTAATGACTGGACTAGTGCCGTATGGTCAGATGCTGCAGCTTGCGTATTAGGGGTGCTTTGCCTTTGACGCTTAAATCGTTTTTACCTGCTAGGAAGCCATGTTTGTTACCATCTGACCATACAATCAATAGAAGCAAGACCTAATTATTTGAAATATTATTGTGGACCAGGAAATTAATTGGTGCCAGATACTTCCACAAAGGACACGAGGCTGGAAATGGAAGTGAAGATCTTCTTACACCACGAGACATGAATGGGCATGGATCTCATACTCTGTCCACAGCAGCTGGAAATTTTGTGAAAAATGCCAGTTTGTTTGGATATGCAGAAGGGATTGCAAAGGGAGGAGCTCCTCATGCCAGAGTTGTAGCCTACAAAGTTTGCTGGGAGAACGGATGCTTTGATGCAGATATTCTTGCAGCATTTGATGCAGGCATTCATGAAGGAGTAGATGTGTTCTCTCTTTCTATTGGCTCCGATCCCCCTCATAGTGAGTACTTTCAGGACAGTATTTCCATCGGAGCATACCATGCTGTTCGGTTAGGAAAGGTAGTGGCTTGTTCTGCAGGAAATGATGGCCCATTTGCCGGTACAGTGTCAAATGTGGCCCCATGGATTATAACTGTTGGAGCAAGTACTATTGACAGAAATATCCTTGCCTCTGTTTCTCTCGGAAACAAAATGACTTATATGGTAAGCACTGAAATTTCTAGGCATTTATTTTCAAATTGTATATAATGTCGTTAAATTCAGGGCCATGTTCTTGAAAAGACTGAAGAACAGGGGAATTGATCTTTGGAGGGCATTGAATTCGTAGTTTAATCCCTTTAATTAACCTGGAGAATATATGAATGATTGTATTTGATGCCAGGGACAAAGCGGATCCCAGTTCTCCTTACCAGAGAAGAAATTGTATCCTCTAGTATCATCAGTGGATGTCAAAACCTCAAAAGCAAATAAAACTGAAGGGTATGCTATGCAGTGACTTTTAATTCATCTGAAAGTGTAAGTTCTTTACCATAAAAGTGTTTCTTAGCTCTTAATTAACAGGTGTAACCTTATACTACAGACAATTATGCTTCTTGGGAGCTCTAGATCCCAACAAAGTCAAAGGCAAGATTGTTGCCTGCCTTCGCGGTATCTCAGAAAGAGTTGAGAAAGGATTAGCAGTTCGTATGGCAGGAGGAGTAGGCATGATTCTCTGCAATTCACCCGAGAATGACGATGTTCTTTCTGCGGACCCTCATTTTCTCCCTGCAACTATGCTGAATGCAATTGATGGGGCAGCAGTTTTTAATTATATCAACAAAACCAAGTAGGTTTTCAGGGCAGTTAGTTTACTTTTTTCAGCACTTCTCTCTAAAGACCACTGCAGTTAAAGGGTTCACTTTTTATCAGCAATTCTCTCTAAAGACTATTGCAGTTAAAGGTCAATCAAAGTTCATGAGTATCTATACTGACATATTGTGGTCATGTAGGTCCCCTGTTGCTTACATTTCTCCTCCAAAAACCATATTGAATGTAAAATCAAATCCAGTAATGGCAGATTTTTCCTCTGTAGGCCCAAATACTCATACTCCAGACATACTCAAGGTCATATTTCAAGCTTGAAAATTCCGATTTTCTTTTACCATAATTCGAGCATTATTGGAATTTCTTAACGATATATTTTGAGTGTACAATGCAGCCTGATATCACAGCTCCGGGGGTGGACATCCTTGCAGCATGGTCAGGAGCGTCATCTCCTAGTGAGATTACTTTAGATAAAAGACCTGTTCCCTTCAACATGATTTCAGGCACGTCTATGTCATGCCCCCATGTTTCTGGTGTTGCAGCTTTGCTAAAAGCAGCATATCCTCATTGGAGCCCTGCAGCCATAAAGTCAGCAATTATGACTACAGGTATACATAACCAAAAAAACACGTGCACCCTTTAATTACCATAATGTCAGTACAATAGACATGAAGAAGTTCATGAAATTCATGATAGTGCAAACTTTTAAATTAGTTTGTCTTGATTTCTCATAACCTGAGACTTGTTTGTCATACCACTTTGCATCTAATTTTCCTTATGCTTTGGAATCATAGCTTCCAGATTGGACAACAGTAAGAAGCCAATTCAGAAATCATCAAACGAAACAGCAGATCCTTTTGACTATGGTGCAGGTCATCTTAATCCAAATGTGGCTTCAAGTCCTGGCCTAGTTTATGATGCATCAGAACAGGAATATAACTCATTCTTGTGTAGTTTGGGCTACAATTCTACTCAACTAGAGATTGTAACAGGAAGAGCATTCTCTTGTCCAAAACACAGGGAACCAATATACAACTTCAATTATCCTTCCATTTCTGTTTCGGAGCTGAAAGGACCTCTCTTCGTGAGAAGAACTGTTACATATGTATCAGAGGGACCAGCAGTTTTCGAAGCAAAGGCACGCTCCTTTCGAGGTTTTAAGATGGCACTGAAGCCCAACAAGCTTACATTTTCAAAGATAGGAGAGAAAAAATCATTCTATGTGGTACTGGAACCAAAGAAGAGCTTAGGAGAAAATTATTCATTTGGATCTTGGACATGGACACATGGTGATCAAAAGGTGACAAGCCCCATTGTAGTGAAAGGAGCATTTAAGTGAAGTTCTGAACTAACACCAACCATACTGATAATAAGTTATGGGTGTGGTAATTCATTAAGAGAAAGTTTTGAACAAACATCAATTATATTGGTCATAGGTTATGGGTACGGTAATCTATTTAAGTGAAGTGCTGAACTAACATAATCATATTGGTCATAGGTTATGGGAACAGTGATCGATTTAAGTGAAGTGCTGAACTAACACAACCATACTGATACTAGGTTATAAATATGGCAATTGATTAAGTTCTATCTAAACTAACATCAATCATATTGGTGACAGATTATAGGTATGGTAATTGATTTGTGTATTATTATTAATAAGTTCATATATTGCAATAAAAAGACCATTTTCTCCAAATGAAAAATAATGTACTGAAATCATTCTTTCTTTAAAAAAAATAAAAATTCACTAGTTTGGAAATCGAAAATTCCTTGGTTTGTTTAACATTTTGATAATTATAGAGGCATAAGCTAGATGTTTTTATAAGCCTCGAGAAATTGAGTACTTGGATTGTTTTAAATTTCTATATTCCTGAAATTTTCTTATGAAAAGGATTAAAGCCTGAAATTTATTTTAAGAAGGATTAAATTAAAGTTAGAAATTGAAGAATAATTTAAGCTTATGGGAGGCTTTCCTCATAGAATAGGACACAATTAGAAAGATACTTTAACATAATCTTTATAAGAGGGGTTAGTTAATTTTTTAATTCAAAGTGTTCAAAGTATAATTTCTTAAAGTGGGTGTTAGTATAAAAATAATTAAAGTTTTAATGGTGGTAATTACATTTTTATATATTTTTATTTTATGTTTTAGATTTACAATTATTAGATAGTTCATTATGTATTGATAAACATAAATATATATTTTGTTTATTTTTAAATATACACAATAATGTATTTTGTGTGAAGTTGGTAAATAACATGATATATTTTGAACTTGTGTTAAGTATAGTGGGCGCTAGTATTAAAAAATTTAAAATTTTAATGATGGTAATCAAATATTTATGCCTTTTTTCTATTATGTTTTGAATTCGCAATGATTAGGTTAACCTTTATTCATTGATAAGTATATAAATGGTGTATTTTATGTAGATATTGGTAAGCAAGTAGCATTATCCTAACTTGTTCCCACCATCCCTCATCCTAAGATATGAATTTGCTCCACATTTAGCCATTCACCACCTTAGCTCAAGTTTGCAAATATAGAATTGACATAGGTCATTTTGTAATGGCAAATGTGAACCTTTTACTTTTAAATTCAAAATTCAAATTTGGGTCCTAGTTTCCCTACCTTACTAGTTGTTATGAGCTAACTAAAACACAAATTATTTCAAATTGCAAGTCTAGGGTGGTGTATTAACCCTAATATATTTAGATTATCTAAAAGTATCATGGGAGCATCATACAAACATTTTAGAGATTTATAACTATATCATTTGATTGTGTCATCGCCTTAGGCATATTGCATGTGGTCTATAAATGCTACAACTACAAAGATCTATAGGTATGAAATCACTTAATTACTTAAATGCATTACTCTACCAAGCTTTCAGTGTAATCTAAAATAAAAATTTGTGCACAAAACCACATGTAAGTGTATATAATGAATTTGTTTAGAAATTTGATTAATCAGTTATTAATTAATTGTGAAGTGATGTTACTGGATAAAGATGAGAACTAATGAATTAATTAAGAAAAATTAACTAACTAATTAATAAATTAATTAGCTAAGCTAATGGAATGTGATGATATGGTGTAACTAATTAATTTAATTAATTAATCAATGTGGTGATATTAGAGAGAATTGTCTAGGATGAATGCAAAATTGATGATAGGTGGTGAAATTTAGGCGTCTATAGTAAGAATGAAAACAAACACAATACATAATTTCACATGAGCAACCCCAATTTGGAAGGAAAAATCTAGCTTAGTAAATGAAATAGCAATTATATCTTATGTATTATTAATTAACCAATATAAGAAGATGCATACGATATTGTTACTATTCATATCCTTCTTATCTACCTAATGAATTGAACTAAGATTTCATTTTTTGTGTTTGTGCTAAGTGTTATGTGCTTCTCACTTATCCAATAGCCAAATTTTGACTTCCTTCTTCACTTTTATTGAATATTAGGTGCTAGTCTCATGCAATAGCATAGTACATCCATCCCAAGCACCTCAAGAGTCATTTTATTTCATTCTCTTTTATTTTATGAATTTGTGTTGCAAAATCATCACTTGTTAGAGTTAAG
Organism: Sequoia sempervirens; assembly: GCA_007258455.2. Classification (NCBI taxonomy): domain Eukaryota; kingdom Viridiplantae; phylum Streptophyta; class Pinopsida; order Cupressales; family Cupressaceae; genus Sequoia; species Sequoia sempervirens. Next base: position 65,438,024 of record VDFB02058242.1, read on the forward strand.
TGCATGGAAATGGGGAACCAAAAAGGGGTCTTAAGTGGCCACTTTTTTTTAAATCAAGAAAGACTGACCTTGGATGACAAATTGAAGATAGTTACACTCATAATTTTAAGATGCAATGAAAAAAAGAGTAATAGTGCTCCAAATCAACTTTCTAAACTACTAATTTTTTTGAAAATGGTAGAGATTAAGGGGTTCAAAAAGAGAGGCCACACAAATTGGTCGTGTTTTTTTCAAAAAAATATAACCTAGTGTCTGGTGTGGCCCCCCTAAAATGTTAACCTTTTTTTTAGTATTTCAAAAATTGCTTCAATAAGAAAAGCTAACACCCGATAGTTTATACTAGATTTTTCTACTAATTTTTTAATGAATATATGATTTTTTACTAATTTTCAAATTAGAAACATCCTAAAAAATAAAAACTTGAGCGTGCTCCCCCTAAATTTTTTGAAAATTGATCAAAAATCAATATTATTTTTAATGTGTAGAATGGAGTCTAGTTTCTAAAAATGTAATTTAATTGAAATTTTGATGAACAATTAAAAAATAAAGTGAAAAATACCAAACATTGGTTTTTGACAAAAAAAATGGATACACCAACAAAATAAATTAAAGATGGAAACCTTAACAATAGTCAAAATGTGAAAAAAATTACATGGTTAGATAGCTACCTGAGAGAGCTTAACATTGCCATGGTGTATTTTCAAATTGACATTGAAACACGTGCAAACATGATGAGGAGCACGCTCAAGATTATGTCATTTTTTCATAATCTACAAAAACACGTCTTTGGATGTTAGAAAGCCACTCCAAGCCTTTAGGTGAGAATCCCAAGGCAAATCCAAGTCAAAGGCTTGGAAATTTCTAAAGCAAGATAAAATGCAAGCGCATTATAATGTGCTCGCATTATTTGAATGCTTTCACAAAACGCAAGCACATTATAACGCGCTTGTGTCATGTTTTGCATTGATTTTTTTCTCTTTTTCTTTATCTTTCGCTTTCTCCTTCTATTTCAATGAAACTATACAAGTGAAATACATTTAAGTGTAAGTTGGCATTTACATATGGACATTTAATTTCTTATACTTTAAGTTATATTTCATGTATATAGTTTCAAGATGTTTGAGAGTGGTTTCGAATCTCTAGGAGTTATGATGCAAATTCTAGTTTTTGGAAGATCTTATAATTTTTCAAACTTACTCAAATTTTAGTAATCAAGAGATCAAATTTTAGTAATTAGGAAGTTGTATCATCTATCTCTCTCATTGTTTACCCCCTACACTCTAGACATCTCTCTCTCACTATCTCCATCCCTTTATCTGACTCCCTCTCTCTCTCTCTCTCTCTCTCTCTCTCTCTCTCTCTCTCTCTCTCTCTCTCTCTCTCTCTCTACTTCTCTATATCTCACCATTATCTCTCCCTCTCTCTCTATCTCACTTATCCCTCTTTACCTCCCCTCTCTCTCTATCACCCTCCCTCCTTCCCTCTCTCTCTACTTCTCTCTATCTCAACTATCCCTCTTTACCTTCCCTTCCCTCACTACTTCTCTCTATCTCACCACTCTCTCTCCCTCCATCCCTCCCTCTCTCCTTCCCTCTCTACTTCTCTCTACCTCTCCCTCCCTCCCCCTCTTTCTATCTCTCTAAGCTCCCTCTCTATTTCTCTTTATCTCACCTCTCTCTACATCCCTACATCTCCCTCTTATCTCTATCTTCCCTCTCCCTCTCTCTACCTACCTCTCCCTCCATCACTCCCCACCACGCTCTCTCACCTCTCTCCCTTCATATCTCCTTCCCTCTCTACTTCTCTCTATCTCCTCTATCCCTCTCTCTACCTACATGTCCCTCTATTACTCCCTACCACTCTCTCTCTACCTACCTCTCTCTCCCTCTCTCTACCTACCTATCCCTCCCTCCCTCTCTCTCTCTATTGCTCTTTATCTCACTTGTCTCCCTCCCTACCTCTCCCTCCCCCCTCCTCTATATATCTCTCTCTAGTAGATAAGGAAGGAGAGAGATAGAGAGAGGAGGAGGGAGGGAGTAGGGCGAGATAGAGAGTTGAGATAGATAGAAGTAGAGAATGAAGGAGAGAGGGGGAGGAGGGAGGTAGAAGTAGGGAGGGAGAGAGAGGTCGAATAGATAGAAGTAGAGAGAGGGGAGAGAGAGAGAGAGAGAGAGAGAGAATGGTGATATAGAGAGTAGAGAGGGAAGGAGAGAGAGAGGTGATATATAAAGAGAAGTAGAGAGGGAAGGAAGAAGGTGGGGAGATTAAGAGAGGGAAAGAGAGGGAAGGAAGAAGGGAGAGGTAGAGATGGAGGAGGGAGAGAGAGAGAGAGAGAGAGAGAGAGAGGGATGAGTAGGGAGAGAGAGAATCAAAGAGGGAAGGAGGAAGATGGAGAGATTGAGAGGCAGATATGGAGAGATAGAGAGAAGTAGATAGGGAAGGAGAGAGAGGGGTGGAAGGAGGGAGGGGAAGTAGGGAGAGATAGATAGAGAGAGATGGAAGGAGGGAGGGAGAGGTAGAGATGAAGAGAGATAGAGAGGGAGAGAGAGGTGAAATAGATAGAAGTAGAGAGGGGGGAGGAGGGATGGATAAGTAATGAGGGAGAGAGGTGAGATAGATAGAAGTAGAGAGAGGAGAGAGAAAGGTGAGATAGAGAAGGAAGGAGAAAGTGAGAGAAATATGAGGGAGGGATATATAGAGAGAGAGAAAGGTGAGATAGAGAGAAGTAGAGAGATAGGTAGGGAGAGAGAGAGAGGAGAGGGAGAGGGGAGATAGAGAGATGTAGAGAGGGAAGGAGGGAGGGAGGGAGGGAGGGAGGGGGAGAGAGAAGTGAGATAGAGAGAATTAGAGAGGGAAGGAGAGAGAGAGAGAGGTAGTTCTTTCAAGCTCAAGCGAGAGAGAGTCAAATAAAGGGATGGAGATAGTGAGAGAGAGAGAGGTCTAGAGAATAAGGGATAAACAATGAGTGAGATAGAGAGAGATTTAGATGATACAACTTCCTAATTACTAAAATTTGACTAAGTGAAAAATTATAAAATCTTCTCAAACATCCTAAAACTATATACATGAAATATGATTTAAAGTATAAGAAAGTAAATATGCATATATAAATGTCAACTTGCATTATGTTTTGTGAAAGCATTCACATAACACAAGTACATTATAACTCACTCACGTTTTGTGAAAGAATTCACATAATAATAGTGCATTATAACATGCTCACATTATGTGCAAACCAAACCATAATGTGAGCACGTTATATATGGCTTGGTAATGATTAAGCCTAGGCTCAATCACTACTAACCCATAATGTGAGCACATTTTATTCTAGCGCGCTTGCATTTTCTCTATGTAAATGTCAACTTGCATTGTGTTTTGTGAAAGCATTCACATAACACAAGTACATTATAACGCACTCACGTTTTTTGAAAGAATTCACATAATAATAGTGCATTATAACATGCTCACATTATGTGCAAATCAAACCATAACGCGAGCACGTTATATATGGCTTGGAAATGATTAAGCCTAGGCTTGATCATTACTAACCCATAATGTGAGCACATTTTGTTCTAGTGTGCTTGTGTTTTCTCTATTTTGGGACCAAAAAGTGGAGTGACCACTTTTTAGTCCCCCATCTTGGTGCACATGCCCATCAACTAAAATTACATATTGTTGATTGCAAAATAGCCCTGACATGTCTATGATCACCTCTATTAATTTTGTGATTTCCATTTATTTATAAAACCATGTTGATGGTTACATTTTTATCCACCATTGATGTTGAAACCTCCACACATCAAAACTAGTAGTTTCTTTTGTTATAAAATAATAAGTACTTGTATGTGTCTAATTTTTGAACTAATAACTTTTATGGAAGCTAGCTACCTTTATAATCCTTTTCAAATCATACCTACCTTCATAAAGATGTTTTTAGTCCCTCAAAATCTTATTGGAAAATGAGATGAGAAAACAATATCTCTATCCTCTTTTTGGAGCACCTACCAACTTGATCAATAGTTTGTCCTTTGAGTCCTACTTGCCAAGACTCACAAAACCCTCTCTAGTCTTTGATTATTTCATCTAAAGTATTGCATCCTTAGGAATTACTTCTCTGTATTTTAAACCAAGTCTTCCACCAAAGGTAGAACCAATTTATCTTCTCCCCATCCAATATGGGTGACTCGTATAACTAGAGATATTCACAATTGACCATAATATGTATTTTCATGTAAGAATAAATATCTAACCTGAATGTGTTCTCCTCCAACTACCTCTAAGATGGTAGATAGCTTGTACTTTAGAGATTTAGTTTTTTAACCTACTCTTTCATCTATCCTTTACCCAAGAACAACCATAGTTGTCTTTTGTACCTTGAGACCTTGTTCTACATGATGTTGATCATGTCTCACCTTATACATCAACCAAATCTTTTCTAATTATATATTCACCTTCAGTTGGATCTCATATATCCTCTTAATGATTTTTTTTTGTACTGTTGTCATCTCCAAGTCCAATCCTCCTTGTGCATCCTCAAGTGGGATTGGTTGGAAATATACCAAATATTCCTTAAATTATGATTGTCCTAAATAGGTATGGAATTGATTTAATGTACGAGTACTAGATATAGGGTGAAAACTCATCCAAAGCCTTCAACATCCCTATATTATAACCATGAATGAGTTGTACCAACATCCTATTCACCACCTATATTTATTTTTTCGACATGGATGAAATTTCATGCTCTTTGAAGTTTAGCATCGATCTTTCATCACAAAATGGACCAAAATTTACTCAAAATAAGGATTACCCATCTAAAAATTAAATCTTGGTAGCCCATAGTATACCAATACATTGTTAAATAAAAATTTGCTATTCCTTTTTCAATTACTATTTTCTTGCATGGAGAAAGATACACATCTTTTTAAACCTAGATCTACAATGTAAAAAAATAAACAATTGTACCCACATTTGTTGAGTGGCAATTCACCCACAAAATCTATTTAAAAACTAAATACCATGGTAGAAAGCAAGTACTAGAAGAGGCATTGTACAAATCTCCTTCTTTTGCATCTTGAATTCACAGCCGAACATAATTTGCATCTTCCTCGATAAACTTTGCTACCTTTATAAATGAGTTGTTATCTTTCAAAGACTAATATGACTCCACTACTTTGAGATACATGCATCTCCCCATTAGGGTGAGTGTGAAATCATGATGGGTCAAACAATACTCCTTAAAAGGAATTAAAATGCTAAAAACATACTTAAGCAATTTCATGTGAAAATTAAAGTTCTAGAGTTATCTAAGCACAATCTAAAATGTAGTAATAAATTTGTATAGAAATTGAATGTAATTTTATGAACTACTTTTTTTTAATTTAATCTATTTGGTAAAACAGATAATATTTCAATAAAGTGCCACTAAAAAAGTAGGTGTCATTCTGAGAAACCTAAGTACGAGAAAAAAAAATATTAAATTTTTAGATATATGTAAAGGACATGAGCGAATGCAATTGGTATTTTTATGAATAATTTGTAAGTAAATAAATATTTATGGATTTTTGGTAATTTTTATAATAATTCTTTTGGCCACCCATACTTATAAGCTTGAATACATGCCCCATTTTACTTTTGGAAAAATATGGACACCCTCTTTGTTTTGTTTAGCTTTAGGTTAGTTTTTTTTTTAAGCTTTCTCTTTAATCTTTTTCTTTTCCTCCACTTTTGGTTTCATATGAAGGTGATGTTTGGTCTTTAGAAAGGTTTGGTTATATCTTGGTGAAGTTAGTCTCTCTTATTAGATAGCATGGGTAAAGACCCTTTAAAAATTTAAAGTTTGTTAATGTTTTCGGATTTAAGGAGATTCCAAAGGAATTACAAATATCAAGTTTGGTCCTAATGTCCCAGCCTACCAATCGACTTCACACTTCCCTGGCTAGCGGCTTAGTGTTAGAAACCAAGATCACTTGCATGCAATCAATCACCTGTCACATGCAAAAGACATGCAGAACCAAAGAAGATGTTTTGTAAACCTCAAAGTAAAAATGCATTAAAGAGAATCAATTATTACAAAGAGATCAATCCTTATGAAGGAGATCAAGAAACCCTAAAAGGAAAAACCCTAAATGAAACCCTGTTGTGCACACTTAATAATTAATCAATTTTAATGTGCCTAAGTTTAGCTTAAGTAACAAAGAGGAATAAGTGACTTAATTAATTAATCAATATGCTATAATTAATTAAGCATAATAACTTATTACTCTAACACCCCCCCTTAAGATGAACTTAAGAAGAAGCTAAAACACTAGAATAAGATTCATGAAAGCAAAGATGGGTCCCGACAACTAGGCCTGATCAGGTACCCATTTATAAATGCAAGAAAGGAGTAGAGAACGAAAAACCTAGTGGGACAAAACCCCTACAATGAGATGACATGTTGCAATGAATCATCAAAGAACTCAGAGTAACATCATAGAACCTCGAGCATCGGCAAGCAAGGAAATATTCTTTTTGTTTACCATCAAACTAGAGAGCCTACCATTGACTTGAGGAACTGCTAATAAAGCAACAATGTGTAATTCGATGCTACTTAACACTCGAAAAACTCCAAACGGAACAACTCTGAATTCCAAGTGAAGTGTTAAGAAATTATTGAAAGATGTATTATCGAAAAATGAAGTGCAAAGATGCAAGATGCAATTCTCCTTAACCGCCAAAAACATCCAAGTAATCTCCAAACAACCCATCGGTCCAAATTTTTCCACTAAATGATCAACCTAGGATAGATACAAAAAAATTGCATGGACAGCAACATAGAGCTCCTTAATACCTTTCCAACGCCGCAAAGATAGCGAAAATCAGAGATTGTGGCAAAAAGTTATGAGCTCAAAAGCATAAAATAAACATCTAACTTCAAACAGAAATAAATGCATGAAAAAGTAAAATAATGAAAAAATAAATAGCACTACTTGAGCGCTCGCAACTTCTCAACATCTCATCACTTTTGATAACACCGATGCCCAAGTTATGACCAAAAGAAAATCACGGGTGACGCCGTACGAAGTCATCGGTTAAATTTGACGCCATCCAGTCAAGCCGAGGCAAAAGAAACCCCTATCAGAAAATAAATGGCGCTTGATATTCTCCATAGCGATCTAAATATTCTTCCTTCCTCAAATATACTTCCTGGAACCCGCAATGCAGCAGAGTATAGCATGTTTCTTACGGGAATATTCCATTCTTGCGAATACACTTTGCGAATCAGGAATATTCCTTCACCCGAAATATCCGCCGAGGGCCGGGCTGAGGGTTGGTCTACCATAGGACTAGTGGTTGCAGTGATGAAGCCCTCAGGGGCTGGCAGAGGGGCCCAGCGGCGGACTGGTGGTGGAGGTTGGCGACGGCGATGGATGGGCGGCCGCCTGGTGGCAGCCGGGGGGCGAAACTTTTTTAAAACTGTGAGCGCCAGCATAGATCCCCAAAACGCTTTTTTTTGAATTTTTTTTTTGAGATTTGAACCTTGAACTGCGTGCTGGGGAGGCCGTACAACCCCCCAGGCAAAAAAATTTTGCCTCCCAGATCAACTGCACCAAAATCGACGAAACGAAGGGTGTTTTTAGGGTTTTTGGCCACTGCAAACGCAATGGTGACCTCCGTTTCTGCCCAAACTGCTCCAAAAATTTGGCTACCCCCAGATCTTGCAAAAAAGATTCCTTTGGAAACCCTTGCATTAGAAACTCACTGAAAGGCCATATCTTCAGATCACGAACAGGTAGCTACAGGTCTGGAGCTTTGATACCATGTTAGAAACCAAGATCAACTGCATGCAATCACCTATCACATGGAAAAGATATGCAGAACCAAAGAAGATGTTTTGTAAACCTTACAGTAAAAATGCATTAAAGAGAATCAAATATTACAAAGAGATCAATCCTTATGAAGGAGATCAAGAAACCCTAAATGAAACCCTAGTGTGCACACTTAATAATTAATCAATTATTAATGTGCCTAAGTTTAGCTTAAGTAACTAAACGAATAAGTGACTTAATTAATTAATCAATATGATATAATTAAATAAAGCATAATAACTTATTACTCTAACATTTAGTTTATGTGTTTTATGAGTTTGTCAAACTTTCACTATTTTCATCTGTCTAAAATTCAAGTAGTCTAAACTTTTCTTACAAAAAAGTAAAGGAAAAATGTTAGAATTTGTGGAGAATGTGATTAGGACTTCCCATTTCAAATTTTCTACCTTATATTCCACTTATTTCTACCAATTTTCCACATACCTTATTCTAGCAATAATGACACTTTTATATGATGTAGGTAGTCTATAAAATATATTTTTACCTTATTTTTTGCACCTTGCTTTCATTTTCTCTTGAGTTCTTGCGATCCAAGGTTTTCTTACAAACCTAAAATGTCATTTAAGCACAATCATAGAGGGTTCAAGCTTATTTTTTGTGTATTTACACGTACAACCCAACATGACCTTTGTCATACTACCTTCATCTCTAAGGATGTCAAAATAGTGTAGGTGTATGTGCATGGAAATGGGGTACCAAAAGGGGATCTTAAGTGGCTATTTAAAAAAAATAAAGAAAAATTAATCTTAGATGAGAAATTATAGTTATGCTCAAATTTAAAGATGGAACAAGAACAAGATTCATAGAGCTTTAAATCTACTTTCTAAACTACTATTTTTTTAAATGGTAGACATTAAGGGGTTTAAAGAGAGGGATAATACAAAGTTCTCCTATTTTTGTTAGAAAAATATAACATAGCATCTAGTGTGCTCCCCTTAAAATGTTTTTTTTTTAATATTTCAAAAATCACTTAATGGAAAATTAACTAACACCATGTAGATTATTCTTGATTTTTTTACTATTTTTTGAATGAATGTATGATTTTTTACTAATTTTCAAAGTGGAAATATCTTGAAAAATGAAAAATTAAGTGTGCTCCCCCTAAAAATATTTTATGTGTATAGATTAAATTCTAAAATATAAAAATGTAATGTGGTTCAAATTTGGATGAACATTTAACTTAGTAAAATTCAAAAATAACATATAGTAGAATGCAAAAATGTAATGTGTTTCAAATTTGGATGAACATTTAACCTAGTAAAAATAAAAATAAAAATATACATAAGTTTTTGGGGAAAAAAAGGAAAACACTAGCAAAATAAATTAAAGATCAAAACCTTAACAAATTCAAAATGTACAAAAAATTACATGGTTAGAAAGGTAGGAGAGAGCTTGACATTATTGTGGTATTTTTCAGCTCAACATTGAAAGATGTGTAAACCTAATGTAGAGCATGCTCAAGATTTAGTCACATTTTCAGAATTTGCATACAACATGCCTTTGGGCATTGACATGTAAATCCAACCCTTTGGGTTGGTTGGATGCCCATATAAAATCCAGCCCTAAGGGTTGGCAATATCCAATGCAATTACTAACATGAATGTATTATAATGCACTAACATTTCTAAGAAGAAAAAATACAACTTCATCTCTCTCCATCACTATACCCTATATCTCTCCCCCTCCTTATATATTATTTCCTATCTCTATATTTATATTTTTATATCTCCATCTCTCTCTATCTTCCTCTCTCTCTTTCTCTATCTCTACATACCTCTCTCTCTATCCATCCCTTTGTCCCTCTTCCTAGATCTCTATATTTATATATCTATTTGCTTCTTTATCTCTCCATATTTATCCTTCTATCTCTCCCTCTCTTTATCTCTATCTCCTTATCTATCTATCTATCTCTTCCCCTATACCTCTCCCTCTCTCTATATCTCTCTATATCACTTCCTATGTCTACTTGTATCCTTCTCTCTCCCTCTATCTTTGTCTCTCCTCTTTCTATCTCTATTTCTCCCTCTCCCTCTCCCTCTCTCCCTTGATATCCTCTCTATATATTTATCTATCCATCTCTCTATCCATCTCTTATCTTTATCTCTCTTTATCTCTCCCTCTTCCTCTCCATCTTTGTCTTCATCACCCTCTCTCTCTCTCATATATATAATGTGCTCATGTTATGGCTTGATAGTGACTAGCCTAGGATCAATCACTACCAAGCCATAATGCAAGTGCATTATAATGTGAGCACATTATTGTTGGATTTTGTGGTGTGTTGTTGATATGTGGTTGTCATTGATTTCAACACTATTAGCATTGTTGCATTAGAAGTTGTATATGTTGAGGATATTGAGAAAATTGTTATAAAGTGTTACAAGTTGTTAGTGGTGAAGTGAAGTTCAGTCTATCGATGTGTTCAGTACGTTGTTGTTCAGAGGTTGTGGACTAAAGGGTTTCTTGTTGAGTGTATCTAGTTTATCCACGTCAAGTTTTAGAGATGTGCGTGAAGATTTGATCAATTAATGAAGATTTGTATTCTAACAATTTTTTTGTTACTTCAGTTTTTGTTCCTGAATGAAGATCATGTGATTTCAGTTAGTTCAGTTGTTGCAGATGCCTCTCTATTGTTTCATGATTCTTGTGGATGTTTCTAGTTCGTGGTCTATGTGTGTTGCATGTATGTATTGATCGTTGTGCTCACAATCCAATATTTTCTCTTGTGTTCATGTTTTTCATGTTCTTGGCCAACTAGGTGCCGAAGCATGTTGTGGATCTTCGAGGAGTAATTAATTGAAGTGGTTCATGTTTGAGGATGTTTTTTTCGGTCTTCACTATGTTGTGGTCAACCTTGGTTGATTCGCATGAATAATCTTTATTGATTTGGGTTGATTGTTTATATTCATTTTATTATTTTGTTGAAGCCCACTTATAGCGATGTAATTTCTTGTTGCAGATATATAAGAGCGATTGTTTTATCATTTGAAGGCATGTGTGTGCGAATAATGTATAGGTCATTCGAAGGCAAAGAAGAGTGTGAAGAAGAGTGAAGAAGAGTGAAGAATTGTTTAAGAGCTTAACCGAAACTATAATCAGGCATTAGCAGATGCTACTTTTCTCAGTTCAAAATCTGATGGATTTAATTAGAACCTTTCTATAAGGCAATGTGTCTTCCTTTGGGAAGTAATCCTATTTGTATTTGAGCAGTGAGCTCTAGGCAATGTGCCTAAATGCATGTGCATTCCTCATTCATATTTTCTTATACTTTTAATAGGGTATAATCTTGTGGACTAACCTCCACCATGGTTTTTCCCCTAACAGGGTTTCCACATAAAAATCTTGGTGTTATGTGTGATTCTGATGTGTTCATTTATGCTTTCATGATTAATGATCAAATTTGAGAATAAGGTTAATAAATTGAATAAGTTTGAAATTCAATGACAACCGATTCACCCCCCTTCTTAGTTGTCTACCCTTGAGTTGCCAACAATTGGTATTAGAGCAGGTTCCTTGGAAGAAGTTTAACAACTTGAGGTGATCCGGGATGGTGACTTATAAGAAGGATAGTCCTAGATTTGATGGAATAAATTATTCCTTATGGAAGACTCGAATAGAGTGTCATATGAGATGCATTGGTGAACCCTATTGGAGCATTACAAGTAATAGATATGTTATTCCACCGAATAGTACTTATGTTGAGTGCTTTGAATGATACTGAGTGAAAAATGTGATGGATCTGAAGACTACTTATGAGATCTGGAAAAAATTGGAGACCTTGTATCAAGGTGATGCTAATGTGAAGATTGCTAAGCTACAAAGTCTAAAAGGGAAATATGAAAAGTTGAAAATGGGTGATGATGAAAATGTTACTACTTTCATGCAAAAAGTGAATGAACTTGTGTGTGGTATCAGATGTGTTGGTGGACAGATAGATGAATTTGAGATTGTTGCTAAAGTGCTTAGATCCTTGCCTGATTCCTAAAAATTCAAGGCTAGTGCTATTGAAGAGTTCTAAACTGTGACAAATGTTACCAGAGATATGTTGATTGGTAAGCTTACTGCTTTTGAGTTGAGTGAATTTGGTGATGCACTTCCTAAGGTTGAATCTACATTCAAGGCCACTACTTCTAGAAGATATAAATAGAGATATGATCCAGGTGAAAGTTCGTCTAGAAAGACACTCAAGTATGAGGATGAAATGAGACAACTTGATCAAGAAGAAAGAGAGCTTGAAGAACTTGAAGCATTGATTGTGAACAAAGAAGCCAGAGGACAAGGTAAGTATAAAGGAAAGTTTCCTATTAAATGTTTCTCTTGCAATAAGATAGGTCATTTTGCATCAAGGTGTCCTGAGAGAGTTTCCAAGCCAAGATTTAACAAGCCTAAATTCCAAAAGAAGTGTTACTACATGTTGCTGATGAAGGTGTGAGAGATGATGAATCTGACAGAAGAAATGCAAGTGAAGATGATTTTTTGTTTATTGCTATCAAGGAAATTAATCCTATGTCTACTGAATCTGCTAGAAGTACAAATGTGGAGAAATCCATAGCTTCTCGAGTTGAAGAGAAAGATGAATGGGTAATTGACAGTGGTTGTTCTCATCATATCACAGGAGATAAAAGTAAGTTTGTGAGTTTGGAAAAGTATGATGGTGGTGTTGTGACATTTGGTGATAATACAGCTGGTGTGATGCATGGAAGAGGATGCATTTCTCTTGATGGTAAGCATAATACTGATGATGTCTTGTATGTTGAAGGTTTAAAGCATTATCTTTTGAGTGTTGGACAGATGGTTGATAAGGGATACAATCTTTAGTTCATGGATGGTAAGTGAAAAATATTGGGAAATTCTAGAAATGTGATTGCATTAGGTACAAAAATAAAAGGTAATATTTTCCACCTAAGTGCTACTAGTAGAATTTGTTTGATTGCTCAAATTGATGAAAGCTAGTTGTGGCATAGGAGAATGTGTCATGTTATCTTTGATAATATTATCAAGATAAGTTCCACTAAGGTTGTGAGAGATCTTCCTAAGTTGATGAAACCTACTAATGCAATATGCAAAGAATGTTAGTTAGGAAAGCAAACAAGAATTTCATTTTGGAGTAAACAACAAAATTCAAATGGATTATTGGATCTTGTGCATACTAATTTATGTGGTCCTGCTAGAACTAGAAGTTTACAAGGATACGGATACTTCATGTTGCTTATTGCTGACTATTCAAGGATGGTGTGGGCTACTTTCTTAAGGGAGAAATCTAAAGCTCTGGAAAAGTTCAAGATCTTTAAGGCTATGGTTTAGACAGAGACAGGTCTGAATATTAAGTGTCTGAGATCAGATAGAGGTGGTGAATTCACTTCCGGTGAGTTTAATTCTTTTTGTGAAGAGCATGGAATAAAGAGACGGTTATCTACACCGAGGACCCCTCAACAAAATGGAGTTGTGGAAAGGAAGAAAAAAGCAATTCTAGATGTTGCTAGAACCATGATGTTGGAAGGAAATGTACCTCATATCTACTGGAGAGAAGTTGTGAGTAATGTTGTGTACACACTTAACTGGGTACAAATCAAAGGTGATACTGGTAAGACTCCTTTTGAGCTATGGACTAGTAAAAAACCTACTGTTAGATATTTCAAGATCTTTGGAAGCAAGTGTTATATCAAAAGAGATGAATATATAGGAAAGTTTGATGCTAGGAGTGATGAAGGAATCTTTCTAGGTTATGCTACTAAAAGTAAGGCCTACCGGTGTTACAATAAAAGATTGAAGAAAATGGTTGAAAGCGTAAATGTTAAGGTTGGTGAAGACTTTGGTACACTATCCAGAACCTGTGGATATGATTCTAATGATCAGAATGACAATACAAACAAAGGTCAAACTTCAATTCAAGTCCAAATCATTTCGGTAAATCGGGAAAATCAAGAGGAAGGAGAAACTGGTGGAAGAACAGAAGAGAGATCAAAAGAGCATGAAGTTGAAGAACATTTTAAGAAGACTCTGAGGTATGTAAGATTGAATCATTCAGAGAATCAGATCATAGGTGATAAGAACAAAGGTGCCCAGAGTAGGAGAAAGATTACAGAAGAATATTGTTTGATTTCAAAGACTGAGCCTAACAATGTGAATGAAGCATGTAAAGATGAACATTGGGTTGAATCAATGAAAGAGGAACTACAGCAAATTGAAAAGAATGATACATGGATTCTTGTTCCCAAACCTAAGGATAAGAATGTAATTGGAACTAAATGGATCTTTAGGAACAAACTGAATGAACAAGGTGAAGTGGTTAGAAACAAAGCAAGACTGGTACGTAAGGGATATTCATAGATGGAAGGTATTTATTTTGAAGAAACCTTTCCCCATGTTGCTAGAATTGAAGCTGTGAGATTGTTTCTTGCTTATGTTGCTTACAAAGACTACAAACTTTATCAAATGTATGTCAATTCTACTTTTCTAAATGGCGATTTGGAAGAAGAGGTGTATGTTGAGTAACCGGATGGATTCCAGTTGACTAATCAAGGAGATATGGTTTGTTGATTGAAAAAAGCATTGTATGGACTCAAACAAGCCCCTAGAGCATGGTATGTCAGATTGGATAAGTACTTGGTGAAGATTGGATTTAGAAAAGGTACTGCTGACAATAATCTGTATTTCAAGAATGATGATAAAGATTTGATTGTGGAAGTTTTTATTGATGATATCATATTTGGAGGAGATGATAGCATGTGCATGAAGTTTGTTGATGAGATGCAAAATGAATTCTAGATGTCAATGATTGGAGAGATGAAATTCTTCTTGGGATTGCAAATTACTCAGTTAGATTAAGGGATCTTTATATCTTAGTCCAAGTATGTGAAAGAATTGTTGAAGAAATTTGGTATGGTAGATTCAAAGCTAGTTGGTACACTCATGGTGACCGGATGCAAGTTAACAACTGATGATGATTCTCCAAAGAAAAATTAGACTAGATACAGATCAATGATTAGTGGATTTCTTTATTTGACCCAAACTAGGCCTGATATCATGAATTTTGTATGTATTTTTGCAAGATTTCAAGTTGATCCTAAAGAATCTCATGTGACTATTGTGAAGAGGATTTTCAAATACTTGAAGGGGATAGTTGATTTTGGTCTATGGTATCCTAAAGATGATGATCTTACTTTGAGTTCCCTTGCTAATGTTGATTTGGTAGGAGATGTGAATGATAGGAAAAGTACTAGTGGTGGAGCATTTTTCTAGGGAAAGAAATTGATTTCATGGTTAAGCAAAAAGTAGAATGCCATTTCCTTGTCTACTACAAAGGTTGAATACATTGTCGCTACTAATAATTGAACTCAAGTGTTGTGGATGAAGGATATCAAAGTTTTGTATGATGAGCCTATTGTTATATTCTGTAATAACTCAAGTGCTATTAACATTTCTAAGAATTTGGTGTTGCATTCCAAGACCAAGCATATATCTATCAAGTTTCACTTTTGAGAGAGAAAGTAAGTGAAAAGGAAGTCAGATTGGAGTATGTGCCTACTAAGGAGTAGATTGCAGACATATTTACCAAGTTGTTGCCTAAGGATACTTTTGAGTATCTCAGAGGGAAGTTAGGGGTGATTACCCTTCCTAATCAAAACTAAGGATGCATTGATTTGCATCAATTTGTTCATTTCATGATCATATTTTGATCTGGATTGATGTTGTGGTGCCTACTACTCAGGTGGAGTAGTCAGATGTTTAGATGTTTAGGTGTTCAAATATGTGGTTTAGAGCTTTCATAGAAGAGATCTTTGCCATTAATGTCAAAGGGGGAGAAGAGTTATGTGAAAAATCTTTGTGGGAAAAGAGTTGAGGAAAGAAGAGTCAGAACCTAAGGAGGAGTAAGTGTAGTTGTGTTGATGGTATTTTTCACATCATGTGTTGCCATCAATTCCAAAGGGGGATATCGTTGGATGTTGTGGTGTGTTTCTGATATGTGGTTGTCATTGATGTCAACACTATTAGCATTGTTGCATTAGAAGTTGTATATGTCGAGGATATTGAGAAAATTGTTATAAGAAGTGCTACAGGTTGTCAGTGGTGAAGTGAAGTTCATTTTTTCGGTGTGTTCAGTATATTGTTGTTCAGAGGTTGTGGACTAAAGGGTTTCTTTTTTAGTATATCTAGTTTATCCACGTCAAGTTTTAGAGATCCGTGTGAAGATTTGATCAAGTAATGAAGATTTGTATTCTGACAGTTTTTCTGTTACTTCAGTTTGTGTTCCTGAATAAAGATCATGTGATTTCAGTTAATTCAATTGTTGCGGATGCCTCTCTAGTGTTTCATGATGCTTTTGGATGTTTCTAGTTCATGTTCTATCTATGTTGCATGTTTGCATTGATCGTTGTGCTCGCGATCCAAGATTTTCTCTTATGTGTTCATGTTTTTCATGTTCTTGGCCGACTAGGTATTGAAGCATGTTATGGATCTTCAAGGAGTAATTAATTGAAGTGGTTTGTGTTTGAGGATGTTTTTTTCAGTCTTCACTATGTTGTGGCTGACTTTGGTTGATTCACATGAATAATCTTTATTGATTTGGGTCGACTGTTTATATTCATTTTATTATTTTGTTGAAGCCGACTTATAGCGATGTAATTTCTTGTTGTGGATATATAAGAGCAATTTTTTTATCATTTGAAGGCATGTGTGTGCAAAGTGTGTGTCTTGTGTGTGAATAATGTACAGATCATTCGAAGGCAGAGCAGAGTGTGAGGAAGAGTGAAGAAGTGTTCATGAGCTTAACCGGAACTGTAATCAGGCATTAGCATATGCTCCTTTTCTTAGTTCAAAATTTGATGGATTTAATCAAAATATTTCTATAAGATAGTGTGTCTTCCTTTGGGTAGTAAGCCTATTTGTATTTGAGCAGTGAGCTCTAGGCAATGTGCTTGAATGCATGTGCATTCCTCATTCATATTTTCTTATACTTTTAACAAGGTATAATCTTGTGGACTGATCTCTACTGTGGTTTTTCCCCTAATAGGGTTTCCACGTAAAAATATTGGTGTTATGTGTGATTCTGATGTGTTGTTCATTTATGCTTTCATGATTAATGATCAGATTTGAGAATAAGGTTAATAAGTTGAAAATTTTTGAAATTTGGTGACAACTGATTCACCCCCCCTCTCAGTTGTCTGCCCTTGAGTTGCCAACAATTATAACACACTTGTGTTATGCCTTGGATGGACCAAAAAGTGATTGTGGCCACTTTTTGGTCCCCCATATTTTTGCACATGCACGTAGGAAGTATACTCCACAACTCTACTCCCTCTTATTGCAAGGGAATTAAGGAAATGATATACAAATTTAAAAGTTATGTATCATGCAATTGAGATTCAATCTAAATTAAAACTAATTAGATAGAAGGAAATAATAGTCAATCAAAACATAGATCAAATCATGTAAGAGTTATCCAAGTTGATACATTCAAAAATAATTTATCTTATCAAATAGTTAGCTTGGGTTCTTGACCTAATTTTAACCAAAAAAGTGGACAGATTCACCTTTAGGTTGATTTTAAGGATCTCAATAGAACTTCCCTCAAGGATCATTACCATTACCATTAATAAATTAAATCCTTCAAATGGTGGCACATTCAAACACATTTTTAGTATTAGATGACTTCTTTGGCTTCACCTTGAATTTTAGTTGAGGAGAACCAACATACGATGTCATTTACCACTAAATAGGGCATTTTTTCTATCATTGAATACCTTTGATTTTTCTTGTAACATTTTGATTGTTCAACGAAAGTAAAATTCACTAAGTTTAAAGTCAAGTAGATTTCTATGTTCAAAACTCATAGCAATAAAAAATTTCTTCTATTTCAAAAACCATATGCACATTTGAATAACACATATTTCAAACTTTCCATTTACATTATAATTGAAAATTAAAATTTTTCCAATACATTTCAAATCTCAAGATAAGATTTATTGTATTACAATTTCCATAGAAATGGATATAAGATAACATACATAGCTCCTTGAGCTTCACTATCATGTAGTAACAAATGGTCTAGGAAATCCCCTACAAATCTCGGCCACCAACTAATGAGGAGAAGCATCACTCAAGTGCTTTTTCACCAACCACGGACTCAAATGTGGTCCCCCACACATCTGCCACATATGGAAAGATGGACCTACCCTTCGATGAAGGAACTGGTTGGGAAAACCCCATAACAAAATATCCTTCCTAAGCTTCGTGCCGTGCCCTACAATTCTAGAACCTAATCATACAGTAGCTACAACTACAAGTATGAAAATCCAAAACTAGAAATTGTCTAAAACTAGACACAATAAATTGACAGTGTAGACAGTGGCTACTTACACTACTTTGGCCAAAGTTTCATATAAAAGAGTCATCCATTCACCCACTATCCTAGTTTGATTTGTTTAATGACCATTCATGTACTATGCTTAGGCAAATTCCTCCATTGGATAATTGTTAATCTCAGGAACAACCTATCTCTTTATAACTACATATAAGCAAAATTTCCCTTTATTGGGTAGTCGTTAACCCCAGGAACAACCTATGTTTATAACATTCCTAGTAAACACATTGCATAGCTATAACCCTCATTGGTAATCTAATTTGATGGTAATCAATGAACTCACTATAGTTCGAATACATAATAACTTGAAATGAAACAACATAAGCTATCCTAGCTTTGTCTTTCCCTAGTATATAATACTAAGATCACAATCTCTCCTTATTATAGAGTATGTACAAACAATAAAGTAAAGC
Source organism: Sequoia sempervirens (assembly GCA_007258455.2). NCBI lineage: Eukaryota > Viridiplantae > Streptophyta > Pinopsida > Cupressales > Cupressaceae > Sequoia > Sequoia sempervirens. The sequence goes on from VDFB02058242.1 coordinate 65,456,668, forward strand.
ACATAAAGAGTAAAATATAATAAGATTCTTCCAACAACACAATCCTTTTCCTATTCTATCAATTCAATTCTTTTTATCCACATAAAACATCATCAACATTCAATCTTTTCAAAAATAAAAAGCATATAAGAGGGAAGAATAGCATGCATGTCAAATGCTAATTCCAAAAGAAACAAACTGACATCCAAGCATAATCGACTCCAAGATTATGCAGCAATTCTCCAATCCACACTCAAAAATACTTCACAAAACTCACTAATACTCTCCTCACAACAACTCTCAACTCACTCAATAAAAACTCATAATGAAAACAATAGAATGCAAGTAAAAAATGCATCCAAATGAAGTATCCCACACCCATATTTATACACAATTAAGAGACTTCTATGCCTATTATCAATCTTTGCAATTTGACACTTCTCAACTATATGGTCAACTCAGGAAATTAACTTTAACTAGTGGCAGAATTATAAAGCAATACTCATCTATTTAGAACAACAAATCAACTGGAATAGAGACAGCAAGATTTTTTCTCAATACTGCAAGGTGAAAACCAACAGGTCGACTTCCAAATTTGCCAGCAAAACCAAGACTTATTCTACCTTTTACCCAGTCTTCCATCATTGGATAATTCTCAATTCTTTGGGCTACTAAACATAATGCAGGTTCATATTTTGGTGCCACCTAATTCTTCCCATCGTGCATTTTTGGTGTTGTTGTTTAAAGACTAACTCAACAACTAAATATCATTAAAAACATCTTTAAACTTGTTGACTAATTCTACAAACATTATGTGTTGTGATAGTAGATCAGTCAACTCACATTTATTGATCATTATGTTGCATATAGCGCTTACTATATGTTGTGATATCTTGTATGCATTGCATATAATACATATATATATATATAGTTACATATATTCGTCAACCTTACATAAAACACATATATCATTTGATATATCAATAGCATATATACATGTTATCTTTTATTATATATATAAAGTCATATGTATATATTTATATACATATACATATATACATACATATATTGATATACACAATATGTGTGTATATATGTATATATACATATATCCAATATACATTTGCTTAGTCAAACAATGTTACATATTTACAAACTCATCAATAATATATATATATATTATATACATACTATGTATATATATATGTATCTTATCGATTGAATATAGAACATATATGAAGAACTCATAATCACAAAGGAAACCTAACAATATCACAACATAAACATTTACAACAATACATAAACCTTCCCAAATTCAACCACAACCAAAACTAAGGGATAACTTACCAATTTTCATAACTACGACTCAACTAAACCAATCTATGTGTGTGTGTGTGTGAAAAAGCTCAGTTAGGCTTCGTTTATGGGTTAACCAACCAATCACTTCTCTTGAGTGATACTTTCCCTCCTTCTGGAGGCTTGATCCTTGCATCAACATCCAACTTAGAACATTACAATGGCAGTTAGATGTTCATCAAAATGATCATTTGCATATAACCATCTCATAATAAGAATATCAAATTAAATCAATCTTTCTTAACGTTTAATCATAACATCAAATCAATTTAACTTCCTTTCATCATTTTCCAAACAATATATAATCAAAGTGTAAACACATGTTTTCCAATCAGAAATACAAGCACATTCATTTATTCACTATTTTAACCAACCATAGTAATAGTAAATAGGTAAAGGCACAATGGGGTTTAACATTTCTAATGTTGGGGCCATATTTCAAAGAAAAATGGATAATGATTTTAAAGGTCTTACCAAATAGATCATCCTAATCTAACTATTTTTCGATAAACAAGAAAGATCATTTTAAGAAGATATTTCAAAGATACCAATAATTTGGGAAATACTTGAACCATAAAAGTTTATATTTGGTGTTCCTCAAGGAAAGATGTTGGACACATTATTTCTAAAGAAGGTATAGCTATTGATCCTAAAAGGATTCAAGCTATCCTTGATCTTTCACTTTCCTAGTATAAGAAAATCCTATAATCTTTAATAGGAAAATATTAATTTTATGAGAAAACTTATATCATATTTTACAAGTATACACTATGCTCTACTACTCTCATGCTTAAAAAATATGAGTGATTCATTAACCAATTGCCATCATGTTAAAAAATGATCAATAATTCACTAACAAATTACCCTCTTGGGTCTTTTCACACATAATTATCTAAGTTTACTTGAAACATTTACCTTTTGTGTCTCAACTCATAATATTAAGATGCATACCATAATCTTATGGTGTCCTATTTTTTATGCATGTTATTTTTATTTAAATAGTATATGATGAGGTCATTGTAGTGGTTTTAATTACTCACCATTTAATTTTTTATGAATATGTGGTGCCCAAGGGTGACATAATACAATCTTAAGTTACAAAGGTAGCAAATTTCTCTTAATTAATTACAATGAATCATATGGTTGCTAACTAATATTAAATATATTCAATCACTAGTAAAAGTAAACACACTTTTTTGGAAAGTAAATATGCTAAAATTAAACACACTTTACTCAAAACTAAACATATTGAAATTAAATAGATTTTTCTTGAAAAGGGAAACATTCTTTTGTATTAAAATGGAAATATTTAAAGGGAAATTTTTTTTTTGGACATTTAAATGGATTCCTGCAAATACTTAAATGAGAATATGAAAATAAGAACAAATCTCTAAGCGTGAACATACAAGTGAAATAAACTAGTGTAGCATTGTAAATTGTCACCCCTGATAATTTTACACTATCTTGACACCCTATTTTTACCTATAACCTTAATTATAATAATAATATATTCATTTTAGGCCCAGATTGATAAAATACATTTAAAGCCTCAACATTCTGACAAGTTTTAGCAAAAAGCACCTAGTCAAGGGCACGGGGTGCCCTTATCCTTAATGGGGTCCTAATTCAAATGTACATATATACCTTACAACCCAAAAGTTGCAGATCTAGAATCTTATATCTTAGTCAAGGAAGCTCCATGCCCTTGTCTAGAAAATTTTGCTTCATATTTTGATGATAGGTGCATAGATATCTAACTTTTTTAGATTTGGGTTTGTTCCGTTAGTGTTTGTTTTTGTTTGTGCAATAAATAACATATTCAAATCTAGGGTTTATGTCAAATAGGCTTGTTAAAACACACAAAATTTATCATCTCTATAATCAAAAGGACACAAACCCTAGGATATCAGCTCTCCCTTGTGGTAGCAAGCTAATCATCAACCATGGTTAATTTTGTATCCCAATGTGAAGTCAAGGGAAAAGAGGTCAATCCTATTTGGATCTAGGATTACTTGTACATCACAACTAGGTAAATAAATAATAAAACAAATTACTTTAAAAAAAAATACCACAAGATCTTATCCTTCAAATGAGTGGGCCCTACTCCCCTTATAGATCAATCTTCCACTTCTTGAATGATGTCAAGATTGTTTTCGTCTATTCAAAAATGTTGAAAAATATGCTCTTACATGTTGATTCTACTAATATAATCTAGTTACGTTTTACTTCAAATTTTGGATTGACCTATGCTAAACTATTTCATGAATGATTTTGTTAGCTCCTTTATGAACTTAAAAATAAATATTATTGAGGATCTAACTAGCCTAATATTTCCAAATCATAGCTCACATAAGAGTTATTCATTATTATAACTAAAGCATGAAAGGGCAAGTTTCAATCTTAACAAAATATTCATCTTAGATCTTATATAAGGGTGGTATTAAATTCAAGTTGAACTAAAGTGCTCCTAATTCCTAGAGACAAATTAAAGGTGTAACACTTTAGTTATTTCTAGCTAGCACAGTTGATTCCTTGAAAAAAGTAGAAAATAGAGCATGCATGGAATCGTTCCCAAAATAGGTGGTTGAGAGAGGATCTAACTAGCCTAAGATTTCCAAGTCATAACTCAAATAATAGTTCTTTATTTTTATAACTAAAGCATGAAAGGCAAGCTTCAATCTTAACAAAATATTCACCTTAGATCTTAGATAAGGGTGGTATTAAATTCAAGTTGAATTAAAGTGCTCCTAATTCCTAGAGACAAATTAAAGGTGTAACACTTTAGTTATTTCTAGCTAGCGCAGTTGATTCCTTGAAAAACATAGAAAATAAAGCATGCATGGAATTGTTCCCAAAACAGGTGGTTGAGAGACTTTTAACAACTAAGTTAGCTAAGAGTACTCAAAATTCATAAAATATGCACCAAAATTCCCAAGAAAAGTGTCATGAGTTGATAATCACCATTTCAAATTGATAGGATTGTGATTCTTCTTATTATGAAGTTGATTATTTAATTCCAAAGATGATAATATTCAATTCGAGTCATTTGTTTGTTCACTCTAGAGCTAGCTATAACAACTCTGATAAATTAATAAGAATTGAAACAAAGGAAAAAGATGGTGGTGTGGATAAAAGGGGTTCACCAGAATGAAATTATGACCTAGGACACCCTCACTTTTCTTAGTTTCATTAGAAAAAGAGATCTCCCAAGGATAGAATTGACTTTCAACCTTGAGGTGAGTCAACTCTATGGGGATAGGGATCTATTGTTTCCTAATGACAAAATTGACTGAAATGCACTTTTGGGAGAAAAATAAAATACTTAATGAACTCAATTGTATGATGTACAACTTGAAATCCAAATTATAAGGATAGCACAAATAGAAACAATAACTTTTAGGGAGATCTGAGGACATAGTGATATGTATCAAGCTCCAAAAGTTGGTTCTGAGTGTCCTGCAAGGACAGATTCGCCCTAGGGTGAATGGGTCTCTATATGGGGGTCCAAAATCTAATTTCACAGTCCTCTAATCCTAGTTATTAGCTCTTGATTTCTCCATATTCCAATGTCAAAAATTAAAAAATTAAATCTATAGGTGAGTTTTTGTGGCTTGACAACTTTGCAAAGTTGCTCTTTTGATCCAATTTCATTCCTTCTTCACCTGCAAATCTGCACATATAAAGAGAGGGAAAAATGCTTGTTTTTGGGTGAATAGGGGTTTGCCTTGGTCAAACCCCGACTTGGTAATTAAACCTTGATAATAAAATAATGACAAAATGGAAAGAATTTGATGAATGAACAATGTTATGTCACAACTCACCAACCCTTAATGGCTACCCTTAGAGGACTAAAGTCTAACACATCTCTCTAAGGATTGGATCTTGCATGAATTGGCTTGAATGATTGCTTGATTTGATGCTTGAATGCTTGAAACCTACATCACAATGTTAGCTCCAAAACATAATATGAACACACATGAATCTTGACATGATGATATGATCTTGAATGTTGTTGTAGATGCTTGGTAAATCTACTCTTCAATGCTCTTGACAATAATATTTTCTCTTATGAAGTTTGATTTATGCAAGTTAAGTTTGAATTGATAAAATAACTATGTATTTAAATGTGTTTATCTAATTTCCCAAAAAAATAGATTCCACAAGCCGACATTTGAAACTTGAATTTGAATTATTAAAATGCCACCAAAAACATATTAAAAATTGGGTCTTGGCACTTAATTAAGGAGGACCCATTTGCCCTTGGGCGAATGGGTCTTGGGACCTAAATCTAGGACACAAAATTTCCAGGGTGTTTTAATTAATATTAGCATTTTTTTAATGTTGGTTTCCCTTTCAGAAAACGGGAATAATAAGGCTTAGGAATGTATAATTTAGGCAATTAGAAGCTTAATTAAGTCCAATTAATTAAGGGGATGCAAACATAGTGTGAAAATGTAAGGAGTAAATTTTTCAACACTACATTTAGCCCCCACTTTAGTGAGAGTATGAGCCCATGCTCAAACTCACACTAAAGTAGACAAATAATTCAAGAGAGGTCTAATTGTACAATTGTTAGAAAGATGAGATAAAAAAGATCAAGGGGGTTGATCAAGACCTCAATATCAAAGATCCCATGGAAAACCAACAAAGGCACAAAGAGACATATGAATGCAGCAACAAGATACAACATCATACAATGTCAAAATTAATGCAAAGATAAAAAAGAAAAACAGATCAAGCTTTGACTATTTGTCCAAACAATATGGATCAAGCCTAGGTTGTTTTTCCAAGGATACGCTCACAAAGGCTAGTGTAGTCTAATATACACTAGGTGAGCCTCAAGGAAATATGAAAAACACACAATGGTTTGGTGCAGTTCGATATACGCGAAGTGTGTATTCATAACCATACCAAATTTATACTCCCTGATAACTTTGGTAAGGTGCCACCACACACGACAATCACATGACTAGCAAGTTGTTTTATGCTAGACATTTATGAAATAAAGGCACCACAAAGCAAGTTGTGTTATGCTTGGTGGCCAAGAGTTTTGTTTATGATAGTCAAAGGGGTTTTTCTTAGTTCATGAAAAGTCTCACTTTAGGGAACATCATGCTCGATATCACCATCAAGAGATGACTTTTTGAGAGATAAAATATTTGCATATTAGGGAATGCAAGCCATACCATTACCACAAAGAGGAACATCATATGCCAAAAAAGGTCACGCTCTTGCAGGACATCAAACCCAATGTCACCAAAAAGAAGATACATTATGTAAAATAAGAAGACCACGCTTTGAACAAGAGATCATGTCATCAAGCAAGCAACAAGCAGGAGGCATAATACCCCCACTTTAAAGAAATTGCTAAACACCGTGATATGAGAAACCACTTTAAAGTAGAAGATGATAAAATCCAATAGATAAAAGAGACATGAGAGCTTATGTTACACCCTGTTCTGTATTTTCCTAGCTAGATGAAATACTTGCATGTGTGTGTGTGTGTTTGTAACTTTGATGAAAATAAATGTGATTGTACTTTGTAAGAATCATTGGAAATATAATTAATAAATGGTGGATTCAAATTTATACACACACACACACACATATGTCTTAATTCTAACTATAGAATATACTACAAATGATTATTTTGTGATCAATTGACTACCTTTGTAAATGTGCCAAGTTGGTTGCAAGGACAGGTTCACGCCTCCAGAAGGGAGGGGAAGTATCACTCAGGAGAAGAGTTTGGGTCTAGTAACCCTTAATGATTCTAACTGAGCTTTTACACACTCACTTTTAGAATGGTCAAGTCAAGTCAATAAATATGGGAAAAGGGTAAGATACCTTGGTTTGATTGTTTAGGAGAAGTTTTGTTTGATTGTGAGATCATGCTTGAATTAAGTGTGAGTTTCTTTGTATTAATGAGTACGTCTTTAAAAGTATAATTGACAAGATATATACATAGGATGTATATATACATACATATGCACATGTCTATGATGAACTCATACACATGAGTAAAGACGTACATAAGTATACATAGATAGACATATCTACGCATGCTTATGGATAGATTACCCATATGCATGGGAACACCGAATGGATAAAGCAACACATATATATATATATTGAGTGTATATATGCTAGTCGATATTATTGCTATTATGAAAGTTTGAAGGTAATGTTATATATATATATATATATATGTGTGTGTGTGTGTGTGTGTGTGTGTGTGTAAAATGAATATATATTTATGTGTATATATATTGATATATGTGTATGTATTAATGAGAAGGCAACGTCCATACAAGTATATTAATATATATAAATATACATATGTATGTATGTATATATATACATGTGTGATATTAATCTAGATAGTAAATGGATATAAGTTTATGCATTCAAATGTCAAATGATGTATATTTATAATCATATGAGTTGATATATATATGAATATTTATACATATATATAATAACATGTTAAGTTATGTATATATATATATGTATAATAGAATATATATATATAGCATACACATATATATATTATTGATAAAATGTAATGTTTGAATAAGCATTAAATATAATTAAGTGTTGATATTTTAAATGCCAAGTGCATACTATACAAACTATAGTATATAGTGTTAGGTACAACAATAAAGAGCACGCACTAAAGGCAGTGCTATAAACATTTATCATGAATTACCATGCTTTTCAAATGGAACACAACATAATAGGAGGCGCGTGGGAAAAGATATAAGACATAGTCAAGAGTATTGAAGGCAATTTGAAATGCATTTAAAATCTTTGACTTGCTCTTTAATCTACAAACACCAAACAACACGTAAGAACTTTATGTGGCACCAAATTATGAATAATTGCATTGCTTTAGAAGTCTATTTTATTAGCTCTAGACAGTGATGGAAACCAAAGTAAATTGGAGAATAAGTCAAGTAGAAGTTGGCAAGAATAGATTCGACCTGTTTGATTATTTACCTTGCATTTTTTAGTAGTGTTCTTGATGTCCATGAATGAAGCGACCTGCTATGCTATTTTTTTGAGTCTTAAGTTTGAAATCTCCCACCTTTTATTTATTATGTCGAGTCGAATCAAATGAGCTAAGAAGTGTTGATTCAATTACCTTGTTTCTAGCTTGTAGATGTTAATTTTTGTGTATAAATAGAGGCATCCTTTGCCTCAAAGGGACACATATATGTATTCTACTATTATTTTTTGTGAGATACTCTACTTTTATTAGGTTTGTGAGAGAGTTAGTGAGTGGTTTTACAAGAGTTTTAATGAAATATTTTGTCAGAGTATTGGGAAGAGTGGGAGTGAATTGTTGCCAAGCTGCAAGCTGATTTGAGGAGGTTAGTATCGAAAACCAACTAGAACAACTTGGATCTTTATACTTATAGGCATACAAATTCTTACTCTTTTATGCTTGATTGAATTTAGAATGATTATATGATTTGCTTGTTTTTATTTGGGAAAACATATTATGTTTTAGGGAAAGATTGTTTTCAACCTTCGTGAAATTAAAGTCACTTGTTGTTTATAGTTTGGATTCTCTACTACTTGTGTGTTTGTACATACACCATATTAAGGAGTGGGTGTAATTATATATAGAATTGAACACTTCAATGGAGTGGAGTCTATATAGCTAAAGCTAGATTTGAATTGGTAGGCTATGGAAACACATGTCAACCTATTAGAAGAGTCCTAGTGAACTTAGTATATATAGGTTATTCTTGGGATTAAAGACTATCCAGTGGAGGGAATTGCCTATGCTAGATTATGATTGGTCTTAACAAATTGATCTAGAATGGTAGGTGAATGTGTGACATCCACTTGAAGTATTGGGTGATGAATACTTTGGCCAAAGTGGTGTAATTTGCCACTGGTTACATTGTTAGTTTATTGTGTTACCTTAGAGCAAGCTAGTTTGAGATTGTCATACACGTAGAATATAGATAAGTTGTATGGTAAAGTTCTAGTTATACAAGGCACAACACCAGCTTAGGATTGGCTAGTATTTTATGGTTTCCAGACCAAATCTCTTCGTCAAAGGGTAGGTCCATCTTACCATATGCGATAGATGTGCAGGGGATAGCAGTTAGTCCATGGATGGCAGAAAAGCGCTTGAGTGATGCTTCTCCTCTCAGTCAGTGAGCCAAGATTTGAAAGCAGATTTCCTGGATCAATTATTTTACTAGATCTATTGAAGCTCAAATGAGCTATGTATGTAACTTGTATCTATTTATTTAAAGATGGAAAATGTATTTTCTGTCTAGATTATGAAATCATTTATTTGGAAATATTGTACGTATCATTGAATGAAATGAGAATAATATTTTATTGCCATCATATATGCATATTATCTTGTTTTGAAGTAAAAAAATTTATCACCATCTGTTTGGCATTTAGATTAAATTCACTTGTGGTAAAACATAGGAGAAATTACTGAGTTAAGGGGCATGTTACAACTTATTTGGGAAACCCTATGCTAAATATATGTTTCCAAATAAAGCTACATCATGAAAAGGAGGTTTCCCCCCACATGCAATCCTAAGATAACACATAAGGGATCCACGGATTTGGGGTTAGCATATGTCTTTGCTATAGTGATATAATCAAGCTCGGAGCTATCACCATTACCCAAATAACTCATGGAACAACGAGCACAAAGGAATAATGACCCATAGAGAGTGAAAACAAAGGAGAATCCTTTTAGGTCAACATCGAAGAGACCTAAATGTCTCGATGCTTTGCATCATCCCCAAAAGGAAACACAAGACAAATGAAAAGATAATGGTTACAAAAAATAGAAGAATGAAGATACAAATAGAAGAATGTCACAATAAATTCGCTTCCTTTGTATCCTTGCACCAACGGAGTGACAAGGGTCATCCAAAGTAGGCTCATAAACATAAATAAACACCAAGCAACACAGTACGAGGGATCACATTATGCACATGTGCAATCACATAAAGAACATGAATAGACATATATCTAGTATGACACATGCAATCTGACCTAAAGCAAGTTGTCTACATCCCAATCTTGTTCATCATATATAGAAGACAGATGACTAGCCAAAGGGGCAACAATGAGTGGAAAACTAGGACAAGGCTATCTAACCCCTTGCTCCTCAAATGTAGGATAAGGATTAGCCAAGATAGGTGATGATAATGTTCTCCTTGAAATATAGAAATGGTTTACATTAAATGTAATACAATTAATAGTGAGTATGTGATGATTCTACAACTATCACATGGCAAGGAGAAAAGTGTGTGCATTCTAGTCAATAATTTAATATTCACGTAGCAACTTTTGTAAAATGCAACACTCATCAGTAAGATGCCCAAGAGTTCTATGATATGTATAGTAAGACATGTTTGTACTTTTACCATGTTTAACCTCTTTGATAGGTGGTAGTGTAATCAATCCTATACTGAGAAGTTGATCCAATTTTCATTCAGTCTTTGTTATAGTGTGTAAGAATGGTAACTTCTTGAGTTTATAGGGCTTGGGTTTCTTACTTGATTGGGAAACTTGTTGAGGTGGAGGTGGAGGATCTAAGGTTACCTGATAATACTCATGAGGCATTAATTGGTGTTCTGAAATAATATTATGGAAGAGAATACATTTTGGACAGTAGGAGAGGTGGTCGGAGGAGGAGATCCTTGATATCCTAGTCCCTTGGTATCCTCTGATGGTTGTTATTCTAGCCATTGATGGATTCCATGTTCATTAGTTATGTCACATCCTTTTTTGCTTAATATTTTGAAGCCTTGACTATAACTCTCTTTTAGATTGATGGGTGTATCAGTAACTCGATGAGCATAGGATAGAAGAGTATCACTATTGTCCTTGTTAACAATTTCTTTCATGGTTGATGGTTGAGGCTTGTTTTGTGTTTCAATTTTGGGATGTAAAAGGTTGAACATATCAAGTGATGTGTGATAGGCTATCGTTAGATCCCATTACTTTAGAATATAATATTCAATTTTTCAACCGGGTAGTGTTCAAGGCAATCTGCAATAGAAGAAGTCTAGAGTATCTCCCTCAGGTTTTCTAACTTTTAAGAACAACTTAAGATTAATTCTAACTTCAAACTGTCTAACTATAAAACTACAAAGTAATTTATTCCTAAGAAAACAAAAAATGCTTGAATTGGAAGCGTAAGAAAACTAATTTAGAAAGCATAATAACTAAATTGAAAAGCACAGAAATGACTAAAATAAGAAGCTGGGAAATTATAAAAGCAGAAAAACTTATAGCAATCCATAAAACATTTTCCTAACAATAAAGATTCTAGCAATTAATAACAGAAACTACGAAAGTGAAAAGATAACAAATACTTCAGAACTAAAATTTCATAACAGTAAACTTAATGATTCTCTATAGAACAACATTATAATAAAAGAAAACACTTATCTACTCCCATCGAGTGGCCAGCTCAGGGGTTATCACATTCATTCTCAGCTCACATTCACAGCTATTTCAGAAACATTTCTATCAATCATAGTTATCATCCATGTGTCATAACTCAGAATTTTAGATAACAATCTCTTTATTCATAAACCTCAAAAACATTTTGACAGTATAACATTACTTTTCATTGTATATCTTACTTCTAGAGATCATATCTTTTATAGAGAAACTGTAACTACATGCTATATTTCAAATGGTATCGATAACCATTGAAAATATCTAAATAGATCTATGGATAACTCGTATATCTTTAAACCCATTACACAGTATTTAAGAGGATCAAGTCAAGCCATAAAGTCTTTAATTCAAAGGATAATAGAAATAACAACTTTAAGAACAACTACATCTTTGGTCCATCACCCTGAAGTTCTGGAGCATATTTCTAGCATATATCTTCAGCCTATTCTGGAGCACGTGCCAACTGGATGCTTCAATCTGCAACTTTGGTTAACCGATTATTATCTACAAAACACTTAAAACAACCCATTAAATCTGTATTGGAAAATTACTTCAAGGAATCAAAAGAAATAAATTTTATACAATTTCTCACTAAAAATTAAGTAATTATTTCTCCTAAAATTTAATTAATTGGTAGAGGATAGAGATTTTGCATGTATAAATCAGGTCTTTATGGTATTATCATGATGAGGTTATTTTTACCTCATCATTTCCTCCCCTTCCTAATTCTTGGCAGGTCCTCCTGTCCCTTGATTATAACTCTGCCCTCTACTCCCTTCTTCATATTTTGCACTGATATCATACAAATCTTTTGTTGTGACATCAAAGTTTACAGGGGAATTGTGGAAGCCTCCATGAAAAGCAACTCCCTGTTTCCATTCATTGAAAATTCTATCATCCTGATCTGTATTAATATGAAAAGTAGGGGCTGGATATAGCAATAAAGGAGGTTTGTACCTCATTCCTATCCATTTTGTTTTGAGATCTCCTAAAATTTTGGCCAAGGCATCTGCTCTTTTGAAGGACCATCTGAGACTAAGAGGAGAGATCACTTCTCTTTTCTTTAGATATATAGGCAGTGGAGTGTATCTCTCTTCACATGCGTGCCAAGCCCTACCAACCAATTTTTGCCCCTATTCTATGAAATGATTATAAAAAACTTGAAGGCTATCATCATACCTTTCCTTCATTTTCTCATCCAACAAAAGAGCTACAAATGTCTTTTTAAAAGTTGTTGGTCTACTATTTGGAGATCTCATTTGAAGTCTTATACTTTTCTCTATTTGAACATATTCTTTATTACGTTCTTGCCAATGGATTTGATTCCGCATAGTAGACAACAGAGATCTTAATTGCACTTCCCCCACAAAAAGATTAACAAAGAAATCAGTATGCTTTTCTAACAAAAGATCATGGGTAAAGAATTCACAAAGCATATCTTGCTCTTCAGGCTTTGAGTCTACAATTTTTTTAACAAATTCTTTATCATTAGGTTCATAAGGCTGGTCATTGTAAATTATAATCAATTTCCATCTAAAACATTGAATACACTCTTGATGGTCTTCTACAAGATAAAATAAATTCAGTTATTTGGCATGCATCCTGTTTCCCCTTATAAGCTTTATGAAATGCTTCTCTTAATAACACCATTTCCATTTTCAGTCTGTTATTCTCAACTTGTGCATTCCTTAGGAAATAGCACCATTCCATCCATTTCATTAATAATGGAGGAATCTTAATTTGTAACCATTCAGTTACCGTTAGCTCGGTTTGAACTTCTCTGGATTCCATCATTGGTTTACTTGTGCTTTCCTGCAAGTCCTACTCTAATTCTATAATCTTACTAAGAGAAGCATTTAATTCTTCCTTTTGTCTTTTCTTTTCTTCTTCAAAGGCTGAAAACATGAGCATAAAATTTCCTTTTAAATTCTGAATTTCTTTTTTTAATCCATCCATGTGTATCCTATTTTCCTCATCACAATTCTGAATTTGTATTTGCAGCTCGGTAATAGATGTATCTTTTCCCTGCATTTCCAACTTTAAATCCTGAATTTCTTGATCCATTTTATTTATTACAGTCTTATACACCATTATTTCCTCTTGTTGTAATTCCATCTTTTCCTTATTTTCATGCAACTGACTTCTTAACTCTTCTATCTCTAATTTCAATTTTTCCAATTCTATGTTAATATTTTTAGTTTCAATTATTTCAATTGCTTTATTAATAACTGGAGACAAGTTTCCTAACATACTGTCATCAACCTCCATAGGAAGTGGAGATTGTCCCCTTTCTATTTCCTGTTTTTCTTGTTCTACAGCTTCTTCTTCAGACACCAAGTGAAAATGTACTTTTTCAACAGACATTTCTTTTTCTGAGGATTGGTGAATTGACTCCTTAGTTTCCAAGTTTTTCTTTTTCTTTTTATATTTTGACCTAATCCCTTTACTCTGTATTGGGGTTTCTGCAAATCCAGAGGATAATCTTTTGCTCCACCTTAAAGGAGGAGTATCTTGATAATTTAAAATAGTTGGATCATTTAGAAGAATAGTTCTTCTTTTCCTCTTCTTAACAGGATGAGTATCCACATTTGGATTCATTATCTTTACATCTTCTATCTGGGCCAAAGTTTCAAACTCATCATTTCTAAATTATGGCACTTCTTCACCAACTATGGTAGGAATTTGGGCTTCAGGAGCCTTAGGGTCTACAAGGGAAGTTGCTCCGGAAGGTGAAGCAACTTGTTTTGAATATTCTCCTAATTCTAACTTCCTTCCTAATGTAGGCATATAAAACTTCCCCAAAAAAAATTCCCATTTTCTTTTAGGTTTCTTACAGAAATGATATTTACAAATCAATTGAATTAACCCATGATGTTTTAATGGCCCTAAACCAGCTTTATATCTTTCTATTGAAGAATTAATAGAATCATTCAAGAAATGAGGCAAATTAACCCTTGGAGCAGGGTTTTCCTTCCCATGGCGCAAATGTGTTAACATGCGGAATGTTTGTCCTACCACAGTAGTGAGTTGACCTTCACAAGTAAAATATCTAATAATCCATGCAACAATAGTACCCCAGGGTTCTAAGATAGAAGCTCGTTGAAACCTCTTATTTTGTCCCCTAGTACTGACAACTATCATGGGTTGAGGATCTCCCTGTCTAAGAAACAATTCTGATAATTTTTGATATGTGGTTTGTGTTGTTTCAAATATTTTAATGCCAGAATCTTCTAACCCTGAAATAGAAGAGATAACTTTTGAACTCACCTTGAAATGCTTCCCATGTAGAATCACTTGACCATTAGAGTAATTTTCCACAAATGCATTCACCAGCTTTTCATTATACCCTTTGAACTTCTTGACAAAATCCAACCAGCCCACTTCTTCAAACAGCCGAGAGATGTTACTTAATCCCAACAATTTTTCTGCAGAAGTCAGCTCAAATTTCTTCTTTGTACCGCCCTTCTTTTTTTCTTGCTTACCACCCTGTTGAAAAATTCAATAATGCCAAAGACTTGTGCACTGATATTTGTAAAAATATGATCGGACTGTAATCATTTACTCTACTCTTGCTCAGAGCTTGTTGTATAATAATTTCAATTTGCATGAAGGGCCGCAAAAAGAGTAGTGTACTTAACAATTAATCACCAAGTGGCTCAATTTACTAAATTGGGAAAGGAAACTCTTGCCAATAAATCATATTTTATTCAAAAATAACTACTTATTTAAAGAAGAAAAAATTGTACTTACTTCCATTCCATGATCGCTTGAAGATCTTATACCTCTACCGATTTGACAGGATGATGCAAGGGTATTGGTTGAGGTGACGGTATAATTATTATGACATGAATGAAGAATCTCATGGATGACGAAGTCATTAATGAAGGAAACTATTATGGCGGCTTTCATTTATAACGGAAAAAGAAGGCGTGTGTACCAATGTACGATAATCAAAGCATCGAGGAAGATTTGAAAAATCTTTTAGAAAGGAGTTGGCGAAATGAAAAATGAATAAGTTTTGGAGCACACGTAAAGCATGCATTTGGAACAAATAAAGTGGTTAAAGTTTCAGAGCATGCATAAGGCATGCATTGGAAACTTAGAAAATGGATAAGTTCTGGAGCATTGCCGAAAGATGCAACTGAAATGGTAACCGAATGAAAGTTCTGGAGCATCGTCGAAAGATACAGCCAGAGCAGCAACTAAATGAAAGTTCTGGAGCATCATCAAAAGATGCAATTGAAGCAGCAACTAAATGAAAGTTCCAGAGCATCGACGAAAGATGTAGCCAAAGCAGCAACTAAATGAAAGTTCTGGAGCATCGTCGAAAGATGCAGCTGGAGCAGCAACTGGAGAGAAGAAAATGACGAACACCACTTAACTTGAACTTCAGGAGTTATATCATTCTACAAGAACATCCTTCCAACATGGTAGGCTGAAGAGCGGGTTTCAGAGCATCGGGCATTCAAACCGTCAAGTTCTAGAGCACTGGCCAGTTGAATGATCAAGTTTCAAAGCATCTTGGAAGGGTGCTCCGAAAGTTGATATTCCTTTATGAGAGGTCCTACAAAATGAAAACACGTGTTAAGTCCAAAAATTTATGAAAAATGCTTTGAAAACAAATTGGGTACACATGTCTTTTTATTACAATTTTTCATCAAAATTTTATATATATATATATATTATTTTTTATTTTTATTTTTTTAGATAACATATAAACATTAAATCAAATAGACTCTGCCTTGGCAGAGTCAATGCATTGGATCTCTCCTTGCATTTCTACTAGCTTTGTAAATTCTTCTTTATTAACTGGTTTATGGTAGATACATAGGCGATGACCATTAACTAAGAGAGTTCGTAAATCACCATCAATAGGCTTTAACTAAACTATTCCATTCGAGAAAACTTCAGAAATTTCATATGGCCCCAGCCAATGAGTTCTGAGTTTTCTTTTATGATCTTTATATCTTGAATCAAATAGCAACGCCCAGTCACCATTATGAAATTCTCTCTCTTTAATATATTTGTCATGCCAAACTTTTCGTTGATGTTGAACTAGTTCAGTTTGATGAACAGCATCCAAACGAAGCTCATCCAACTCATTTAACTGTAAAACTCGTTCTATTTGAGCTTGTTTCAAATCTAGACCCAACTCCATAGTTGTACGTAGGGTCTGAAGTTCAAATTCAATGGGAAGAAGAGGTTTCTTTCCAAAAACAAGCTCATAGGGACTGAATCCAGTTGTAGATTTCCATGTTGTATTGTATGCCCAAACGGCTTCAGGCAATTTCCTGGCCCAATCTCTTCTTCCTGAAGAGATAGTTTTTGTCAGTATGTTTTCTAACTCCCTATTATTCACCTCTACTTGACCATTTACTTGAGGGTGATAAGGAGATGAATTCTTATGGCTCACCTGAAAATGGTCTGTAAATGCTAGGAGAACTTTGGACATAAATTGGGGTCCCTGATCTGTAACGATAGTTCGAGGGGCTACAAATCGAAGAAAAATTTTGTTATAGAGAAAATCAGCAACTTGCTCTTCTCTAGCAACTCATAAAGCTTGAACTTCTGCCCATTTCGTCAGATAATCGGTACAAACTAATATGTATTCTTTCCCTTGAGAGGAAGGATCTATGGGGCTGATAAAATCTAACCCCCATTTTTCTAATGGTTCCAAAGTTACCTGAGGCTGCAAAGGCATTTTTGTAGAAGCAATTGGTCTTCCTACTCTTTGACATTCATCACAATGACGAACATAACTTTTAACATTTTTATGCATTGAAGGCCAATAATATCTAGCACCTAAAAGTTTATGAGAAGTTATTTTTGCAGAATAATGACCCCCTGAAGGATTATCGTGACAGGCCCTTATAATACTATAAGTTTCATTAGCCCTGACACATCTTCTCAAAACCATATCAGGTCCACAACAAAATAAAATCCCATTAATCCATTTAAATGGTGCACACTCTCGAATAATTCGCTTCCTTTGTTTTGATGTAAATTCAGGAGGTACTTCAGAAGTAGCTAAATAGTTGGCAATATCATCAAACCAAAGAACCTTTATAGAGATAGCAAACAAATTTTCATCTGGGAACTCATCTTGTACAGGTGCTCAATCATCCTCTTCTTGTTTGATTCAAGATAAAAAGTCTGCCACCTCATTAAATTTCCCTGGCTTGTCAAGTATTGTCACATTGAACTCCTGAAGAAGTAGTAACCATCTCATTATTCGACCATTAACTACAAGTTTATTCATTAAATATTTTGTAGCTGAGTGATCTATATAAACTATAACTTTATATCCTATAATATAATGACGAAACTTTTTGATGGCATGAACCACAGCTAAGAATTCTTTTTCTATCGTCGTATAGTTTCTCTCAGCAAACGTTAGGTTTTTGCTAATAAAATATATGGCATATTTACCCCCATCCTCATCTTCTTGTCCTAATACTGCACCAATTGCATCATCTGAAGCATCAGCATAAATGTGAAAGGGAAGACTCCAATTTGGTCCATGTAGTACAAGAGCAAAGACAAGCTTTTCTTTTATCATTTCAAATGATTGTTGACACTCAGACGTCCAATTAAACTCCACATCTTTTTGGAGAAGAGAAAACATAGGGGTTGATATCTTACTGAAGCTTTCTATGAACCTTCTATAATATCCAGCATGTCCAAGAAAACTTCGAACATCTGTTTGTGTTTGAGGTACAATCAATTGTTGAATGACTTCAATTTTTTTAGGATCAACTTTTATTCCTTCCGAGGAAATGTGATGGCCTAAGACTATTCCCTGTTCCACCATTATTAAACACTTTTCGTGGCTAAGGGACAGTCGATTTTCCTCACAAACCTCCAAAACCCTATCCAGGTTTTGAAGAGCTTCATCATAGGTTGACCCATATACTATGAAATCATCCATATAAACCTCTACACAATCATTGACAAGTGTTGCAAATATAGCCAAAATGGCCCTCTGAAAAGTCGCTGGAGCATTACAAAGTCCAAAAGGAAGAACTCGGTATGCATATGTACCCCAAGGACAAGTAAACGTTGTCTTATCTTGGTCTTTTGGTGCTACCTGAATTTGGTTGTAACCACTAAATCCATCTAAAAAGGAAAAATATTTCCTCCCAACCAAATTGTCTAGAACCTAGTAAACGAATGGTAAGGGAAAATAATCTCTAAAGGTGGATTTATTGAGTTCTCTATAATCCATGCAAATTCTCCACTTTCCATTTTTCTTTGGTACAACTACCATAGGTGACACCCACTTACTTACTGAGATAGGATAAATGAATCTTGCACGAAGGAGTTTCTCAATCTCAATTTTGACAAGATCCTTTAATGCGGGGTTAAGTCTCCTCTTTGGTTGATGAACAGGTCTCATATTAGGATCAGTATAAATGTGATGAGTACAAACACTCGATTGAATCCCCCTCATGTCTGTATAGTCCCAAGCAAAAGCTTTAGACCTTTTTACCAGCACATTAAATAATTTATCCTCTTTTATTTCTATCAACCAACTATTGACATTCACAATTTTTCCTGGTAGCAATATAATTGTTTTTGTTCCTAGATAGGCCGAAGTGATAGTATGTATTGGTCGTAACAAAGTGTTGAGAGGACAACTATGAGGTATAAGCCAGTGAAATCTTGTAATATCATCAAAGAAATAACTCGTTCTAGGAATCATATTAGCCAAGGGACAAGGCATCCCCATGGTAACATAATTTTGTTCCATCCCACTTATATCAATTGGTTGTCCCAAAATTTCTAGTACATCATCTATCACTTCTTCACTCAAACCTATAGCCAAGTGTGCAACCTCATTTACTAACTCATCCTCTAATTCCTCTCCATGTTGTTTAATCGCTACCATGGCCAAGGAGGCCAAGCTGTCTTGCCCACTAAATTCTTCTCGTTCATCAACCTAGACTTTATTATATTTGGTAGGCTTACTAGGAGGATATAAAAATAAACATTTACTATCTGGACCATGTGAAATGGTCATTCCTCCTTGACAATCAATTTTAGCAGCGACAGTAGCCAACCATGGTCTTCCCAAAATTATTGGATAACTATCTTTAGGTGTAAGCGATTGGATTATTTGAAAGTCAACTGGATATTCCCATCCATCAACTTTAACAAGAATATTTTTTATACCACCTTTTGGAATGGCTATAGACTGATTTGCCATCTGTAAGACTGTAGTTGTAGGACTTAAATCAGTAAGAATTAATTTTTCCATTACATCCACCGTCATTACATTAATAGCTGCTCCCAAATCCACCAATGCATTAGGTATTGCTACCTCATTAATTGTAATAGTAATCAGTGGACTCCCAGGATCATCATATTTTGGAGCAACAGTCTTTCCAGACAAAAATTCAGCTAAATAACCATCAATGTGCACAGTGTTTATTTTCTTTGGTTTCCTTCCTAGAGTTCTAATACACAGTTGTTTGATCAACTAATTTAATTCAGGGATTTCCTTTATTGCCTGCAGCAAAGGAACCTCAATTTGCAATTGTTTAATTTCCTGAATTAATGCAGTTTCAGAAGCTAATGTCATTTCCGGAGTATCTTTTGGAATTGTTGATTTCAGACACTCTGGAAATGGTGCTTGATTTTTCTCCTTTGAAGGGATATCTTTACTAAACTCAGTCAAAGACTGACCTCCTTCCTCTCGAGGTAAATCAGTAGCTCCTGCTACTGAAGACAGTAATATTCGCGGGTAGGGTAGTATCTTTCTCAAAATTTTGAGAAATAGGTTCATCCACTACTTCCTCAATAGTGGGTGATTGAAGTGTCCTTCCAGAATGTAACTAAACATTTCCACAATGAATTGCATTAAGTCCTGTGACATTATCTTGCTCAATAGTATATACCGGAGTATTATGTTGATTGTTCTTAGGATTGGGAAGTGGTTGTGCTGGAAGTTGAGGTTGATTTACTTGCTTCGTCTGAGGAATATTTTGAGGTGGTGATAACAAATTTTGTTGTTGATTACTCCTAGGACTAGTATAAAATTGATTTTGTCCTTGATTCCATTGGGGAGCAATGTGTTGTGGGTACCATTGTTGTTGTGACTGGTTTGGCCACTGTTGAGTTCCCCATGATTGACTTGCCCATTCAGGAGATCCCCAATAAGGAGTTCCCCAAGTAGGCTTTGGAAGATAGGGTTGATTCCAAGATGGAGGCCATTGATTACCAGCCCAGTTATTCTAGGGTCTCCATGCAGGATTGGAATTTTTCCCATAATAAAAATTACCTCCCTGGTGTTGATTTAGCACATTTATTTCTTCTTCAACCTGAGCAGTTTTTTTCTTAGTATTCTTAAGATCTGTAAGAAGCTCGCATTGATTGGTAGGGTGGATTTGCTCACAAAGTTGACAAACATTAACCTTGTCTAAAGGGCACTCACATAAAAGATGTTTATTTCAAGACCTAGGACAATAGATTGACAAAGTCTCAGGGTTATGTGTCTTTGCTTGTATACCATCCAACGCAGTGTTCAATTGGACAAGTATGTCTATCTTAAGATTTGCTATTTCTTCTCGGAGCTTACCTATCTCATTATTCCCTTTGAAAAGATTTGTTTTTCGGATTCCTCCACGAGTACGTGAAAAATTGTGACACAAATCACATATGTCTTCAAGGTTTAACTAAGACACATCACCTTTTCCCATTAAATCAAGACTTCTTCTTGCATCATCATCGAGTCCTTTAAGAAATATAGTCTTGAGAATCTCAACACTAATTATCGTTTCTCCACATCATTTAGATAAGAAAAGAAACCTATCCAAATAGTCCTCTAGACTCTCATCCTCATTCTGCCTAAGTTTAAACAGCTCTTCCTTACGATCACTCACCCTACAATAACTCTGATATTTATTCAAGAACACAGTCTCCATTTCTTCCCAAGATGTAATACTTCCAGATGGTAGTCCCATAAACCAACGCATGGTTGAATCCTTCAAAGTAGAAGGAAACAACTTCAGTTTCTGGTTGTCATTTTTATAGACATAGGTTTGATAAAGGACCTTAAATTCAAAGAGAAATTGGTCTAGGTCTTCTGAAGATAAACCACAAAAGGTTGGAAGGAAAGCTGGAGAGATTTTTTTCATCATTGTATCATCATCTGCATCTAGAGCAATAGGATAAGTGAACATTCTAGGTAGTGGAGGATCATTTTTATTACGATTGGCATCATTACGGTTAGCTTTTTCCCTCTAATCTCCCATGATGTTCAGAGGAATATGCTCCTCAAAAATAATTTTGTCAACAACAGGTTGCACTACAGGATGATCTTCTGGAAGATAGTGGAAAGCCTCGGGTGGGTTAGGCTCAAGTAATTCATCAGCAAAATGGTCTTCTGAGCCTTGGGCCTCCCTATGTATAACTGGGATGTATTTTGGGGGGGTCTTTGGTATAAATCGTCTGTGAGGGCCTCTTTTCCTAACCATGCAGAAAAGGAAGCCAAAGATAATATTTTTGGCCTAAAAGATGTATTCTAGGCGTCTTCTATTAACACTTAAGCAAAAGAAGCTAAGGGGGCCCTGGCAACAGCGCCAAAAAGTGATAGGCTATCGTTAGATCCCATTACTTTAGAATATAATATTCAATTTGTCGACCGGGTAGTGTTCAAGGCAATTTGCAATAGAAGAAGTCTAGAGTATCTCCCTTAGGTTTTCTAACTTTTAAGAACAACTTAAGATTAATTCTAACTTCAAACTGTCTAACTATAAAACTACAAAGTAATTTATTCCTAAGAAAACAAAAAATGCTTGAACTGGAAGCATAAGAAAACTAATTTAGAAAGCATAATAACTAAATTGAAAAGCACAAAAATGACTAAACTAAGAAGCTGGAAAATTATAAAAGCAAAAAAACTTATAGCAATCCATAAAACATTTTCTTAACAATAAAGATTCTAGTAGTTAATAACAAAAACTATGGAAGTGAAAAGATAACAAATACTTCAAAACTAAAATTTCATAATAGTAAACTTAATGATTCTCTACAAAACAACATTATAATAAAAGAAAACACTTATCTACTCCCATCAAGTGGCCAGCTCGGGGGTTATCACATTCATTCTCTGCTCACATTCATAGCTATTTTAGAAACACTTTTATCAATCATAGTTATCATCCATGACTCATAAATCAGAATTTTAGATAGCAATCTCTTTATTCATAAACCTCAGAAACATTCTAACAGTATAACATTACTTTTCACTGTATATCTTACTTCTAGAGATCATATCTTTTATAGAGAAATTGTAACTACATGCTATATTTCAGATGGTATGGATAACCATTGAAAATATCTAAATAGATCTATGGATAACTCGTATATCTTTAAACCCATTACACAGTATTTAAGAGGCTCAAGTCAAGCCATAAAGTCTTTAATTCAAAGGATAATAGAAATAACAACTTTAAGAACAACTACATCTTCGGTCCATCACCTTGAAGTTCTGGAGCATATTTCCAGCATATATCTTCAACCTGTTCTGGAGCACGTGCCAACTAGATGCTTTAATCTACAACTTTGATTAACCGATTATTATCTACAAAACACTTAAAACAACCCATTAAATCTATATTGGAAAATTACTTCAAGGAATCAAAAGAAATAAACTTTATACAATTTCTCACTAAAAATTAAGCAATTATTTCTCCTAAAATTTAATTAATTGGCAGAGGATAGAGATTTTTCATGTATAAACCAAGTCTTTATGGTATTATCATGATGAGGTTATTTTTACCTCATCAATGGGATGATAGGAGCTATTGTTTGTTGCATGGATGGATAAAAGGATGCATTGTTCTCAAGGTTACGTATGGATTCTTGTATGAATTGTTGCATGTTATCTTTTTCTTGACCTAAGATGTCCACCTCACGGGGATATTCATTAGGAGGTGAAGGTTCATGAGTGCTATCAATTGCATTGGGATCATCTCCAAATATAAAACTTGAAACATCAACCAAGGATCTTAAGGTCATCCATATGCTACCAAAACACATATCAATAATGAATTTTGATGTAAATTTTTAGATCTGAAATGATAATTAACTGATTGTAAAATGAAAGAACCTGAAAATGATATCTTTTGAATACAAATTTTTTTTTTGAACAAGGAACTTGTTTTGACCAATTAACTTGAATGCAAACAATTTCTAAAAACTGCAATTCTAGAAACAGAAACTAAGATCTACAAATAGCCAGAAATAAAGCAAACAAAGATAAATTTATGCCCAAAAATCTAGAAAATGACTTGTATAGGGATAGTTTTTCCCTAGGGCGAATGGATCCTTGCACAGGGGTTTGAAAAATTAAGTTTCAAGTTTCTGAGTTGATGTTTAAGGTTGTTGTTTCAGGTTGCAAACTAATTCTTTCAGTTATAGATTTCCAAATTTTTATGATGAAATGCAATTGCAATTTGATGACAAACAACAAGCAAAATGACAACTTTCTAGATACAGTTTTGTTTGAATTTTTTGATGTAAATGATAAAAAACACTACTATGCATACTATTATGTAAAGTGAATGCAATATGTATGAATTTTTTTTGGATTTTTGAGATTTTAAACAATGCAAAATGCAATTTTAAAACCCTAAATGAAATGCAAACTAATACAATTTTGAAAACCCTAAATGTGATGTAAAAACTAATGCAAAACCTAGATCTAGAGTGTTGAAAGACTACCAAATCAAAAAGCTTATAGTGTAAGAATGTCAGGTTCACCAAAATGAAGCAAAGGGAAAAGATGGTGATGTGGATAAAATAGGTTCACCAAAATGAAATGATGACCTAGGACCTCAATTTTCCTAGTTTCATTAGAAAAAGAGATTTCCTAAGGATAGAATTTGCTTTCAATCTTGAGTTGAGTCAACTCTATGGGGATGGGGATTTCTTGTTCCCTACTAAAAAAAATGATAGAAATGCACTTTTGGGAGATAAAAATAAAATACTTAATGAACTCAATTGTATGATGTAAAACTTGAAATGCAGAATATAAGGATAGCACAAACAGAAATAGTAACTTTTAGGTAGATCTAAGAAGGGCAGAGTGATATGTACCAAGCTCCAAAAGCAAGTTTTGAGTGTCCTGAAAGGATAGATTTTCCCCTAGGGAGAATGGGTATCTGTACAAGGGTTCAAAATCTGATTTCATAGTTCTTTGATCCTAGATTTTAGATCCTAATTTCTCTAGATTCCACTATCAGAAAGTCAGAAATAAAATCTATAGGTGAGTTTTCGTGGCTTGACAACTTTGATGACAACTTTGCAAAATTGCTCTTTTGATCCAATTTTAGTCCTTCTTCACCTACAAATCTGTGCATACAAAGAGAGGTAAAATGTTTGTTTTTGGGTGACTAGGGGTTTGCCTTGGTCAAACCCCGATTTGGTAATTAAACCTTGATGATAAAATAATTATTAAATGGAAAGAATTTGAGGAATGAACAATGCTATGTCACAACTCAACAAACCCTTAATGGCTTCCCTTAGAGGACTGAAGTCTAACACATCTCTCTAAGGATTGGATCTTGCATGAATTGGCTTGAATGACTGGTTTATTTGATGCTTGAATGCTTGAAGCCTACATCACAATGTTAGCTCCAAAAAATAATATGAACACACATGAATCTTGACATGATGATATGATCTTGAATGCTATTGTAGATGCTTGGTAAATTTTCTCTCCAATGCTCTTGATAATAATATTTTCTCTTGTGAAGTTTGAATTATGCGTGTTAAGTTTGAATTGATAAAATAACTATGTATTTATAGGTGTTTATCTAATTTCCCGAAAATTAGATTCCACAAGTTGAAATTTGAAACTTGAATTTGAATTATTAAAATTCCACCAAATTCATATTAAAAATTGGGTCTTAGCACTTAAGGAAGACCCATTTTCCCTTCGGTGAATGGGTTTAAGGACCTAAATCTAGGACACACAATTTCCAAGGTGTTTTAATTAATATTAGCATTTGTTTAATTTTGGTTTCCCTTTTAGAAAACAAGAATAATAAGGCTTAGGAATGAATAATTTAGGCAATTAGAAGCTTAATTAATTCCAATTAATTAAGGGGATGCAAACATAGTGTGAAAACATATGGAGTACATTTTTCAACACTACAAGAAAGAAAGATTATCAATCTCTATTTCTAGATTCTTTTTCTTTGCTTGAGCTCTTTATTTGCCATAAAAATATACAGAGATATAGAAAACATGATTTGCATGATTATTTAGGCTTGCTTACATAAAGAAGAAAAAATTAAGAAACACATCATAATTCTACTTTATAACAATCTTAATCATTAGTCCTACAATAAGCTCATTGTTTAATACTTATTTTAATGTGAAATCTTGCAATGTCTTTGGATAATAAAGGATACATTACTTTTTTTTAGGAAAAGGTGTGTTGTCCACCTTGCATAGTGTTATAAATACAATATTTTATTTATATGTGGTGCACCTAAGGAATCTAGGCATGCATGCTCCACATGGGCTATCATTCTTGGGGCCACCTTATGTGTTATATGCAACATTGGATTAAATATTTAATGTAGGGTTGCACATGGAAAAAATATTTAATGTTGGGAAAACTTAGTACCAACAATTAAATATTTAGCTTAATGGTTTTGTAAGCTCATGGTATTAGTCACATGGTTTTATGTAATACCACTTGGTGGTTGTGAATGATAATCAGCACCAAGCTAATCAAAAACAACACAAACAAGATTAGTCATTCAAATAAGCACAAACATCATTCCCTACGAGATTCTTGATCCAACAAAGATGCAAACATGAAACAAAAGCACAAAAGAAAGCAAATGAAAGCATGTTAACAAACTAAATAGATCAAACCTCCATACCATAGGGGGATTGGTGTCACTTTGATGTGGAAAGTGGACCTTTCCCAATCCCTTTGATAAGCTACAAGATTCTTTGACTCCAAGTGCATGTGATTGTGATGTAAATGTGGTGATAGCGTAGTTGAAGTGATAAAAATGAGTGATTGATATGGATGAATATGCCTATAGTAATATTGCATGAGATTGTGGATCCATATCAAGTAGAGGAAGCCTCTACTTATAGGACTCAAGGGTTGAAGAATGGGTGAAATTGGAGGATGTGGGACTAAAATGAGGACCAATAGCATTGTGAGACTTTTCACAAGGCTATTGAAAGCCATGGGGATGTTTGTGGAGCACATTTTGAAGGATGTGAAGAGTTAAGGCATGTAGGTGGATTTGTAAGACAATGTAAGAGAATTGAATGAATATGGTTGAGATGTAAGAGAGACAAGATAGCATGTAAGTGCAATTAAATGCTCCTATAAGAGGCATTTAAGGCCTTTGTAAGAGGCTTTAAAAGCCTTTGGAGGGAAATTGAATGAAGGGGTGGTTGAGAGAAATATTCCAAAGAATATGCCTTTGAGAGGAAAATAGGCTAATTAGTCTAATTAAAAGAAATGATTTTCAAGTGCAAGTTGGTTAGTTGAACATAGGTTTATTTAACCCTAGTGAGGTTAAAAGCTAGAGAAATGGGTAATGAGGATTATGATGTGATTAAATTTAATTAATTTAGAATTAATCAGCTTGAGCAAGTTAGGGGTTTGATGACATTTGTTAAATAATTAGATTTATTTAAACAAATGAGAGGGCTTTAGGGTTTTTAATTAAATAGATTGATTTATTTAATTAAATGTGATGAACATTAGTTAGGGGAGGGTGAATTAATCTAATAATGTTAATTATTTGATTAATAGTACAAATTGATGAATTTAACTAAATAATAAAGATTATTTAATTAAATGGTTAGAGCAGAAGTGATTCAGGAGGAAATGATGTTAATTAATCAGAATCAGATGTGTAGTATCATTCAAGACTATTTAAGTGTCTACATTTTGCCCCTCTTTGAAGCAATGTACCTGTTGCATTGGTTCAAAGAATAACATTGTTGTGATAAAAAAAAATTAAAAAAAAAATTCATATGCCCCACTATTGCCCTAGTGGAAGGAATTTGCTGCTACACTGTCCCCTCAAGAGATCGGGCGAAAATTTCAATTTTTGGGTCGAGCTCGCGATAAAATGAAACAATGGTCCAGTTGTAAAAACTAAGTTACAAGATGCAAAAATAGGCTCTAGACATCAAAAATGATCGAAATAGGCATTGTGGCTCACAAAACGGATGAACGGGCTCAAGAACCCTAATTTTTGAGTTTAAATAAGTGGGTATAGGTCATTTTCAAATCATTTGTGCATGTTACTTTAGAAATTTCCTATGATTTTGCACTGAGGTGTTGACACTATAGTTGAGTGTGTGCTTCCTAGACATCGGATGGAGCAGGTTCACAAGTTTTAACGGCCTCCAAATGCAAGACCCCCTTTACACAAATCAAAACTTTTCTTATTTTTTGTGTTTTTGGTGCATTTAGTAGGGTTCAAAGTGTTAGTCCAAAAGCGGGTTTATAAAGAGTCGTGTTTGCTCTGATCGGCATCGCTTTTGACACTGGAGTGTCTCCTTTGCAGTATAGCACCGCGTGGCTCAATTTGGGTCTAGAGTCACACATCTAATGCCGACATGCCTTTACAATGAAGCATTGTGCAACCTAAGATGGGTTGAGAGTCACTCAAAAATATTGACTTGCCTTTGCCATAGAGCATCGCGCGGGTCCAAAACGATCTGGCACTGCCCTCAAATGTCGACTTGCCTTTGAGGAGAAGCATTGCTATTGAATTTGGCATCCTTTTTGCTAAAATCAGAGTGCCACCTTTGCTAATACCGACCTGCCTTTGCATTGTAGGGTTTTTGTAGACACGAAAAATGTACCAATCACACTTGATCCTAATTACTAACACCGCTTCGTCCTGAAGCATCCCCTCTACTAATCAAATAGCCTGTATTTGATTAAATTCATCACCTTTCGTCTCTTGGTTAAATAAATCAAATTTATCTAATTAAGTTGTCATCTCTTGTTAATTAAATATATCAATCTTATTTAATTAATCCTCTAATCTCTATTTAATTAAATAATCCATTTTATTTAATTAAATCTCTAATGTCATTTCTATTAAGTTAAATAAATTTAACCTTATTTAATTTAAGCTAACATCATCCCTCTTTAATTGAATAAATCAAAATCTTTATTTAATTAAGTCTAAATTCATATTCCTCTCAACTTTGATTTAAATCAATCCAAAAATATAAATCAAATTGTCACATCAACTAATCTCCTCTTAATTTAATCAAATCTTGATTAAATTACTCTTAATCCCCTAAATCCTCTAGATTTTGCCACTTGCTCAATAAATCATTTTTTTTTTATTTAATAAATCTTCTAATTACTTTCAACATGGCATCAAAAGGGAATATTCCTCCAAATTTGAAAATCCCTCCAAATGGATTTGTCCTTCCAACAAGGCATTCATTTTCTCTTACATGTCCTTGTGCATTGAGCCAAGTGGCATTTAATTCATTCCCTTCTCCCTCCAACATGTCATTTCATAAATTTGACATTCCACCTAATATCATTTATTGTGCATATTCATCAAAATGTGCTCATCCTTCCTCCATTCACATCTTGACAAGTGGCAAGTGGCCATTAGATGTTGAATGATCCCACATTCCTCCATTTTGCCTCATTCTTCAACATTATCATCTATAAATAAGAGGCTTCCCTTTGTATTTTGGGATCCACAACTTAGAGCAAAGTTACTATCTTCATATTTAGAGAAAATTCATCCATTTCCATAGCATTTTTCTATCATCATAGCTAGGTTATTGCAGATTTCATCAAGGAAGCATATTATTCATCATCATCAAGTGGATCAATCTTCATCAATCTTTCAAAGGAGTTGGGAAAGGGCCATTTTCCACATCAAAATGGCACTGATTCCCCCATGGGATTGAGAGTTTGCATGCTCTAATAGGATTTAATAGCTTTTTTTTGTTTGTTCTTCATCTATTTCCTATTTTGAGCATTGTGGATGAATTGCATGGGGAATCTTAGTTCTAACTTGCATATGTGACTAACATTGTGTTTGTTCTTTGTGTTTGTGTAGGTCTAGGATTGGGGTTCACATTTTGGCGCTAGAAGGAGGGCGAATCAAAAGATTTCAACACATTTTTTTAAGAAATTCTGAGGTTTTCTTGACATTTTGTGTGCTTACAAGAAACTGCGCTGCTATCAGTCCAACAACACCATACAGTGATGCTAGCCTTCCAGCGGTGCCATATAGCGACACTGACAAACTCCAAACTCCGCTGTTGTGTGTTCCCACCCAGAAATTCAAATTTCTAAACTATGACGCTTGACCATTTCTCCTGTTGACCAGACACCAAACTCCAAACTACGTCACTGATCGAAATAGCGCCACAATTGCACTCTCTGGATTTCTACAGTTCATCGCTTGTCAATCCAGCGGTGTCGTACAATGACGCTTGTCAATCCAGTGACGCCATACAGCGCCGCTGACTTCTCTAAATAGTGTCGCACCCGCGGACTGCGCTGCTGGGGTGGAGAAAAAGGCTAAAATTCAATTTATTTTTGACATGTTCCTCTTTGCTTTGATCATTTTGAGCTATTTAACCTATGTTTTGTCTCTGTTTTCATTGGACTAATCAATTTTTGTAGGTGGAAGCAAGGAAAGAGCAATGAGGAGTTGGATTTATGACATCATTTCTCTATTGTATCAAGTGTCTTTAGACACTTTTGGAAACAATTATAATTCCAAGTCTAAGGATTTTGTTTCTTTAGGCTCTTTAGGACTCAATAAATTTTATTTGGGTTTAAAAAGAACAAATACAAAAGGATTAAAATGAATTTTAGGCAAACTTACTAGATTTTGTTTAAGGTTAACAATTGAACAAGCAACTTTCACTTTTCCTTTTGGTGCTTTAAAAAGAATCCAACTTTTGCGTTGAAGGTTTAAAATGAACATGTGCATCTATGTTTTGTAATCACTTACCCAAAATAATATCATCTAAAATATGTATGCACTTCTCTCGTGCCTCACAACAATCTTGAGAATCAAAAGGCTTTTTGTGATATTAGGTTGTGTAAGTGATTTCCTCCACACTTCAATTTGGATTCTAGAATTGAACAAATCTTGAAAGTGTGAGTTAGGTGTATCAAATGTGTTCTCTCTTTGTTTCTCAACAAAGATCGATCAAACTACAGATGTACTTGCTCGCTTTTTTCTATCTTTAGAGGGCCTGCCTTGTGGGAAAAAGTAATCACCCAAGGGAACGACCCAACTGGGAACATGTTAAATCCAAGCAACTTCCAACTAGTATATAAGTGTGGGTACTTGAGGAAAGTTCAAGTATCACGAGGATTGTTCCGGCAAGAAGTGCAACAATGGTCTCTTGTCACATGGATGATCCCCCATGAACAGAATGCCTATATTAAAACCCCTTGTCTAGAAGACCAAAATCCTTACACTATTTGTTGGTGCAAGAATGGCCGTTCTGAAGCTGCCCCATATTTTTATGGCTTTTAGTAGAGATGAAAAGTATGCCATGGGAGTTTCATGGGTACAGATGCTTGGATGACCCAAGAAGTGAGTGCACTGTAAGGGGGATCTTGTGTGGTCAAGCATCTAATCATCCACTAAAAGTAAGCATGGTTGGATTTATCCAAGTGGGGATTCAACAAATATTGTCTCAATATCCATAGGGTTGTGCATGTTCTTGGAATCAAAACATGTTGCTTGGATCTCAAACATTGGAAAACAAACATTCAACATGATCATCAAATTTCAAACCCTTTAGGAAGCAAATACCTTTGACAAAATTCAAGTGTTATTGCTTGCCCTAGGGATCCTATCCTTAGAGGTTTCTAACCATTTGAATTTACATCTCAATTTTCTCACTAAATTCAACAATAGGGAACCTTTTCCTTAATTTCCTTGATTTCCACATAATGGACCTTGTGGGATGAGAAGAAATTGGGACATTGGACATTTAGTTTGAAAACCTAATCAAAAAGTGTTTATGGTAAAAATAATTAATTAAGCAAAGCTAAGAAACAATTGGACCCCACACATGTGCTCTTCCAAATGATTTTCTGAAAGATCAAGATCCGAAAACTGAAGACCAAAGGTCTTAGTCAAAAAGCTCACAAGAAAAGGTTGTCTATGCTTTACGATTTTAGAGAAAGATTGACCTTCAACTTTTACAAACGTGCATCAAGGAACAATCCAAATTTGTATTCATTTTACTATTGTCAGAATCCAAGTCTCTTTCAAAGGTTTGAATATCTCACATAGGAATTATTAGCATGTTCTTCAACACCTTGGCCTAGTAAACAAAAGTCTTTCTAAGTCTCTTAGGGTCAAAATCAAACTTTCATCCATCCTTCAAACATCAAAATCAAAATTCACCTCACCAACAACTCTTGGAAATCTTGAAAAAATCCTCTATGCTAAACTTTGGGCAAAATCCTCTTGATATCAAAAATCAAAACAAATCCAAATCATCTTGTTTGACTATGTGTGTGTAGATGAATCCTTCTTTGCACACTTAGTCAAATTATCATCTTGTGGACAAATTCACTCTAAGACAACATCTAACCTCTTAGAGTTTATGAGTTCATTATCCCAAATCAAAATCAAAATCAAATCAAATCAATCCAAAATCAAAATCTAAAATCAAAAAATCAAAACATCAAATCCAAAAGTCCTAAGGTTTAGCATCCCCCTCAATGTTTCCTAAGAGTTCAATCGTCCACCAATCCTCCACCTTTCATTATCACCATCATCATTCTTTTGATCCTCATTGTCTTAGACTCTTTTTTGTACCTAAAGATTAGATCAATGCAAAGAATTAGAGGTTCATCTCTTACATTCTTGAAAATTGATCCTCATTTTATGCTTCAAACTAGATCACAACACAAGAACATAGAGATGAACAAAGAAACATCAACTACGAGTGACCTAATTCAAACCAATTCTGAAATCAATCCTGTTGCATCAAGCAATCCCCTAACCAATCATCCTCTATCATCATAAAATCCTCAAGAGGAAGGGCAAGTGGAAGACGTCACCAATAATGTCTCAAGGATTACACAAGATGAGATCATTGAAATGGTTCAAAATCCTAAAACCCGCAGTATTTTCAATACCATGATGAGACTCAATCCCTCCCAATACATGCTTGAATTAGCTAAAGAAGGGGCTAAACTCCCTTCTGATTTTGATGTAAGCACTATTGTGGAGAAGCCTCCTAAGATCATGATCCCAATCTCATCCACACCCTTAATCTCATCCACACCTCCATTCCAAAGCAACACCCAAAGCATCCCACAAATCACATCATTCATTGCTCCAACTCAACCAATTGTTAACAAGGGGAGCTCATTTCTTAATGCATTACAAACACACCCCCTTGTGAACAACCAAGATTTGGACGTGAACACTATCTTGGATCAATCTGTCCCATTAAATCAGTTACACCCACATGTTCCGCTCACCTTTCAAGACCCTAATGACCCATCATCATCTCTTTGTGTGACACCAACATACCCTCTCAATACACAAACCTCTCTCCCTATGACTTCGCAAGGAGGAGGTGGGCTATTTGGACAAGGGAGCATCTTTGACCCTTCATCTTCATTTCCCCAAGGGAGTAAACCACCCATTTTTTCCACCAATTCCACCTTTTCCATTAACATCCACATTATCTCTCAGCTTGGGGTTACCTCCTTTACCACCACTCAATCAAAATCAAAACAACCCCCGATCATCAATCAAAACATCATATTGAATCCCCTAATCTTGTCATTGATACCACAACAACAGATGGAAACCATTCAAGCAATCACAACACCATCCACAAACTTGGTCTCTCAAGCACCAAGCATATCAATTCCATCATCCACCACCCAAGTCCCCACCATCAATACAATAATACCCCTCATCATGGCAATGAACACTATTCCAAATCCACCACCACCACCTCCAAAATCAAACACGACAAACCCATATAGCATCACATTACAAGTAGCTCAACAAGCGGCCTACCAAAAGGAACTTCAACAAATTCAAAATCAACAAGCTACACAACTAGCCGCTCAACAAGCCCAAGCTACTCAACAAGCACAAGCAGCCCAAGCCACACTACAAGTGCAACAAGCACAACAATCATAGCAGGCTGCTCAAGCCTAGGCCTTATTACAACAATAGCAAGTTTCCCAAGTTGCTCAAGCCTCTCAAGCTACTCAAGCTACATAGGCTACACAAGCTGCCCAACAGGCGCAAGCTCAAGCTCAAGCATAAGCCAAATACCAAGCTTAGCAAGCGCAAGCGTAGGCTCAATACCAGGCACAACTGCAAACAACCCAACAACAAGCATATCGGCAAGCCCTGCAACAATACCAAGTACAGCAAGAAGTAGCATTACTAGCCCAAAAACAAGCATTGTTGGCACAACAGCAACACAACCAACAACAAGCGTTGTTGGCATAACAACAGCAAGACCAACAACAACAGTTGTTGGCACAACAACAACAAGACCAACAACAAGCATTGTTGGCACAACAACAAATGTAGGCATATCAGCAAGCCTTTCTCAAGCAGCAGAGCTTGCAACCAAACCCCACCAACACACCCAACACTCCACCCATCACTCAAACACCTCGACCACTCCAAAATACATTCACTCCACCTCCTGACCCGTAAGATGATGCGATAACACAAATCAAACTGCTCTCGCAACAAGTGCTTGATCTCCAATCAGGGAAGACAACAAAGACACCAAGAAACTTATGTCCTATCCATTCGACAGGAGTCTAGTAATGGTACCATTCCCAAAGGGGTTTGAAATCCCTAAGTTTGACAAGTATTGTGGGCTTGGTAATCCTAAAGATCATATCAAGGAATTTCAAGTACATTGCATGGAGGTCACATATGATGATACATATTTGATGCAGCTATTCCCTTGAAGTTTGGTTGGTCCTGCCATGGAGTGGTTCTCTTGCCTTCCTCCTGGCATCAAAATTTTTCAAGAGATCATAGATGCATTCATAAAAAACTATGCCTTTAATATCGGTATGGATGTCAAACTAGAGGAACTATCTGCGCTTAAACAAGCTAAGGGGGAATCAATCGCTTCTTTCTTACAAAGATGGCGATCCAAGGCCAATAGAAGAAAATGGGCCATGCCTAAAGAACAGCAAGTTTGCACCATCATCACCAACCTTGATAAAACCTTGGCATTTCATCTTAAGGTACAATGTATCACCACTTACAACCAACTGATCCCCAAGGCACTTAGAATCGAATGAACCCTTATTGCACAAGGGGGAACACCTTCATATGAAGAAAACCAAGACAATCACCCATCCACTAGATATAAGCATGTGGGAAAGAAACAAAAATGTCACCAATGACAGTGTGGTGGATGCCAAGGTCATAATCAGTGCTCTGAAGCAAAACACCCAAACCTACCAACAACTGTAAAACAACAATCGAAACACATGCAAACCAATGCAGTATCACAACAACCAGCCAACAATCAGGTCAACAACCTAAATAATCGAGGAGGACCACCTCCACAAAACATAAATCCCCCCAAGTGAAAGTACACTGCCCTTGGGGAACCAATTGAAGTGGTCATGAAGAAACTAATAAACAAAAATATCATCAAGATTTCCACTTATGAGAACTATCAGGAACCCCAAGTGAAACCACTATGGTATAATGAGAATCACCTTTGTGATTTCCACAAAATCAAGGAGCACACAACAATCAGTTGCATGAGGCTAAAAAATCTAATCTAAGACCTCATTGATGATAAGATCATAAATGTCGAGCAACCAGCTGGGAATCAGAACTTAAAAATATACACAAATTTGATGTTGGATCATAACTAAGGGAACAACCGTGGAAAGAGAAATTATGCCAACGTGAACCATATGTATGATCATGTTGTTGCATCCATTGATGAAATGGTCACCGTTGTCTCCATCAAAGGAGCCAAACTGATTGTGGAGTCACCACACATAGCGGCAAAGTCACCATTGTTGGACCATCACAGCCACCTAGAGCATCCACTTCAAATCCAAGAACCGTTCCTAATGGCTATAATGTTTTGGACCAGCTAAAAAGAACCCCGGCTCAAATCTCCATCATGAAGTTACTGAAGATATTGCTAGCACATAGGAAAATCCTAGAGGAAGCATTGGCTTCATCCACTGTCTTTGCAGATCTTGATGCTAACCAGTTCCAAGATATGGTCAGAAATA
Organism: Sequoia sempervirens; assembly: GCA_007258455.2. Lineage (NCBI taxonomy): Eukaryota > Viridiplantae > Streptophyta > Pinopsida > Cupressales > Cupressaceae > Sequoia > Sequoia sempervirens. Next base: position 65,492,735 of record VDFB02058242.1, read on the forward strand.
TCACCACCTCAAGACTCCTAACATTCTTCGATCAGGACTTCCCTGCACAACCATCTCACAATCACGCACTCCACCTTGAATTCTTGGTTCATAAAAACAAATTCAAAAAGGTCTTGGTGGATGGGGTTGTGGGTCTCAACATCTATTCCCTAGAATTAATAAAGAATCTGGGATTCCCAAAGGATGCCATTTAAAAGGGAAAGGGCATCACCATCATAGCTAATGATGATCAAGAAAGAGTGTCTCAAGGCACTATTCAGCTCCCTATTCAAGTAGGACCAACCATTATGGAAACCACATGCTAGGTCCTTGACCTTGATTTACCCTATAAAATCCTGAAATGCACAGAATTGTCAATACCATGATGAGAATCAATCCCTCCCAATACATGCTGGAATTAGCTATAAAGGGGCTAAACTTGCTTTTGATTTTGATGTAAGCACTATTGTGGAGAAGCCTCCTAAGATCTTGATCCCAATCTCATCCACACCTCCATTCCAAAGCATCACCCAAAGCATCCCACAAATGACATCATCCATTGCTCCAACTCAACCAATTGTTAACAAGGGTAGCTTATTTCTTAATGCATTAAACATACCCCCTTGTGAACAACCAAGATTTGGATGGGAACACTATCTTGGGTCAATTTGTCCCATTAAATCAATTACACCCACATGTTCTTCTCACCTTTCAAGACCCTAATGACCCATCATCATCTTTTTGTGTGACACCAACATACCTTCTCAACACACAAACCTCTCTCAATATGAATTCGCAAGGAGGAGGTGGGCTATTTGGACCAGGGAGCATCTTCAACCCTTCATCTTCATTTCCCCAAGGGAGTACACCACCCATTTATTCCACCAATTCCACCTTTTCCATTAACATCCACATCACCTCTCAGTTTGGGGTTACCTCCTTTACCACCACTCAATCAAAATCAAAACAACCCCCCGATCATCAATCAAAACATCATATTGAATCCCCCAATCTTGCCCTCGCTATCATAACAACAAATGGAAACCATCCAAGCAACCCAAGCAATCACAACACCATCCACAAAAGTGGTCTCTCAAGGACCAAGCATATCAATTGCACCATCCACCACCCAAGTCCCCACCATCAATACAATGGTACCCCTCATCAAGGCAATGAACACTATTCTAAATCCACCATCACCACCTCCAAAATCAAACATGACAAACCCATATAGCATTATGTTACAAGCAACTCAACAAGCAGCCTACCAAAAGGCACTTCAGCAAATTCAAAATCAACAAGTTGCACAGCTAGCTGCTCAGCAAGCACAAGCAGCCCAAGCCGCACTGCAAGCGCAACAAGCACAACAAGCAAAGTAGGTTGCTCAAACCTAGGCATTATTACAAAAACAAAAACAAGCTACCCAAGTTGCTCAAGCCGCTCAAGCCACTTAGGATACACAAGCTGCACAAGCTACCCAACAGGGGCAAGCTCAAGCTCAAGCATAAGCCCAATACCAAGCTTAGCAAGTGCAAGCACAGGCTCAATACCAGCCACAACTGCAAGCAGCCCAACAACAAGCATATCGGCAAGCCCTGCAACAATAACAAGTGCAGCAAGAAGCATCATTACTAGCCCAACAACAAGCATTGTTGGCACAGCAACAACACGACAAACAATAAGCGTTGTTGGCACAACAACAAATGTAGGCATATTAGCAAGCCTTGATCACGTAGTAGAGCTTGCAACCAAACCCCGCCAACACACCCAACACTCCACCCATCACTCAAACACCTCAACCACTCCAAAATACATTCACTCCACCTCCTGACCCACAAGATGACGTGATAACACAAATCAAACTGCTCTTGCAGCAAGTGCTCGATCTCCAATCAGGGAAGACAACAAAGACACCAAGAAACTTATGTCATATCCATTCGATAGAAGTCTAGCAATGGTACCATTCTCAAAGGGGTTTGAAATCTCTAAGTTTGACAAGTATCGTGGGCTTGGTAATCTTGAAGGTCATATCAAGGAATTTCAAGTACATTGCATGGAGGTCGCATATGACAATACATATCTGATGCGGCTATTCCCTCAAAGTTTGGTTGGTCCTGCCATGGAGTGGTTCTCTCGCCTTCCTCCTGGCATCAAAAAGTTCCTAGAGATCATAGATGCATTCATAAAAACTACGCCTTCAATATCGGTATGGATGTCAATCTAGAGGAACTATCTGCGCTTAAACAAGCTAAGGGGGAATCATTTGCTTCCTTCTTACAAAGATGGCGATCCAAGGCCAATAGAAGAAAATGGGCCATTCCTGAAGAACAACAAGTTTGCACCATCATCACCAACCTTGAGAAAACCTTGGCATTTCATCTTAAGGTACAATGTATCACCATTTACAATCAACTGATCCCCAAGACACTTAGCATCAAATGAGCCCTTATTGCACAAGGGAGAACACCTTCATATCAAGAAAACCAAGGCAATCACCCATCCACTAGCTATAATGAGAAACCTCACATGTGGGAAAGAAACAAAAATGTCAACAATGACGGTGTGGTGGACGCCAAGGTCATAATCAGTGCTCTGAAGCAAAACACCCAAACCTACCAACAACTGTAAAACAATAATCAAAACAACACACAAACCAATGCGGTATCATAACAACCAGCCAACAATTAGGTCAACAACCTAAATAATCGAGGAGGACCACCTCCATAGAACAGAAATCCCCCTAAGCGAAAGTACACTGCCCTTGGGGAACCAATTGAAGTGGTCATGAAGAAACTAATAAACGAAAATCTCATCAAGATTCCCACTTATGAGAACTATCAGGAACCCCAAGTGAAACCACTGTGGTACAATGAGAATCACCTTTGTGATTTCCACAAAATCAAGGGGCGTACAACAACCAGTTGCATGAGGCTAAAAAATTTAATCTAAGACCTCATTGATGATAAGATCATAAATGTTGAGCAACCAGTTGGGAATCAAAACTTAAAAATATACATGAATCTAATGTCGGATCATAACCAAGGAAACAATTGTGGAAAACAAAAGTATTCCAACTTGAACCATATGTATGATCGTGTTGTTGCATCCATTGATGAAATGGTCACCGTTGTCACCATCAACAAAGCCAAAGCTAATTATGGAGTCACCACACACAGCGGCAAAGTCGCCATTGCTAGACTATCACAACCACCTAGAGCATCCACTTCAAATCCAAGAACCGTTCCTAATAGCTATAATGTCTTAAACCAGCTAAAAAGAACCCCAGCTCAAATCCCCATCATGGAGTTGTTGAAGATATTGCCAACACATAGGAAAATCCTAGAGGAAGCATTGGCTTCATCCACTATCTCCACGGATCTTGATGCTAACCAGTTCCAAGCTATGGTAAGAAATATCACTACCTCAAGCCTCCTAATATTCTTCGATCAAGACTTCCCTGCACAACCATCTCACAATCATGCACTCCTTCTTGAAGTCCTGGTTCATAAAAACAAAGTCAAAAAGGTCTTAGTGGATGGGGGTGCGAGTCTCAACATCTATTCCCTCAAATTAATAAAGAATCTGGGATTCCCAGAGGATTCCATTGAAAAGGGTAAGGGCATCACCATCAGAGCTTATGATGATCAAGAAAGAGTTTCTCAAGGAACTATTTAATTCCATATTCAAATAGGGCCAGCCATTATGGAAACCACATGCCAGGTCCTTGACCTTGATTTACCCTATATAATCCTTTTGGGGCATCCATCGATCCATGGGATGCAAGCAGTCGCTTCCACCTTCCATTAGTGCGTCAAGTTCCCATACCAAAATCGGGAGGTCACAATTCATGGTGATCCCAAGCCCTTCGCCTACTGCAAAATCCTAGAAGCAAAATATTATAAAATCCCCCAAGTTCTAAAAAATAATGAAGGCCCTACCACTCCATATGTAGACCTAGCTACATTAACCTCCACTTCTGAGAAAAAGACACCCACCGTCCCTGACATATCTGAAATCAAGGTCATTATCCAAGACAATGGGTGTGGGGATTACAAAATGAAGAAAAGTGCTTTCATCATAGGAGAGTTACCTCAATCTCCTAGGACTCGCGGGCAACCCCAACTAGCTGAAACATCATCCCATACTTTCAAAGTAGAGCCCTCTAGATTCAGGTCTTAGGGGGATCCAAGTCAGGAAATAGTAGATGAAAGGGACATATCTAGTCTCCTATATCAAGATAAAAGGAGTGTGCCTAGTCTTCTAATGGATGAAAGAAGTAAAGGACTACAAATGATGCTTGGTATGGGCTATGACTAAAGCAAGAAACTTGGACAGAATGGCAATGGCCTATTTGAACCCCTCATTTTGGAGAAGTGACTAAGAAACCTTGGTCTCAGATGTACCCCTCCAAAGGTGACCATACTTGGAAAAGGTGCCTCAGTTAGAAGGGTCAAAACTCCTCAACAATCAACAACCACCCTTCAATTACCAGTATCCATAGGTCTACCTTTAGACAACTTTACCTTTGACATAACTCATGTGTGTAGTAGTGATGAGGATCCCATAACCGACTTGCCTATGCTTTTCAAAGATTCCTCCCTGTTCATGATTAGTACCTTATCTTTTGAGTCAGACCATCAAACCCATGAAATAAACCTAGTCTATCCCCAACTCATCGATTACGACCAACAAGGACCTCCAATTCTGGACACTTTCAAAAATGATGAGGTGCACTCAAAATTTGTGGGATTATGGGATATGCTACCATATGGAGTTCACAAGGTTGGGTTCGATATCATACTAGACACACAATCCTATTATGGGGAAATGATTGAATCCTTCAGTCGCAAAAGTGAAAATCTAAGAATAATCTCTAGGTATTTGAGTGAAAACCACACTATGGCACTCTCTGACTCAAAAATAGTAAAAATAAAGGACGTATCCAACAGTGAAAACCTCTTTGAGGCATCGGAGGATGAAGGATTCAATCTTCCTCTCAGTGAAATTCATCAAGAGAAGTCAACAGTATTAGCCAAGAGGTGCAATCTAGTCAACTTGGGGATAGAAGAACTACCGCACATAACATTCTATGCAGAGTCACTTCTCACAGAAGAATAGGAACTTTTAGCTGCATTCCTGAAAGAAAGAAAGATAAAATTTGCATGGACCTATGCTAACATGCCTGGGATTGATCTAGAAGTTGTGGTTCATCACCTAGTTTTATACCCTGAAGCAAAGCCCATCAGACAAAAGCTCAAAAAATGCATCCCCCGATAGCATTGTTGGTCAAAATGGAATTGAAGAAGCTCCTAGATGCGGGGTTCATATGGCTAATAGATTATCCAGAATGGGTCTCAAACCTTGTACTTGTTTCAAAGCCCACTGGGGGCATCCTCATCTGTACAAATTTCAAAGACCTCAATAAGGCATGTCCCAAGGATGATTTTCCGCTACCAAACATTCATATGATCGTAGATATGACAGTGGGACATGAGATGCTATCGTTGATGGATAGATTCTCAGGCTACAACTAGATCATGATAGCTAAAGAAGACTAGCATAAAATGGCCTTCACTTGCCCATGGGGGACATATTGTTGGGATATGATGCCATTCGGGTTGAAGAATGCGGGGGCCACCTATTAGAGGGCCATGACACTAATATTTCATGACATGATCCACAAAACTGTGGAAGATTACATGGATGATATATTAGCCAAATTCAAGAAAAGATGAGATCATATAGCCTTATTGGGCTCCATCTTTGATAGGTTGGAGGAATACAAAGTAAGACTCAATCCTAAGAAGTGTGTCTTCAAAGTACAATTAGGGAAGCTCCTTGGGTACATCATGTCCATGAGAGGAATTGAGATAGATCCTGCTAAGGTCAAATCCATTCTCAAAATGGAGGAACCTAAAACACTAAAACAACTAAGGGGTTTACAAGGGAGACTCCATTCCATCTGCTGATTCATAGCGCAACTAGCAGACAAGGTTGTCCCCTACTCTCATCTACTCCACGAGGGGGTAGCATACAAGTGGGATGAAAAGTGTGATCAGGCCTTCAACAAGATCAAAGAATACTTACTCACACTACCATTCCTTATGCCACCAATTCTAGGAAAACCTTTGATCTTATACATATCCACAACAGCAACAACCCTTGGCGCTCTCCTAGTACAACATGATGAAAATGGAAAAGATAGAGTTATCTATTATATCAGTAGAACCATGGTGGGCCATGAACTAAACTACACATCTATCAAGAAAGCATATCTAGAAGTTGTATTTGTAGCACAAAAGTTTAGGCATTACATGCTAGCCCATCAAATAAAGCTTAATGCAAAGATAGATCCCCTTAAGTACTTGCTTTCCAAAGCAACACTTACAGGGTAGACAATAAAGTGGGTTATGATCCTCACAAAACATGACATTGAATATGTGGAACGTAAGGCCATCAAAGGACAAGCTATTACAGAAAAATTTGCGGAGGCACCAATCTACTCAGAAAATCCCCTTGTCTCAAAATTCCCTGATGAATCAATCTTCAACTTAAGTGTAGCGGATCACTAGAAAATGTACTTTGATGGATCCTACACTCAGCATGGATTGGGGGCAGGGATTTTCTTCATCACCCCACAAGGAGACTACATTCCAAAATCATACAAGTTGTCATTCTTATGCACAAATAACATGGCAGAATATGAAGCTCTTGTCATAGGGCTAAGAATAGTAGTGCAATGGTAGATAATGGCACTCAACGTATACAAAGATTCACAACTCATAATCAATCAAGTCAACAATGAGTATCAAACAAAGGATGACAAGTTGACTCCCTACAAGAAATTGGTGGAAAGTCTTAAGGAGTTCTTCATTGATATTACATTCAAGTAGCTACCAAGAGAAAACAATAGAGCGGCAGATGCAATGGCTACAATCAAATCACTCCTAGAAATCCCACGCGACATCTCAAAGCAATAATTCCTCATAGAGCGGCTTCTCGTGCCTACGTACGAGGTACTAAATTCTGAATTTGTGTGTGAAATCGTTGGTTTTGGTGATCCCTGGTACCATGATATATACACTTATTTGAGAATAACAGTCCTCCCAGTTGACATAGCCCCAAACCTCAAGAGAGCCTTTGTCAAAAAAAATCCCATTTTGTCATCCTAGGAGATACCCTTTATTGTAGAAGCATTGAAGGGACCCTGCTACATTGCTTAAATGCTGAGGAGGCATAACGACATTTGTATTTCACACTCGAGCGGTGTGACCTTGGCCAAGAAATTCCTGAGGACAAGGTACTATTGGACTACCATGGAAAGAGAAGCACATGATTATGTCAGAAGATGTCTACAATGTCAGCAGCATGGGGACCTCATTCATGCACCAGCTCAAGAGATCCATTTGATTGTCACACCATGGCCCTTTTCACAATGGGGGTTCGATCTCGTTGGAAAAACCCCCACCTCATCTAGTGGACACAATTTTATCATCACTGCCACTGAGTATTTCACCAAGTGGGTGGAAGCCATCCCCATGACATACATCACCAAAAAGCAGATATCAAAGTTCATCTTGAACTACTTAATTTTTCGTTATGGTGTCCCTCAAGCCATTATCTTAGATAATGGGACACCTTTCAAGAATCAAGATGTCTGTGACCTATGCCACAAGTTCAAAATCCAAAATCGCTTTTCCACCCCATACTACCCCCAAGGAAACGGCCAAGTTGAGACTACAAATAAAACTATCCTGAAAATCCTTAAGAAAATGGTCAATGAAGTTGGTCGTGATTGGAATCTCTAATTGAATATCACCCTATGGGCCTATTGAACAATTATCCACACACCAACAGGTGCCCACTCCATTCTCCCTGGTCTACAAATCAGAAGCCATATTACCCATTGAGATCGAGCTCCCATCATTGAGAATATCATTGCAGAATCTCATCGCAGATGAGGAATATCGGGTGTCAAGATTAAATGAGTTGGAATTGCTAGATGAGCAACACATGGATGCCTTAAACCATTTGCAAGTGTACCAGAACCAACTCAAGTAGAGTTACAACAAGAAGATCAGGAGTTGGACATTCCAAGTCAAAGAGCTTGTGCTAAAGGAGAACTAGAAGAACGTTCCAAATCAAGATGACAAAGGAAAATTTCAACCCAATTGGTTGGGACCATTCATCATCACAACAAGTTATAAGTCAGGGGCATATCAGTTATCAATGCTAGAAGACGAGCCTCTGCAGGAGCCCATGAATAGCTCCCATCTCAAAAAGTTTTATGCCTAAATATTTTAAGGTCTAAAACCAAAAATACAAAAAAATCATAAAATGTCTTGAAAAATGGTCACCTTGATGAAAACCTGGAAAACAGATGTCTTTGTGACAACAAAAAAATCAAAAAGGCAAAAAAATCCAAAAAAATTATAAAAAGGATTAAAAAACAGCAAAGAGAAAAAATTGTCCTCTAGTGAAAACCACTTCGGTGGCACTTTGGGAAAGTGCCTTGGTGAAAACCTGAAAAATAGACGCCTTGTGTAAATAAACACATTCCATCCTCCAGGATCTTCATGACTCATTCTGCATCATCCATCGCATTGCATATCTCCATCCATCACTCGTTTGCATCTGCATCTGCATTATAGCTTGGTCCTGTGTTCGTATCATGATCCCTCCTAGTACTACTCAACCCATTCTCAAGGTTAGTTTGTCATGCCTTTATCGAAGTAGTCTATTGCATCACGTTGGGGGCATGTTCTCTTTGGATCAGATTTGTGTATATTCTTGAAGTCTTCCTAAAAATCAGAAAAACCAAAAACATTCATAAAACCAAGAAAAATTCAAAAACATTCAAAACATATCAAAATCCAAAAATAGCTCAAAATGTCAGTCAAAAATAGAGTCATCTTGTTGAACTACGGGTCTCTGAGCTCTAAACATAGGAAAGGTTGATCTTTGATCTTCCCCCAAGACACTTCGGTCAGTCCTTTGGGAGTTCGTCACAATAAACTGGCAATCCATCTGTTCATATCTCATCAATAATCGAGTCTATGTCAGTTGAACTACATGGTATCTACGTGTATAACATAGGCAAGGCTAATCTATTGATTAGCTCCTGAGGCCCCTAAGATAGGTCTTTTGGTTAGTCTCTTGGTCAAAATCTCAGAAAACACGAAAAACATTTGAAAAATCAAAAATCAAAACATTTGTAAAATCTTGAAAAAACAAAAAAATAGCCTCAAAACATTTCAAAAAACATCCAAATATTTGAAAAAATCCATCTGTCCCATCTTTCTTTCACCCGCAATAAGCATCACTCATAATAAATCAATCATCACCCTCAACCTTTGGTGAAATAGTCAGAAACAAGTCTAGCAAGTTCAAAAGTGAAAACTCAAACATCAAGGTCTCAAGTCTAGGTCGGTACATAAACAAGTAGGTCAACTCTTTGTGTCAATAGCCTATCATCCAATCAGTCCCAAATCAATCATTTGATAACATCATGTCCTATGATGCATCCTTCCTACAATGGACATCAACCTCAGGCATCACCGTAGATTAGTCTTGGCTAGCGATATTAAAGAACATTAGCTTGTCTGTTTACTTTATCTTTGTCTTTTGACTTGTCTTTTTGCGCTCATTTCAATGACCTCTCGATGATGTCCCAAACAAGGGGATTTAGAAAGAAATAAATGGACCAACGATCAATATCTTTTTATCTATTGTGCTTGTTGGATATTCTTGTAATATAACCTTGGTCATGCGTGTTTTGTTTAGGTGTAGGGAGGATGTTTTAGGTGTCTTGTTGACCACATAGGAAGGCTTTCCTTTCTATGTTTTGGTCTAAGATGTTTGGAATATCTGAATTGCATTTTGAACAAGGTTCCATGTGTCAAGTTTGAACAAGAGTACTCCTATTTGATTGTCGAGTCAAATTCCATCACACTAGGTGCAACGCCATCCTGGTTCTTTATACCTTGATGCATCGTACTTATGTATATTATCAAACATAAGGTAAGTGGTCCTTTAAAAATTCAAATCCTTGGTAAGCAAATCATCATCATCATCATCGTCATCTTTTGACTTGTTGGAGCCTCTTACTTTCTTCTATCTTCTTTCCGCTCTAACATGGTACCATGGCAGTTAAATCAAAACATCACTAATGCATCCATCCTACATCCACAAATAGTCAGCATACTGCATAATGCATATCATATCATATAGAAAGCATTAATCATACCACATCCATTGCATTTCATCATTGCATAATATAGATTGGTTATTCTAAGCATCTCATAAACCATACATTTTCATTCATTGCATAAGCATGAAGGGAACCATCACATAGGCATCATTAACTCATATCATACACATCATCAAAGCATCCATTGCATCATCACATATACATCATAATATAACTCATTTACATCCATGACATAATAATTTTATATCACATATACATCATATCATCTATTTGCATCATCATATAAGCATTATCATACCATGTGCATCATAACACATCATCACATAGGCATCATTATAAAATGCATCATCGCATCACATCATGCACATCATCATATCTATGCATAACCATATCATACATGAGAAAGATAATGATAAAGAAAAATATTGCATTTCATACATTTCATCATCATCATCCATTAAGCATCATAATATAGATCTATTAAGTCTAAGCATCTGCATATCATAACAGTTGCATACATCATCATAAAAAATGCATAGAAAAGATACTAAAAAAGAAATGTATCCACAAATCACTGCATCACATCATAATTTCATACATTGCATCATGCATAAATAGAATAGAACATCATACATCACATTGAATCATCTCATATCATATATCATCAAAATAATAATACACTGTCATGGTACGAAGATCAGGATCAAGTGTATAGTACAATCAATATATGGTACAAACGCCCATGGGGCTATCAAAAATGAGCCTGTGAAGCGCAAAAAGAATCATGTCTCTGATAAAAAATGAGCTAGCCCTGCTGGCTCCCCTCATCGAGCAGCCTCTCTCCATGATCCTTGAGAGGTTGGTACCCTGTCTGCTATGAAAAACCTGGGACCCGGGATGCTCGGGGCACAACCTAATGATAATGCACTCTATAATAGTAGGCCTCTCGAACTGCCTCCCTATATACTCGTAAGGAAACTATGCTCCGGGAGGAAGATGCGGCCATGCTCTTGAGCTACTTCCAACGACCCATCTCCTGTGCAGCCCTGAGCTCTGTAGCCTATCTCTGTTGAACGACTTAGTCTCACTTAGTCCTCAACTAATCTCTCTCAGATGTCAATGCAACAATTTGTCCCTGTAGACCCTACATATGTGCTTGAAGTTGTTGGATAAGGGTGTCTCGCTGATCAGGTGGTGGTGGTGGTCCCTGATCTCTCTAAGGTGGTTGATCTGCCTATCTGTCTTGATCCTGTCGGCCCTGATCCTGGTCCTGTCTAACCTGATCCTAGTCTTGTTTGCCCTGATCCTGATCTTGATCCTGTCTTAGGGAATCCTACTATACCCTATCCTGATTGGGCTGCTAGTGTGGTCCACCTCCTCCCCGGCCCCATCTCCATCCTCGTCCCCTCAACCTCTTCCTCGGCCTCGTCCTACCAATTTTCCCTTGGCTCTCTATCATGTCGATTGTGTCCCTGGCACTGTCAATCTGAGTTGTGGACAGAACCAATCTTTGTAGGCTTATGTTGTGCCTGCGTTGTCCTAGCCCTAATCATATGGCCATGGCCTGGCCACCAACTATCTGAAGCTCTACATTGCCTCCTTTGTGGGAATGTATCGACCCCAGGTCATCTCCCTCGTAGTACATGCAAATATTGCAATGTATTGGTCATCGGGTCTATCCTGCAGCTCACCAAACTGTCTAAGTACTTAGTCGGGCAAGTATCGCTACACCATCGTATGCTCCCTTCCCTACAAAAGTCTATCCCATCTCGCGAAAAAAAATTGTTGGGCGTCGTCATACCATGCTGGCCACCAAAGATATGGCTGCCATGTGAACTCTCTCATGTCATCAATAACCCTCCTCCAATGAAGGATCCTGTGTTGTCCAGTGTGTGAAAAGGAGAGTCCTCCCCTGTACATCCAGATGACTGGGTCATCTGGCTCCATATCAACTGGTGTAACTCATGGGTAGAGCACTGCAATGTGCTCCTAGGCCCAAATGTGAAGGAGTGTGACCCCGACCCCAATGGCTCTATCATCACAGTATGCAAACTCATGTAGATCTCGATATAGCGAGGCCAGTAGCGCTGGCCCCCACATAAAGCATACTCTCCGTCTAACCATCAGCTCCCAAGTGAGCCACCATTTAGGACTAAAGTATTGACCACATTGATCTAGTGCCACAAGTCCTAAAATGATAGTTGCTACAACTAGTCGGAATGGTGATACAACTAGCCTGTAGTGCTCCAACTCCATCTAACCCTCGACGAAAATAATTTGATCAAGGCCCATCACATTGTAATAGGCATCTCTCCTAGCATCCACATCATAAATGACCCTCTCTCTGTGGATCGACAATCACAAGATGCGCCAGACATTCTCTAGGGTCACTATCGCCTCGCCTATAGGAAAGTGAAATGATGATGTCTCATTGTGCCATCACTCTACTAGTGTTGTCACCATCCCTAGGTGTGTCCTCATCGGCGATGCATATGGAATGTACCAAAGTCCAATCAACCCCAAGTGCTCCTAGAGCCACTCGTGCATACCAACTAATATGCCCATAATGGAGGATTTGTGCTCATGCGAATGAAGAATATTTTCCTCCTCCTGCATCAAGAAAGTCACAACGTCAAGTTTCGTAAAAAATAAGGATCCTATTCAGAGTTTTCATGATTGAAACAACAAATGAATCGTTGTTTGCAATTGCGGTGCAATTTGGAAGTTCCAAACTGCACCACTAGAATCTCTAAACCTCTAAACTTCGTTGTCGCGGCGTAGTTTGGAAGCACCTCTATTTAACACCTAAACCCTAGTTTGCTAACTGACCCACCGTGGCGCAATTCGCATATCCAGTTCAATTTGGAGTTTGAACCCTAACTCCAAACTGCGACATCGCATCACTATAGATGGGTGCGGCATAGTTTAACGCTGCACGATGTTGAAATGAAGTTTGCAGCGGAGCTATATAGGACCACTTGACCTAAGTGGACTTTATAAGCTATTAAATGTGCACAAAAATTGAAAAATGAAGTCAGGTCAAGATGACATACCAGTGGTCCTGCGTTGGGAAGCCTCTGGTACACTCATACAAACTCTGAAGATGTCGTGGAAGTGGTCATTGCGCCATCTCTCACAAGGGTCAGAGCTCAAATTTATAGAATCTCTAAAGGATAAATGTGAAAATGAATTGGAAGTGGTCCCCTGAGGCCTATTTAAGCCTGAAATCTAGGGTTTTTTTACCCCGTTTGGCTGTCTAACTAAGGTTTTGGACCCTCAATCCCGTTTTTGCCCAACTGAGGCTCGTTTTGCATTGTTTTGTTGCGTTTTGACACATTTTTGGCATCCCAGAGCCTTTCTAGACCCGTTGGGCACCTTGTCCTCCTTTTTCATGAGATCACCCAAAAAATTAATTTTTTTGTCCAATCTCTCAAGGGGGTAGTATATCGGCATGTTTCTTCTCGCTAGGGAAATAGTGGGGCAATTTTGAAAATCAGATTTTTTTTGAATTTTGATCGAGATAGGTTATTCTTTGAACCAATGCAGTGAGTACTTTGCTTCAAAAAGGGGGAAAATGTAGACACAGAAAATGTACCAATCACACTTGATCTTGATTACTAACATTGCTTCATCCTAAATCATCCCCTCTGCTAATCATTTAATCAAATAGTTTGTATTTGATTAAATTCATCACCTTTCATCCCTTGATTAAATAAATCAAATTTATCTAATTAAGTTGTCATCACCTGTTAATTAAATAAATTAATCTTATTTAATTAATCCTCTCATCTCTATTTAATTAAATAATCCATTTTATTTAATTAAATCTTTAATGTCATTTCTATTAAGTTAAATAAATTTAAGCTAACATCATCCCTCTTTAATTGAATAAATCAAAATCTTTATTTAATTAAGTCTAAATTCATATTCCTCTCAACTTTGATTTAAATTAGTCCAAAAATATAAATCAAATTGTCACATCAACTAATCTCCTTTTAATTTAATCAAATCTTGATTAAGTTAGTCTTAATCCCCTAAATCCTCTAGATTTTGCCACTTGCTCAATAAATCATTTCTTTTGATTTAATAAATCTTATAATTACTTTCAACATGGCATCAAAAGGGAATATTCCTCCAAATTTGAAAATCCCTCCAAATGGGTTTGTCCTTCCAACAAGGCATTCATTTTCTCTTACATGTCCTTGTGCATTGAGCCAAGTGGCATTTAATTCATTTCTTTCTCCCTCCAACATGTCATTTCATAAATTTGAAATTCCACCTAATATCATTTATTGTGCACAGTCATCAAAATGTGCTCATCCTTCCTCCATTCACATCTTGACAAGTGGCACTTGGCCATTGGATGTTGAATGATCCCACATTCCTCTATTTTGCCTCATTCAACAACATTTTCATCTATAAATAAGAGGCATTCCTTTGTATTTTGGGATCCACAACTTAGAGCAAAGTTACTATCTTCATATTTAGAGCAAATTCATCCATTTCCATAGCATTTTTCCATCATCATAGCTAGGTTATTGCAGATTTCATCAAGGAAGCACATTATTCATCATCATCAAGTGGATCAATCTTCATCAAGCTTTCAAAGGAGTTGGGAAAGGGCCATTTTCCACATCAAAATGGCACCAATTCCCCCATGGGATTGAGAGTTTGCATGCTCTAACAATATTTCATAGATTTTCTTTGTTTGTTCTTCATCTATTTCTTATTTTGAGCATTGTAGATGAATTGCATGGGGAATCTTAGTTCTAACTTGCATATGTGGCTAATATTGTGTTTGTTCTTTGTGTTTATGCAGGTCTAGGATTGGGGTTCACATTTTGGAAGTTCCAAACTGTGCTGTTGGAAGCTCTAAACCTCTAAACTTCGTTGTCACAGCACAATTTGGGCACCCCTTTGTTTAACCCCTAAACCCTAGTTTGCTAACTGACTCGTAGTGGCACAATTCGCATATGTGGTTCAGTTCGGAGTTTGAACCCTAACTCCAAACTACGACATAGCATCACTATCCACGGGTGCAGCGCAGTTTAATGTTGTGCGACACCAAAATGAAGTTTGTGGCGACGCTATACAGGACCGCTTGACCTAAGTGGACTTTCTAAGCTATTAAATGTGCACAAAAATTGAAAAATGAAGTCAGGTCAAGATGACATACCGGTGGTCCTACGCTAGCAAGCCTCTGGTACACTTGTACTCGCTCTGAAACATGTTGTGGAAGTGGTCGTTGTGCCATCTCTCGTAGAGGTTAGAGCTCAAATTTGCAAAATCTCTAAAGGCTGAATGTGAAAATGAATTGGAAGTGGTCCCCCGAAGCCTATTGAAGCCTGAAAACTAGTATTTTTTACCCCGTTTGGCCATCCAGCTAGGGTTTTAGATCCTCGATCCTATTTTTTCCCAACCGAGGCTTGTTTTGCATTGTTTTGTCACGTTTTGACATGTTTTTGGCATCTCAGAGCCTTTTTGGACCTGTTAGGCACCTTGTCCTCCTTTTCCTTGAGATCACCCAAAAACTCAAAATTTTCATCTGATCTCTCAAGGGGGCAGTATATTGGCATGTTTCTTCTTGCTAGGGCAGCAGTGGGGCAATTTTGAAAATCAATTTTTTTTTGAATTTTGATTGAGACAGGTTATTCTTTGAACCAATGCAATGAGTACTTTGCTTCAAAGAGGGGCAAAATGTAGACACGAAAAATGTACCAATCACACTTGACCTTGATTACTAACACCGCTTCGTCCTGAATCATCCCCTCTGCTAATCATTTAATCAGATAGTTTGTATTTGATTAAATTCATCACCTTTCGTCCCTTGATTAAATAAATCAAATTTATCTAATTAAGTTGTCATCTCCTATTAATTAAATACATTAATCTTATTTAATTAATCCTCTAATCTCTATTTAATTAAATAATCCATTTTATTTAATTAAATCTCTAAAGTCATTTCTATTAAGTTAAATAAATTAAACCTTATTTAATTTAACCTAACATCATCCCTCTTTAATTGAATAAATCAAAATCTTTATTTAATTAAGTCTAAATTCATATTCCTCTCAACTTTGATTTAAATCAATCAAAAAATATAAATCAAATTGTCATATCAACTAACCTCCTTTTAATTTAATCAAATCTTGATTAAATTAGTCTTAATCCCCTAAATCCTCTAGATTTTGCCACTTGCTTAATTAAATCATTTCTTTTGGTTTAATAAATCTTCTAATTACTTTCAGCATGGCATCAAAAGGGAATATTCCTCCAAATTTGAAAATCCCTCCAAATGGATTTGACCTTCCAACAAGGCATTCATTTCCTCTTACATGTCCTTGTGCATTAAGCCAAGTGGCATTTAATTCATTCCTTTCTCCCTCCAACATGTCATTTCATAAATTTGAAATTCCACCTAATATCATTTATTGTGCACATTCATCAAAATGTGCTCATCCTTCCTCCATTCACATCTTGACAAGTGGCACTTGGCCATTGGATGTTGAATGATCCCACATTCCTCCATTTTGCCTCATTCTTCAACATTCTCATCTATAAATAAGAGGCTTTCCTTTGCATTTTGGTATCCACAACTTAGAACAAAGTTACTATCTTCATATTTAGAGCAAATTCATCCATTTCCATAGCATTTTTCTATCATCATAGCTAGGTTATTGCAGATTTCATCAAGGAAGCATATTATTCATCATCATCAAGTGGATCAATCTTCATCAAGCTTGCAAAGGAGTTGGGAAAGGGCCATTTTCCACATCAAAATGGCACCAATTCCCCCATGGGATTGAGATTTTGCATGCTCTAATAGGATTTAATAGCTTTTGTTTGTTTTCTCTTCATCTATTTCCTATTTTGAGCATTGTAGATGAATTGCATGGGGAATCTTAGTTCTAACTTGCATATGTGACTAACATTGTGTTTGTTCTTTGTGTTTGTGCAGGTCTAGGATTAGGGCTCACAGTTTTTTTTTAAAAAAATTTGTGTCATTTTCGTAAACAAAATTGACATGGTATGCATTCTTAGTGCAGGAGGTCCTTCTTTTGCTCCATTTGAAGGAGCATCAATGTCGGATATTGTGTCGGGCAAGACATTTCATTGATGATGCACTATTTTTCCTCAGCGCGATCAGTTTTTGACACGTGGCATAGATGTCAATGATATGTACACATATGACCATGATGATATTCCTTGTTGAGATATGACCATGATGATAGCCCTTGTTGAGTGATGGTGGAGCGAGACTTCATTTTTTCATTTGCCTATTGGAGAGGCCACTGTTACCCTTGAGGATGTATGGAAAATCCTCCAGATTCCCATCCACGGAGAGAGGATCATATATGACATGGAGGCGGGAGGTGATGCGATTTTCCAAGTGCTTGGAGTAGACCAGTACAAGTTGATAGTGGTCAAATTGACTTGCACCACTACGAGGGGATTGCCCCAGATCTGGCATTGTTTGTAGGTGCACTGAATTTCAGGGATCCTAGTTCTTGGTAGACGAGCGAGTGGCTACAGTGTTAGATGGGGTATTGTTTAGTCTCGGATGATGGAGGAGATGACAGTATATGCCTAGGGCCCGATTGTGCTTGCATCATTGTATCATGATATGCACCAAGTGGTATATTATGGTGCACACAGCATTGGGGCCAAAGTCACATTACTCCATATATGGGCCTATGAGCACATTACAGTCCTGTAGCCGACCGTTACACTTGTTGAGATAGATCGTGATGAGCTTGCAGTGCACAGATACAGGTCCACGACCACACTTCACTACATAGGTATTACAGGCATCCCGTATAGGAGGTAGGTGTTAGATGAGATGATAGTCTTCAGATGGAGGCATTGGATCCATGCTCGTCAATGGCATGATGATGATGAGCAACTCTTTTATTATTGATAGACGAGGTACATGTAGGGGTGAGATCACCTGATGATCGAGCGGTACCTCCCCGATCGGGTAGCCTGTCAGTTCGGAGAGGTGCAAGATGCACCTCAGGATGGTTATAGAGCAGTATTTGCGAAGAGATCCTATGAGATCGGACAAAAAATCCAGCCCCAAGTTGTGATAGATGAGTTTAGACAGTTGGTGGCACAACCTTGGGTGTATTTTTACAGTCCACGGGATGTTAGGACCACATAGGCTTATGATGCATATTGGCAAGCACACGCTCCAATTTAACTCACATTGCCAATTGTTCCAACAACATTAGAGGACACTAGAGAGGTCCTCGTATAGGTTAGCCACAACCGCCACATGGACAACTTGGCAAACGGGGTACAGACAGGATGATGCTTAGAGATAGGATCAGAAGCCTCCACTGGTACAACCAGTGGACCAAAGACCACCACAACAGTTGCCATAGGGGACACCATCAAATCCTAATTCACAGGATGCATAGATAGTAGCACTGCAAGCCCAAGTACAACAGTTGACAAGCTAGCTACAACAAGCCATCACGCAAATACAAGTGGTTACATAAGAGAGAGAGACCAGGCCAAGCAGTAGTTGTAGGCTACCAAGATAGAGATTGACCACAAGTGCCAATTACGACATGATTCAAATTTGGCATTGGCATAAGAGACAGGGCATTGGCAACAATTGGAGGCTATGACGCAACAGGCTTAGGGACAACCTACAATCCCAACACACATGTATGAGCTAACCATGTAAGATCCAGCCTACTACAAGATGTGTTATTGTAGAGCATGCCCTAAGGAGTAGTGAGAGCTGGATTTTTCACATATGAGCAAGGTAGCATCGAGCGGGTCCAGGGGAGGTTGATCAATAGATCTATGGGCATCGAGCTCTCATCGGGATGAGCAAGAGAGCCAGGGATAGCCTGCTCACATGATAGACACTTTTTGGATGTACAGCCTGATTATTTGATGTATATACATTCATTGGTTGAGTTTTGACTATCCTCTTGTATGATATTACATATTGATCCTAATTTATACCATGACATTCAATTTTTTGATATATATATCAGATGGCTTTGATGCAACATTATATGATATGATGTTTCTTTATTTCATGCTTTATGGATGTATGGATGCATATGATATGTATGGATATATGTATATGTGATTTATAATTATGCTATGATGTTTATAATTAATGATGAGATGTATGTGATGTTATGGATGTATGACATGGATGTAAATGTGATGTATATCTTTCTTTCTTTTTGACATTTTCCTATGTGATATATGGTGGTGAAGGATGTAGGGATGCATTTCTTATGTGTATGTTTTTATGGTATGACTTGTGATGGATGTTTATGTAATGAGATTCTTAGACTAAAAAATCTATATTATGATGATGACAATGCAAATGAGATGGATTAAGATGCTTAGAATAACAAATCTATATTATCCTAAATACTTAAATGATAATGTAATGCATGGATGATGTTGCCAATTATGATGATATGCCATGATTATGTAGGATGTGTACATGCTAATGTTATTTGTGGATGTGGGATGGATGCATTGATATTTTGTTGAATGTCATGATACTTTGTTAGTGCGAATAGAAGATAGAAGAATGAGAGGGATTAACCCTTGATTCTAAGAAGATATAGAATTCTAACAAGTCTATGAGTCATCGAGACTTTATTAGATATGAGGATGAATGATGATGATGTTTTTCTTACTGAGAGATTGGGACATAAATGGCACAACTTTCCTTATGTTTGATAACACATGTAGATATGATGCATCAAGGTATAGACAACCAGGATGGCACAGTATCTAGTGTGATGGACTTTGACTCAACAAATAGATAGGAGTATCCTTGTTCACACCTGACATACGTAACCTTACTAGGATGTACTTTAGATGCTTCAAACAACTCAAACCAAAAAAAATAAAGGCAAAACCTTCTAATAAAATAGTCAACAAGCTATCAAAAACCTCCTCCCTACACACCTAACAAAGCAAGCACCGCCAAGGTTTTATTACAAGAATATCCAACAAGCACAACAAATGAAAGATAATGATAAATGTCCCATTCCTTTCTCTCTAAATCCTTTTGATATACATCATCGAGAGGTCATTGGAATAGGTGTAAATAAGATAAATCATAAGAAAAGATCAAGTAAACAAACAAGCTACTATTCTTCCTACCTCTAGCCAAGACTAAAACTACAGTGATGCCTAATGCTAATTTCCATTGTAGGAAATATGTATCCTAGGACATGATTTATCAGATGGTGCTAAGACTAACAAGATGATGGGCTATTAATACCAAGAGTTTGACCAACTTGTTTACTTATTGACCTAGACTTAAGACCTTGAAGTTTTGAGGTTTACTCTTCAAAAGTTTCTATATTTTCCTCTACTTGCCTTACCAAAGATTGATGGTGACAGTAAATTTATGTTGGAAACCGTGTCTCAACTTATTGGCTTGACATTGGCAGCATTGTGTTCTTCTCTCTCTTTGTCGGCAAGATAGGATACCATCGAAGGGACTTTGGTCATAGTTTCTTTGATGGACCAATAAGCTTTTGTGTCTCACTTAGCTCTACATCAGTGAGACATTGCATGGTCAGGGAGACTTCACCCATTGTCTCCTCCACAAACCAATATTCCCTGTTGTGGCATCATGTTTACATTGTCGACAAGAGTAGCTCACTTCGACAGGAGTTTTTGAGATGTCTCTTCGACATTCTAAAACTCTGATGAAGTATCTTGTCAGCAAGAGGTTGCACTGTCACCAAGACATTGCACAATGTCTCCTCGACATCCCAATGAGGCTTCGTATCGAAGAGACCTGGATGTGTTTCCAAGATATTGTGAAATGTCTCTTCGACATGCCAATGGTAGGATGGAAGACTCTTGTCAGTGTGAATTTGCGAGTTCACCGAGACATTGTGAAATGTCTCCTCAACATGTCGATAGAAGTCCTGAATGCTCTTGTTGGTGTGACTTTGGTTGTTCATTGTGACTTTGGACAATGTCTCTTCAACAAGCTAGCGAACCTCTTGAACAGTTAAAGTGGGCATCGATAAGACATTTGTGTATCGGTGGGAGAAGTTGAAATCTTTCATCGACATGGCGATGGACTTGGTTGATAGTGTACCGTGAGAAGCATGTATCGGTGTGACTCAAACATATTGGCGAGAGGTTGGAGTTTGTCTCTTTGACATGGCCCGATATGGTAACTGTTGTGTGACAATTGGTCTGTTGTTATGAATGGGAACTGAATTGGTATGTTTCCCGTATGGGTCTGGTGATGCAGATTGATGGAATTCTCACATAAAGGAAAATGATATAATGTGTAATGCATTCTAATATTGATGGAGAGTTGTGTTGGGAGTCCGAAGAGTGAGAACGAGATTGTTTAGAATTGTTATGTTGCCTGAATTGTATGTGATGAATTGACATTTGAGAACAACAAACTATAACTCTATATGTGGAATTTGTTCACTATAATATAAAGTGTTTTTGCTTGGTGTGGTGGGTTTTTCTCCCAAAAGGGTTTTCCCACAATAAATCTGGTGTCCATTCTATGGTTGTGCAAAAATTGTTCTGCTCTATTATTCCTTTAATGTGCATCTTTAATGAACTGTAATTTGAAATTGAACCATATGTATGTATTCTCTTCTTAGAATTAGTATTAGGAAAGTGTTTTCGCACATCTTCTTTCCTTTCAAGTGGTATTAGAGCCTGAACAGTTGTGTTATTCTTGTGGGTTGGATAGGTTTTTTGTGCCAATTCTGAAGTAGGAGTCATGTAGAGGAATCTAGTAATCTCAATTGTAGATTAAGATGGCAAGCACATCAGGGAAGATAGAAATTGAAAAGTTCAATGGTGGAAATTTTGAGTTGTGGAAACACAAAATGGAAGACCTATTGGCAAATATAGATCTTTGGGTTGTTGTTTATGGAAGTAAACCATCAGGCACGAAGCAAGAAGATTGGGACCTCACAAATAGAAAATCCAAAGGGTTGATAAGACTATGTCTAGCAGACTTTATTCTCCTAAACATTCATGAAGATAAGTCTACATCTTCTTTGTGGAAGAAACTTGGTGACATTTATCAGGGCAAGTCCCTGGTGAATAAGTTATTCTTGAGGAAGAATTTGTACTCTTTGAAAATGGAGGAAGGGGCATTTGTGGCTAATCATGTGAATACGTACAATATGCTCATTGCTCAGTTAACATCTGTAGGTTTAAAGATAGATGATGAGGATCGTTGTATGCTTTTGTTATGTTCTTTTCTTGACTCATGGGATCATTTAGTGATGGCTATTGGGATGTACAACAACCACTTTCAAGATGGAAGATGTGGTTGCTTCATTGTTGTCAAAAGAGATGTGAAGGAAATATTTTGAGATGGAAAATGAGGCTCTTGTTGATCGAGGCATATCGAAGGATAAAGGCAAGAAGAAGGACAAGAATTCTAAATCAAAGTTTGAAGGGAGATCAAAGTCTCTTGGAAAGAAGTTCAAGGTGAAATGTTGTCCAATTATGGGCAGCCTGGTCATGTCTGGAAGGATTACAAAGAGGAGAAAAAGAATAAGAAAAATAATTCTTCGGATAATGATTCTTCTCAGAGTGATGCAAATGCCTTCATTGCAGCCTTGGTGACTCAGGCATCAAATGATGTGTGGCTAATTGAATCAGGTACATCTTTTCACATGACATCTCACAATTTGGTTTACAAAGTATGAAAAGTATGTTGGTGGAAAGGTGTATCTGGCAAGTGACTCATATCTAGAAATTGTTGGTTGTGGAAGAGTCAAAATTCAATTTCCTAACAAAAGAATCAAAGGAATTGATGGCATAATGTCTATACTAGGTTTGGCTCAAAATTTACTTTCTGTTAGCAAGATGAATGATGTTGGCATGTAAGTTTCATTCTTGAATGGTGGTTGCAAGATGACTAGAGGCTCGATGATGTTGCTATGGGTGCTCAAATTGGTACCTTGTACAAGCTAGATGCACGTGATGTTCAATGTAATAGTGTCTCTGTAAAGTCAGAAAAGGTTGCTCTAGAGAAGGAGAATGAAGTTCCTCTGGGGGAAAACTCTTTGGAGGTGAAACTCCTTGTAGAAAAAACCATGCTTTGGCAGCAAAGGCTTGGTCACATTGGTGAGAAAGGCTTAAAAGCTTTGAAAAATAAAAACCTGGTTGAAGGGATTGATGATTGTAACCTTGAGTTCAAATTTTGCAAACATTGTATATATGGAAAACAACATCATGTTTTGTTTTATTCTAGTCCTCATAAATCTTCTAGTGTTCTGGATTATATTCACTCAGATTTTTTTGGTCCAGTAAATGTTCCTTCATTATCGAAATCAAGATCTTATTTTTCTTTTATTGATGACTATTCGAGAAGGGAATTTGTGTACGTTCTAAAAAGTAAATCAAAAGTGTTCAACCAGTTTAAAGAGTTTAAAAACTTGGTTGAGAATTAGAATGGAAGGAAAATTAAATGCTTGAGGACAAATAATGGCGATGAGTTTTGTTTTGCAAATTTTGAAAGGTATTGTAAAGACCATGGAATAAAAAGGCATAAAACAACACCTTACACTCCACAACAAAATGGAGTTGCTGAAAGGTTCAATAGGACATTGATGGAAAGGGCGAGAAGTATGTTGAGCAATGCTAGTCTAGAGTAGAAGTCCTGGGCTAAGGTTGTGGCTACAACATGTTATTTAATAAATCTATCTCCCTCTTCAACACTTGTTGACAAAATGCCTATGGAAGCTTGGTCTCGTAAGAAGCCCTCCTTAAGACATGGAAGAGTCTTTGGCTGTGAAGCATATGTTTATGTGTCGAATGAGAAAAGATCTAAGTTGGAGAACAAGGATGACAAATGTATCTTCATTGGCTATGGTATTGGTCTGAAAGGATACAAGCTTTGGAATCCTTTGACTGAAAAGGTTGTATATAGTACAAGTGTAATCTTTTGTGAGTTGAAACCTTCTTTAGTGGATCTACAATCAGAGATGAAAGAAGAAAAGAAAGAAAAAGTAGTTGAAATTCCTTGAACTCGAGATAAAGAGGAACTACGAAGTGTACCTAAAACTGAGGAGAGTTTTAGCAGCTTTGAGAGTTCTGAAGAAGAAGAACCGCAACCACAACCTTATCCTTTGAGGAGGTCTACACATGAAAGGAGACAAATTGAAAGGTATGGTTTTTCCATGTTGGATGTAAATTGTGCCTATGCTTTGATTGCAAGCATTGATGAGTCTAGGACTATGAAAGAGACAATTCAAATGTTAAATTTAGATTCCTAGTTGGAAGCCATGAATGAAGAAATAGCATCATTGAAAAAGAATGAAACTTGGAGTCTAGTGCCCTTGCCTAAAGGTAGAAAGCCTGTTGGTTGTAAATGGGTATTCAAGAAGAAAATCGGTCTATATGGTAGTGTTGAAAATTATAAAGCTAGGTTGGTTGAAAAAGGTTATTCCTAGGTAGAGGGAATTGATTATGGCGGAATATTTTCTCTTGTAGCTAAGCTAACATCTATCAAATTTCTTTTGTCACTTGCAACAACGTTTGACTTAGAGATTGAACAGATGGATGCGAAGACAACATTTCTTCATGGAGATCTTGAAGAAGAAATTTATATGTCCCAGCCTAAACACTTTGTGGAAAAAGGTAAAGAAAATCTGGTTTGCAAGTTAAAAATATATATGTATGGTTTAAAACAATTTCCTAGAATTTCGTACCAGAAATTTGACACTTTTGTGTTACTAATATTTAGCTTTTGGATTCAACCGTGTCAATATTTTTGTTGACGTTTCGGATCACACTTAGTGATCCATCATCAGGAAGAGGAAAAAAATGAGATGAGATTGCAGAACAAGTCTTAATAAAGGGTGAGATGGAGGAGAAAGAGAAAAGACTTAAAAAATAGTATTATTTTATTGTTTTTTAAGCCTTTTCTCTTTCTCCTCCATCTCATCTTTTATTAAGACTTGTTATGCAATCGCATCTCATTTTTTTCCTCTTCCTGATGATGGATCACTGAGTGTGATCCGAAACATCGACAAAAAAATTGACACAGTTGAATCCAAAAGCTAAATATTAGTAACTTCATGGACTGTGGAAAACTCATACCAACTTTTGTGTTGTCATTGGGATTTGTAAGATTGAAATCCGATCATTGTGTGTACTTCAAAACTAAAAATGATCAAGTTCTTATTATTTCCCTATATGTTGATGACATGTTCATAGGAAATAGTAAGGCTATGATTTCTGATCTAAAATCTTAATTGTCAGCAAAGTTTGAAATGAAAGACCTAGGTGCAGTAAGGTATATTTTGGGGATGGAAATCAAAAGAGATAGAGGAAGTTGAAAGCTTTGGCTCAACTAGAGTAAGTATATCAATATTGTCCTAGAGAGATTTGGTATGACTGATTGCAAGCAGCTTGTTATTCCAATGTTACAGGGAATGAAGCTATCTGTTGAAGATTTTCCAAAATCTCCTACTGAGATGGAGGACATGACCAGAGTGTCATATGCAAGTGCATTTGGTAGCTTAATGTATGCAATGTTCTATACAAGGCCAGACATTGCCCAAGTAGTGGGAGTTCTTAACCATTTTATGGAAAATCCAGGTAGACCACACTGGTATGCTGTGAAAAGAGCTTTTAGATATTTAAAGGTACCTCTCAGTACACTTTGTGCTATCATGGTAACTTAGTTGGGTCACAGAGATTCATCAACATTCGAGGATATGTGGATTCTAATTAGGTAGGGGACATTGACAGCAGGAGATCCACCGGTGGATACATCTTCACATTGAATGGTGGTGTAATTAGTTGGATGAGCAAGCGATAGGCTATAATCGCTTTATCTACTATGGAAGCAGAGTATATGGCAACAACGCATACCTGTAAAGAATCCATTTGGCTCAGACGTTTGTGTTCTAATATTGGGTTCAATGTAGGGAAAATTACTATTTGTTGTGACAATCAAAGTGTTATTTATCTAGCAAAAAATCCAACATTCCATGTTAGGACAAAACATATTGATGTGCAATATCATTTTGTATAGGATATGGTGGAGGATGGAAAGGTCAATCTTGAAAAAGTGGATACTCTGGAGAATGTTACAGATGTGTTAACGAAACCAGTGAGCACACACAAGTTTAGGTGATGTGCTAGTTCAATGGGCCTTGGGGCCTATCACTTTCAATAATCTCGAGTATTGGAGAAGCCAACAAGTCTTCTTCAAGTGGGAGCATGTTGGAAACTGTGTCTCAACTTACTGGCTTGACATTGGCAGCATTGTGTTCTTCTCTCTCTTTGTTGGCAAGACAACATACCATCGAAGGGACTTTGGTCATAGCCTCTTCGATGAACCAATAGGCTTTCATGTCTCACTTAGCTCTACATCAGTGAGACATCGTGTGGTCAGTTAGACTTCACCCATTGTCTCCTCGATAGACTGATATTCCTTGTTGTGGCATCGTGTTTACATTGTTGGCGAGAGTAACTCACTTCGGCAAGAGTTTCTGAGATGTCTCTTCGACATTCTAAAACTTCGATGGAGTATCTTGTTAGCAAGAGGTTGCACCATCATCAAGACATTGGACAATGTCTCCTCAACATCCCAATGAGGCTTTGTATTGGAGAGACTTGGACGCATCACCGAGACATTGTGAAATGTCTCTTCGAAATGCCGATGGTATGATGGAAGACTCTTGTTGGTGTGGCTTTGTGAGTTCACCGAGACATTGTGAAATGTCTCCTTGACATGCCGATAGAAGTCTTGAATGCTCTTGTCAATGTGACTTTGGCTATTCTTTGTGACTTTGGACAATGTCTCTTCGACAAGTTGGCAAACCTATTGAACCGTTAAAGTGGACATCAATGAGACATTTGTGTATAAGTGGGAGAAGTTGAAATCTCTCATCAACATGGCGATGGACTTGGTTGACAATGTATCGTGAGAAGCATGTATTAGTGTGACTCGAACAAATTGGCAAGAGGTTGGAGTTTGTTTGTTTGACATGGCCCGATATGGTAACTACTATGTGATGGTTGGTCTACTGTTACAAATGGGTACTGAATTGGTATGTTTCCCATATGGGTTTGGTGATGCAAATTGATGGAATTCTCTTAGGAAGGAAAATTCTATAATGTGTAATGCATTGTAATAGTGTTGGAGAGTTGTGTTGTGAGTCTGAAGAGTGAGAACGAAATTTTTCATGTTGAGAATTGTGATTCAATTTACTGGCTTGGTCACTTCCCAGAGCGCTTATCTTTTCCTCCTTTGTCAGCCTATCACCCAAATCTTGAACCTTGAAACCTATGTCGTGGGGTTCTGAAAGATTGTAACTGGGTGACAATGTGTTGGTCATGGGATAACTAAATTTTCTAACCTTGGAACCTTGTCGCAGTGTTAAGAAGTTCCTTAACTTCCCAATTGGCCGATCTCCTTCATTGTTACAAAGATCGGGAAATTCCTAACCTCCGACTAGAGGTTGTGAAGTTTGAGTTTTGGGAAATAGGGCAACCCTTCTATCAGGATGTCGTGGCTTCTGGGAACTTTGTAACCTCCGTCATGAGGTTTGGAAGTTCGAGTTTTGAGCAATGGAGCGATCCCTTTGTTGGCATATCGCGGTGTTTGGGAAAATCCTAACCTTCGTTTGGAGGTTGTAAAGTTTGGGTTTCTCTCGACTGGGTGACATGGCCAATGTATGGTGTGACCTATCTACGTGGATGGTGACATCAGTTGTACAAATGGTTGTCGCATGGATGTGGGGACCATCTGGGACCAGATAGGTTGGTGGATTGTGATGAAGGCCAATAAGTGGCGATGACGTGGAGGACAGATGGCATGTGGGCCCATGTGCTCGATGGTTAACTCGGTGACTCATGGTGAACCCTAAGCTCGAAGGTGGAGATTTGTTTGACTGCCTATCCAATGGCTAGCATTGATGATGGCATATGGCTCGAGGTGAAACCCTAAAGGGGTGCGGTAGTTGAACAGTATGTTAGAGGAAAAAGAGAGTCTCTTTTCTCTTGATGGAATCTCTGAATCTTTGGCAGCTCGAGAAGCTAGAATCACTTGCAGGGAGCCGAGCGAAGGTCGACCCTGGTCAAGCCGAGCTATAGGCTAAAAGGATGGATGCAGCGAAGGCTAAGGGAAACTCTCTCGGAGCTCGAAGCTTGGAGTAGAGAGTGGCGGCGACTGTGAGCGATGGTAACCAGAAGGCATGGAGGCTAGATGTGAGGCCGAAGGGCTGAGTACTAGCTGAGGCTAACAGGCGAAGATCAAGATGATGTGTGGAGGCCAAGAGGCTATGTGGAGGTCGAGTGGCTGGGCGTTGAACAAGTCAAGGAGGTCGAGAGGCCGAATGCAAGCAGAGAGGTCGAGATGCTAGGCACGAATTGGCTGAGAACTTGGGTGTATGCCGAGAGGTTGTGACGTCGTGGGAGAGACGAATCTTGCAGAAGGTGAAGGTCGAGCGGCTGTGTGACAAGGAGGCCGAGAGACCAGTGGTCGAGTCATGTGGCTATGTAGCCATGAGATGTCTCTAGTGGTCACGAAGGGTTTATGCTGTTGAATTTTCTCCAAAATGAAACAAGATGTAAATCTCCTATAAAGGCCGCAATTCTGATATTGTTTTGTAACTTTTATTTTGTTGTTGAATAATACAATGGTGATCTGGGATTTTGGAGTGTGGGGTTTTTTACCTGAAAGGGTTTTCCCCACACATATCATGTCTTATGTTTCATCTTTCATGGTTGTGTTATTGGTGTTGTTGAAACTGTTTTGCATGAATTTCTCTCTAAGGGTCAATGTGGGAAATGAATTGTGCCTGTTTTCGCTTTATGGCATAGTGGTCTATGTCTTTGAGGCAATCTGATGAAAATAAAATTACCGAAGGCACTGTTGTTCTTAGATGCTTCTATCTGAGATGATCTGCGTTTTCCCAACAAGTGATATCAAAGCGATGTGACTATAGGAAGAATGGAGTCTAGGACTCGCTGATACCAACAAGTGGTATGAGATCCTTCTTCAAGGATGTTTTTTTATTCCTAGTGTGTTGTTGTTATGGGTATTCCTTCTGTGAAGATTTCTTAGTCTTGGGATTGAGGAAATCTGGAGGAATCAACTGATGTTTTGGTCCTTTGATGAGTGGAAGTTCTTGCCTTTTTGTTTAAGCTTTCAAGACAACACACAACATGAAAGATGGTGAAGATGGAGAGACTTGAGTTGGTCATATTGAAATGATGTGACCTAAAGCTCATGAGTTGGCAGTGAATGATCCTAATGCATGGGGTGGAATATTTTTTGCTTCATGGTTGTGTTGCAGTAAAGCTTTCATATTGGTTGTCTGCGTGGGAGGCTCCCTGATGATATGGAGAAGCTTGGGTTGTTATTCAGTCATGAAGTAATGTGCTTATGCTGGGTGTTTTGACCTAGTATTGAAGGCGTTGTTCTTTGTACCCTGATTGCATGAAGGCTATGGAGTTGGTCATCGGTTGATCTGGAAACTTCTGTAATAGTCTGCCTCTCATATGCATATGCATGTTGGAAGTTTTGGAGTTGGCTTGAAATGGGCCTGGAGTACCTGAACTATTTTTTGTACTTGTATGGCTCTGTGGTTTTGCAATTTTTACATGTTCAAGCAAAACTTGCAATTATGTGGGGCTATTGTTAAGCTATTTTCTAAACCTTGGCTTTTGGGTGTGACTAGATGATATAGTTACAATTCAGCATGGTTTGAGGAGGTGTGATATCTTCTCTACATGGGAGTGTTGGTACGTGATTTTTTCGCTTAGCATTCTTGTGGTGGTGCTCATGTGTTTCCTGACTATGGTGCTCATTGTGGACATGATTGGCAAATCAGATTTGAGCTTGATCTGGTGTTTGAGTCAAGTTGTCTACATTGTTGTTCTCTTTGAGATCTCATTCTTGTTGTTTCTAGTGCGATGATGGGTTTGTGTGTTTCTATTGAATGGATCTATGAGTTGTGCAATGTTGTGGGTTGTCTTTACTTGCATGTTTGCTATGAGACAACTCAAAAGTGGATTGTTTATATCCACGAGGTCGATTCATTGTTGGCACAGACTTGTTAGCTAGCCTTGTATGTGGTCACTTGTGCATTGGTGTGGTGCTTTGAGATGAGAGGATGGATGGTGTTGAGTACCTGAATAATCAATTATGGGGACCTGTAGAATGTGTATCACGATGTCATGGATAGCTTGGATACACAATTTTGTGTAAGCTTTTGACAATGATGATTTTGTCTGCTTGGTCTGGAGATCTTGGTGTTGCTTGGCATTGTTGTCAGATGGACATGTTGTTGTGGACCTGGAAAATTTTTCAATTTGGCAGATGTTTGGTCATGATGCTTGGAGAGCTCAGTGTCATGGTTCAATGGGAGCTTTAGCAGTGATTGTGGGTTCATCATGTGGTGGTGAATGGTCTTCTTTAGTGTTGCAGATGTTACCAGGAGGAACTCTTTGATCCTGTTGCTATAGAAGGGTTCTTTTGCATTTGCATGGGCACTATTTGAAAATGTGTAACATTTTGGAGCCATAGAGGACTCTTGGAGTCTTTGGTTGAGGTGTTGGCGATGCTTGATAGGTGATTTTTGGTTTAGAGTTTGGTTTGTTTCATGTCACGGTATACTCTTGATTGCGCATTAGAGTTTTGGCACGATGCATTGCTCTTGAGACCATGGTATGCTCACCTGGAGCATAGGATCTCCCAAGGGGGATGTGTAGATCATGATGTCATGATAAGTTCTTGGTTCAGATGATTGGAGCTTTGACAATGGTCCGATGTTTCTCTATGTATTGGGTGCACTGGTCATATGCTTGAGAACTTCGTAATAGTGCAGTGTTGCATTTGGAGTTTAGCATGAGATGATCAGTTGCAGGTGCTCACGAATGCATGGAGAATAAGGTGACACAATTGGAATTTAGAGGTGTATGTAGGAATATTTTCTACAACTACATGATGTGCATATCATTGTGGATGGTTCCTTGAAACTACATGTTTACACTCTCTATGTTATGTTATTGGTAGACATGGTATGCCTTGATTTTGTTTAGTTTTGGCATTACCCATGTAGTGGGAGTTCCTGGTTGTGTTTGGTCTTCTTCGACTGGTTGGCACATGGAGCTTGTTTCTGTAGTTGATGGGTTGGTTGTGCTACTGGCATGAATTTATTGATGTTGATACCTTGGAGGTATGAGTGATTAGATGGATTAGCACGTGTTGTGGGTGTTATTTTCAGTCGCGTGGGTTGATCAGTTGGATGGAAGCAGCTAGTTTTCTGGTTGTTGTTCTAATTGATGTTTTGTCTTGTTTTTGGAGGATGGCTTCACTTATGTGTTTGAGTTGAGGTTGTTGCTTCTGTATTGCTCGCGAGCACAGTGGAGTGGTGGCATGTTGGTGCCTTTTTCTGTATGTAGGATATGATGCTTGTGTTCTTGAGACTGCTACATATATGCCTTGGCTCATTCTTTTTCCTGTGATGGATGTTTGGAACTGTTTCCTGAGTTGATGGACATCTTAGATGTCATTTTACAAGTGTCTTAGTTGGAGCACAAAAGCATTGTTTAAGATTCTTGTGTTTGTGTTGGAAGGAGCCAGTAAGTTCTTCGTCAAGTGGGAGAATGTTGAGAATTGTGACTCAATTTACTGGCTTGGTCACTTCCTAGAGCACTTATCTTTTCCTCCTTTGTCGGCCTATCGCCCAAATCTTGAACCTTGAAACCTATGTCATAGGGTTTTGAAAGATTGTAATTGGGTGACAGTGTGTGGTCACAGGATCGTTGAATGTTCTAACCTTGGAACCTTATCACGATGTTCAGAAGTTTCTTGACTTCCCGACTGGCCGATCTCCTTTGTTGTCATGGTGATCAAGAAATTCCTAACCTCCAACTGGAGGTTGTGAAGTTTGAGTTTTGGATGACAGGGCGATCCTTCTATTGGGATGTCATGGCTTATGGGAACTTTGTAACCTCCGTCATGAGGTTTAGAAGTTCGGATTTTGAGCGATGGAGCAATCCCTTTATTGGCATATCATGATGTTTGGGAAAATCCTAACCTTCTTCTGGGGGTTGTAAAGTTTGGGTTTCTCCTGACTGGGCGACATGGTCGATGTATGGTGGGACCTGTCTATGTGGATGGTGACGTCAGTTATACGGTTGGTTGTTGCGTGGATGTGGGGACCATTTGGGACCTGATAGGTTGGTGGATTATGATGAACGCTGACAAGTGGCAATGATGTGGAGGACAGATGGCATGTGGGCCCATGTGCTCGATGGTTGACTCGGTGACTCATGGTGAACCCTAAGCTCAACAATGGAGATTTGTTTGAATGCCTATCTGACGGCTAGCGTTGATGATGGCATATGGCTTGAGGTGAAACCCTAAAGGGGCGCAGTAGTTGAATAGTTCGTTAGAGGAAAAAGAGTCTTTTTTCTCTTGCTGGAATCTCTAAATCTCTAGCAACTCGAGAAGCCAGAATCACTTGCAAGGAGCCGAGTGGAGGTCGACCTTGGTCAAGCCGAGCTACAGGCCGAAAGGCCGGATGCGGCGAAGGCTGAGGGAAACTCTCTTGGAGCTTGAAGCTTGGAGTAGAGAGTGGTGAAAACTGTGAGCAATGGTAACCAGAAGGCGTGGAGGCTAGATGTGAGGCTAAAGGATTGAGTACTAGCCAATGCTACCAGACAAAGATGGAGATGATGCATGGAGGCTAAGAGGCTATGTGGAGGACGAGTGGTTGGGTGCTAAACAAGCTAAGGAGTTTGATATGTTGGATGCAGGGCGAGAGGCCGGATGCAAGCGAAGAGGTTGAGATGTTGGGTGTGAACTGGCTAAGAACCTAGGTGTATGCTGAGAGGTTGTGACATTGTGGGAGAGACGAATCTTGTAGAAGGTGAAGGCCGAGCGGTTGTGCGATAGGGAGGCCGAGAGACCAGTGGTCAAGTCATGTGGTTGTTTAGCCATGAGATGTCTCTGGTGGTCACAAAGGGTTTATGCTACCATATTTTCTCCAGAATGAAACAAGATGTAAATCTCCTGTAAAGGCTACGAGCCTGATATTGTATTATAACTATATTTTTGTTGCTGAATAATACAATGGTGATTTGGGCCTTTGGAGTGTGGGGTTTTTAACCCGAAAGGGTTTTCCCCACGTATATCTGTGTGTTGTCTTTTGTTTCATCTTTCATGGTTGTTGTGTTATTGGTGTTGTTGAAACTATTTTGCATGAATTTCTCTCTAAGGGTCAATGTGGGAAATGAACTATGCCTATTTCTGCTTTATGGCATAGTGGTCTATGTCTTTGAGGCAATCTAATGAAAATAAAAATTACCGAAGGCACTGCTATTCTCAAATGTTTCTATCTAAGATGACCCAAGTTTTCCCAACAGTTCAAAATTGTTATGCTTCCTGAATTGTATGTGATGAATTGGCATATGAGAGCAACAAACTGTAACTCTATATGTGGACTTTGTTCACTGTAATACAAAGTTTTTTTGCTTGGTGTGGTGGGTTTTTCTCCTAAAAGTGTTTTCCCACGTTAAATCTAGTGTCCATTTTGTGGTTGTGTAAAAAAATTTCTGCTCTATTATTTCCTTTAATGTGCATATTTAATGAACTGTAATTCAAAATTGAACCATATGTCCGCATTCTCTTCTTAGAATTAGCATTAGGAAAGTGTTTTTGCACCTTTGCTTTCCTTACAATTTATTGTGAGTGGATGTTTATTGCGAGTGAAAGTGAAACAAGATGGATGATTTCGGGTTTTTTTGAACTTTTTTAGTATTTTGAAATGTTTTGAGGTTGTTTTGGGATTTTGAGATGTTTTACAAATGTTTAGATTTTTAAATTTTCAATGTTTTTTGTGTTTTTTGATATATTAACCAAGAAACTAACCTAAGGACTTATGCTAGGGGCCTTGAGGGTTGATCAAAGATTAGCCTTGCCTACGTTATACACGCAGAGACCACGTAGTTTGACTAACATAGACTTGTTTATTAATGAGATATGAACAATTGGACTGCCAGTTTATTATGATGGACACCTAAAGGACTTATCTTAGGGGCCTCGAAGGCTGATCAAAGATTAGCCTTTCCTACATTATACATGCAGAAGCCTCGTAGTTCGACATGGTTACTATGTTTTTGACTTTTTCAAAAAAATTGACCTATTTTTGGATTTTTGACATGTTTTGGATGTTTTTGGATCTTTTGATTTTATGAATGTTTTTGGATTTTTTTGACGTTATAAAACATTTCAAGGATATACACAGACCCAACCCGATGCAAGTATAGGGAATTCCCTCAGCGTGATGCGATAAACTACCCCAATATAGGTAGGAAAAACTGACCTTAGGAATGTGCCAAGTAGTTATAAAAGGGAACATGATACTCACACAAGATCAAGCTATGATGCAGACGTGGATGGGATATGGACAGAATAATGGAATGTGTTGGATGAATGTAATGGAAAGTGATGCGTGAACAAGCAAAAGAATCGATGGTGGATGGAAAGTGCTTTATTTACACAAGGCACCTGATTTCCAGGTTTTTACCAAGGTACTTGCCCAATGTGCCACTGAAGTGGTTTTCACAAGAGGACAATTTTTTTCTTTACTGTTTTCAATCCTTTTTCTTTCTTTTTTTGGATTTTGATATTTTTGATATTTTTGTATTTTTGGGTTTATACCTTGCAAGCCTAGGCATAATTTTTTTTGAGATGGGAGTTATTGATGGGCTCCTACAAGGGTTCACCTTCGGGTGTAGACAACTGATACACTCCTGATTTATAACTGGTCATGATGATGAAGGGTCCCAACCAATTGGGTTCAAACTTTCCCTTGTTGTCTAGATTTGGTATATTCTTTTGATTTTCCTTTAGCACGAGCTCTCCTACCTAAAAGGACTGACTTTTGATCTTTTTGTTATAGCTCCTCTTTAGACGGTTCTGATAAACTTGTAGGCGATTCAAAGAATCTAAGTGACGTTCATCCAACAGCTTTAGCTCGTTCAACCATGACACCCTATATTCTTCATCAGTAATATGGTCCTGCAAAGATATTCTCAGGGATGGGAGCTCGACCTCAATAGACAAGATGGCTTCTGATCTGTAGATCAAGGAGAAAGGGTTTGCACCTGTAGGTGTGCAGATGCTGGTTCGGTAGGCCCATAGGGCAGGGTTTAATTGTAGATGTCTGTCATAGCCAACTTCATCGACCATTTTCTTTAGGATCTTAAGAATGGTTTTATTTTTGGCCTCAGCTTGACCATTTTTCTAGGGGTAGTAGGGAGTGGAGAACCGATGTTGGATGTTGAATCTTTGGCATAGCTCACGAATGTCCTAATTTTTTAAAGGTGTCCCATTATTAGAGATAAGGGCTTGGGGAACACCATAGCAATAGATGAGGTAATTCAAGATAAATTTAGAGATTTGATTTCCTATGATGTAGGTCATAGGGATGGCCTCTACCCACTTTGAGAAGTACTTTATGGCTATAATGATGAACTTGTGGCCATTGGATGAGGTAGGTGTTATTTTACCTATGAGGTCAAGTCCCCACTGTGAAAAGGGCCAAGGTGTTATGATTGGTTGGAGCTCCTAAGTTGGTGCATGGATGAGGTCCCCGTGCTGTTGGCATTGCATACATTTTCAAACATAGTCGTGAGCTTCTTTCTCCATAGTAGGCCAGTAGTACCCCATCCTCAACAGTTTCTTGCCCAAGGTCATACCACTAGAGTGTGAACCACAAATGTCATCGTGTACCTCTATTAAGGTAGTCAAAGCTTCCTTGAGGTTAAGGCACCGTAACAATGTCCCCTCGATACTCCTACGGTATAGGGTTTCTCCTAGTATGACAAAGCGAGATTGCTTTTTAACAAATTTTTTCTTGAGGTTTGGGGTGATGTTGTTGAGGAGGGTTCCTATTTTTAAGTAGGCAAATATTTTACAGTACCAAGGATCACCAGGACCAACGATATCACACACTAGCTTAGATTCTAGTACCTCAAAAATTGGTATGAGAAGTTGCTCAACCCATAATTCATGTTTATAGACATTTTTCAGGATATCCAACAGTGATTCAATCGTCACCATAGCATCTACTGCTCTGTTATTTACCCTTGGTATCTGCTCAAATTATATCTCGATAAAGAACTCCTAGAGATCTTCTACTAGCCTTTTGTATGGGGTGAGTTTGTCATCCTTAGTTTGATATTAATCATTGACTTGGTTGATAATCAACTAGAAATCCCCATAGACCTTTAGTGCCAAGATTTTCCATTGTACTACTATTCGAAGTCCTATGACAAGAGCCTCATATTCTACAATATTATTAGTACAGGGGAAGGAAAATCGATATGATTTTGGGATACAATCCCCTTATGGGGTGATGAAAAAGACACTCACTCTAGACCCATGTTGTGTGTAGAAACCATCAAAGTACATTTTCCAATGGTCTACAACATTCAGGAGGAAGATTGACTCGCTTGGAAACTTTGATATTAGCGGATTTTCTACATATATGGGAGCTATGGCCAATTGATCTGTAATTACTTGTCCTTTGATGGCTTTCCACTCCACATATTCAATGTCGTACTTTGTCAATATCATCACTCACTTGGTCATTCGTCCTGTGAGAGTTGCTTTGGATAAGAGATACTTAAGGGGATCGATCTTGGCGATGAGTTTAATCTGATGGGCCAACATATAGTGCCTAAATTTCTATGATGCAAACACAATTGTGAGGCAAGCTTTCTCAATGAACGTGTAGTTTAGCTCATGTCCCACCAAGGTTCTACTGATGTAGTAGATAGCTCTCTCTTTCCCTATTTCATCATGTTGAGCCAAAAGAGAACCAAGAGT
Organism: Sequoia sempervirens; assembly: GCA_007258455.2. Taxonomy (NCBI): domain Eukaryota; kingdom Viridiplantae; phylum Streptophyta; class Pinopsida; order Cupressales; family Cupressaceae; genus Sequoia; species Sequoia sempervirens. The sequence continues at coordinate 65,529,778 of VDFB02058242.1, forward strand.
TGTTGTAGCTGAAATGTAGAGGATCAATGGTTTGTTCGGGATTGGTGGCATGAGGATGGGTGGTGTTAGTAAATATTCTTTGATCTGGCTAAATTCCTTGTCACACTTCTTGTCCCACTTGTATGCTACCCCCTTGTGAAGTAGATGAGAATATGGGATGCTTTTATTAGCCAAAGTTTTATGAATATTTTGATTGATTAAAGCCTTCCTTGTAGACCCCTCAGTCATTTTAGTGTCTACGGTGCCTCCATATCTAATATTTCCTTACTTTTGTTGGATCTATCTCGATTCCTCTCATTGATACGATATATCCCAAGAGCTTCCCTGAAATTACACCAAAGACACATTTATTGGGATTTAGTCGTACCTTATATTCCTTGAGTCTGTAAAAAATTGGGCACAATGTTGATATATGGTCTTGACATTTCCTTGATTTGGCTAATATGTCATCCATATAGTCCTCTACAGTCTTGTGGATAATGTCATGAAAGATCAAGGCCATGACTCTTTGATATGTAGCTCTAGCGTTCTTTAGCCCAATGGACACGTGAAGGTTGTTTTATGTTGGTCATCATTTGCAATCATAATCTAGTTGTATCCCAAGAATCTATCCATTAATGATAACATTTCATGCTATGTCATCAGATCTACAATCATATCTATGTTGGGGAGGGGGAAATCATCCGTAAGACATGCTTTATTCAGGTCTCTAAAGTCGGTGTAGATTTAGATGCCCCCAGTGGGCTTGGAAATAGGTACATGGTTGGAAACCCATTCTGGATAATCAATGGGTCAAATGAATCCTACATCAAGATTTTTTTGTAGCTCAATTTTGACTAGTAAGGCGATTTGCAGATGCATCTTTCTCAATTTTTGTTTCACAAGTTTTTCCTTAGAGTATACTAATAGATGATGGACAACCATTTCAAGATCAAGGCCTGACATGTCAGCGTATGTCCACACAAAGTTCACCTTCCTTTCCTTTAGAAATGCTACCAAATTTTCTTCTTCTTCAATCAAAAGTGACTCTACGTAGAAGGTGATTTGTGGTGCCTCTTTGGTTCCTACATTCACTGGGTTGCACTTCTCTATTAGGACTGTTGATTTCTCTCGGTGAATAGTACTTAGGGTAAGATTGAATCCCTCATCCTTTGGCACCTCCAAGAGGTTTTCACCATTAGATACATCCTTTGTTTTTACTATTTTGGGATTGGAAAGTGCCACAACGTGGTTTTCAATTAAAGATCGAAACGTTACTCTTAGATTTTCAATTTTGTGACTAAGAGATTCGATTGTTTCCCCATAGTATGCATGTGTATCCAACTTAATATCAAACCCTGCTTTGTGATCTCCATATGGAATATTATCCCTTAGTCCCATGAATTCTAAGAGAGCCTCATCATTTTTGAATGAATTTAATAGTGGTGGTCCTCATTGGTCATAGTCAATGAGTTGGAGATAGACGAGTTTTAGCTCAGTGACTTGGTTATTTGACTCAAACAACATGGTAGTTATCATGAAAAGAGATGAATCCTCAAATAGCATAGGTAGGTCAGAGATAGGATCTTTGAAGGGACTACTAAGTGATACAGGTACCGACGGGGAAGCTTTGGCTATCTTAACAGGGTACACTTGCCAAGAATATTCACTTTAATAGGGGTACACCCAAGGCCAAGATTCTTTGGATGCTTCTCAGGAATAAGGGGTTCTAATAGGTCATTGTCATTTTTCCCTAGCTTTTCATTCTTGTTGTAGCCCCATCCAAACATTAGCTATAGAACTTTGTTGTCCTCCTCCATTGGTAGAATGGGTGCGGATCTGTTATCTTGGTATAGGAGGCCTAATATGTCTTCCTTGTCTACGACATCTTTGCTTAAATCCCCCCACTTTTTGAAGGTGGAAGGAGATGTTGTGAATGTTTAGGATGCACTACCACTAGGCTGCAATCTTCCATGAGACTTAGGAGATTGAGGTAACTCTCCCAACACATATGCGCCCTTCTGCAAGTTATAGTCCCCACAACCATTGCCTTTGATTACAACTTTAATAGCCAGGATGTTTTGGATGATGTGTGCCTTTGTCTTAGAAGTGGAGGCTAAAGTGGATGGATCAACATAGGAAGATGTGGGTCCCTCATCATTTTTAGGAACTTGGGGGATTTTATAATATTTGGCTTCCAGATTCTTACAGTAATAGAAGGGTTCGGGGTCGCCATGGATCATAACTTCTTGATTTTGATATGGGAATTTTACACATTGATGGAAAGTAGATGCGACAATTTGCATCCCATGGATCCATGGATGCCCTAGGAGAATATTATATGGAAGCTCAAGGTGAAGGATCTAGCAGGTGGTTTCCATGATGGTCAACCCCACTTGAATAGGGATTTGGATGGTGCCCTAGGACACCTGTTCTTGATCATAGGCCCTGATGGTGATGCCTTTCCCTTTCTCAATGGCATCCTTTGAGAATCCCAAATTCTTTATTAGCTGGAAGGTATAAATATTTAAGCTTGCACCCCCATCCACCAAGACTCTTTTGACTTTGTTCTTATGGATCAAAACCTCCAGGTGGAGTACAAAGTTATGTGATGGTTGTGTTGGGAGGTCATGCTTAGAAAATGTAAGCAGGTGTGGCATAGTGATGTGTCTGACCATAGCTTGAAATTGGTTTACGTCAATGTCTGTGGGAACAGAGGATGCAGACAAGGCCTTCTCTAGAATATCTCTATGTGCAGGTGATATTTTAAGCAACTCCATAATGGCGATTTGGATGGGGGTCTTCTTCAATTGTTCCAAGATGTTGTAGCCACTAGGATTAGATTTCAGGTTGGCAGGTGGTGCCCTAGGTGGTGGAGATGGTCCTGGAATAGAGATCTTGCCGCTACATGTGGTGAATCCACACTCTACTCTAGGCCCTTTGATGTTGATGACCACTACGAATTCATCCAATGATGCTACAACATGGTCATAGACATGGTTTACATTGGTATAATTCTTTCCTTTTTCGTTGTTATTCCCTTTGTTGTGATCCAACATCAAATTCGTGTATATCTTGAGATCTTAGTTTCCTGTTGGTTGATAAATGGTTAGTCTTATCGTCAATGAGGTCTTGGATAAGATTTTTTAGCCTCATGTAGCTAGTTGTTGTGTGCCCCTTGATCTTATGAAAATCAAAAAGGTGCTTCTCAATATACCAAGGTGATTTGGCTTGAGGCTCTTGGTAATTTTCATAAATGGGGAGTGTGATGAGGTTTGCTTGCACTAGTTGTTCCATGATGGATTCATTGGGCTCTCCGAATGGTGTATACTTGTGTTTTAGTGGATGTTTGTTCCTTGGGGGTCGTCTTCCTTGAGCATTCACATTGTTGACCATTTGATTATTCAATTGTTGTTGTGATGGGTTTTTTTGTGGGGTGTTTTGATGAATGGGTTGTTGCATGTTGATTTGTGGTTGATGAGTGTTATGTTGTGGGTATGTTTGTTGTTGCATATTTTGCCTTGGAGTGCTAATAACAACTTTGGCATCAACAACACCATTGTTGGTAACATTTTTATTTTTAGCCCAAGTGTGAGGCTTGTCATTGTAGCTGGTTGATGGTCTATTGTCTTGGTATACAAGTGTGTGCCCTTGTGTTGTGAGGGCTCTTTCAATGTTGAGAGCCTTAGGGATTACTTGGTCATATGTCATGATGCATTGCATTTTCAGTTAGAAGGAAAACTCCCCTTCGAGGTTGGAGATGATGGTCTTGATTTGTTGCTCCTTTGGCATGGACCATTTGCTTTTACTAGCTCTGGATCTCCATCATTGTAAGAAGGCCGCAAATGTCTCTCCCCTAGCTTGTTTAAGGCTAGATAGTTCTTCCAAGCTTACATCCATGCCTAGATTAAACAAGTAGTTTTCTATGAATAGATCTACGACTTCTTGAAACTTTTTGATTCCAAGAGGTAAGAGGGTGAACCATTCAATGGCGAGACCATCTAAGCTTCAGGGGAAGAGTCACATTAGATAGGAGTCATCATATGCCACTTCCATGCAATGTACGTGAAATTCTCTGATATGGTCCTCAAGATTTCCTTTTCCCCTATATTTATTGGACTTTAGTATTTCGAATCCTAGTGGGAATGGGACCATAGCGATGTTTCTATAGAATGGATAGGGGCACAAATCCCGTTGGGCATATGATTTTTTCACCTTTCTAGATTGAATGTCTTGTATCTGTTGTGAAAGCAATTTGACCTACGTGGAAAGATCATTTTGCAGATTGGGTGGTGGAATGTATGTGATTTGGGGTGGTATGGTTTGTTGTGTGAATGATGGGGTGGAATAAGCTCCTTGTGTCTTATGGTTCAAGGAATTTTGTTGTGTGTTTGTGAAAGATTGTTGAAAACCTTATTGTTGTGCGACTAACGCCTGTTGATATGCAATATGTTGTTGTTGTGCTAACAATGCCCGATGTTGTGCTTGTTGTTGCACTACTTGTTGGTGTGCTTATTGTTGCATTGCTTGCTATTGTTGTCCTATCAATGCATGTTGTTGTGCGTGGTGTTGTTGTAGAGCTTGTTGATAGGCTTGTTGTTGTAGCAAGGCTTGTGCTTAAACTTGTTATGCTTGGTATTGAGCATGTGCTTGAGCTTGTGCTTGAACTTGCACTTGGGCTTGGGCTTGGGCTTGTTGTGCTTGTTGTGTTGCTTGCTTGCTTGTTGTTATTATAGCAAGGCTTGTGCTTGTGCTTGAGCTTGAGCTTGTTGGGCTTGTAATTGTTGTAATGCCTTTTGGTAAGCTTGTTGTGTTTCTTGCAATGCGATACTATACTGATTTGTTGCATTGGAATTTAGAGGTGGAGGTGGGGGATTTTGGGGAATGGTGTGAGATGGTGTGGTAAGAGGCTATTGAGGTGGTTGTTGAGGTGTTTTTTGAGTGATGACAAGGGGTTGAGTGATAGGTGGTGGATTTAGTATCGTATTTGGCGCGCTTAGCCCTTGTGAGACTAGACTTTGGGATGTTTGAGGTGTTGTTGATGATGTGATTAGCGGTTGAGATATTTGGGATGATGCCACTTGGTGTTGTGATATCAATGGCATGCTTGGAGGATTTTTTGTGATGGATGTGTTGATTTGATTTTTGTTTGGGGGATTGACTTGATTTGATTGATTAAGAGTTGATGTGTTCAATGAAGCATTTTGTCTTATACCTTGAATTGGTGTGGGTGATGGTGCCAAGATAGGGAACTGTGGGTATGTTTGTGTTGTATTCCCTTGTAGGAGTGAAGATGAGGCATTAAAGGTGCCCACTTGTTTGAATAGATCAACTTGTCCTTGTGAGATGTTGGGGGTATAACCTTGTGTACTAGGGTCATAAGCGGGTGTGGAACGAAAAGTGGATGAATTGTTTGTGTCATGGAAGACAAGAGGCACATATGGTTGTTGATTATCTTGTGGGACAGTGTTGGGCATACCCAATATCATGTTGGCCTCCAAATTCTAATTGTTGACAAGTGGGTTCCCTTGAAGGGCTTGAAGTAGTGAACTCCCTTTTGTGATCATAGGTTGACTTGGTGTGTGTGATGATGATGGTTGGGAGATGGGTTGGACTATGCTCAGAAATGATAGGATGAATGTTGTGTGGGGAATGGTCCCCAAAGGTTGCTCAATAATGGTGTTCACATCAAAAGTGGAAGGGAGTTTAGCCCCTTCTTTTTCCAATGCCAACATGTATTGGGTGGGATTTAGTTTCATGACCATGTTAACAAGTTTGTGGGTGTTTGGATTTTGTACCAATTCAAGCAACTCATCATGGGAAATCTCTTTGTAATTGGTTGTGACATCCTCCACTTGGCAACCTCCCTCTTGAAGATCTTGAGGTAGTTGAGGGGAATTAGGTGGGGGGTTGGTAGATACCCTTGGTCAAATTCAGTTTGGCTCAAATTGCTTGTGGTTGATGTTTCCTTGTTTTGCTCCATGCTCTTCCTATGTTGCGACCTTGTTTGGACCATAAAATTGGGATTAACTTTTAGAAGTATGTGGGATGAACCTTTTTCTTTGGTTGATCTAAACTTTAGGAACAAAAATAACCTCTAGGGTGTCTTTTAGGATCAAATGATGGTGGTATGAAAAGATGAATGATATGGGTGAAATGAACGTTTGAACCTCAAGAACTTTGGATAAATACTAGACTTTGGGATTTTTTATTTTGATTGTTTTGATTTGGATGATGAACTTGTAAACCCTAAGATGGTAGATGTGATCTTAGGATGAACTTCTACAAAGGGGGTGCTAATTTAATTAAGTGCATGAGAAGGGATTCATTCCCACACACCTAACTAAACAAGGTGATTTTGATTTGGTCTAAGTGATTTACCAAAACATCTAGTATAATGGTGTTTCCAAAGTTCTAGAAAGTTGTTGGTGGAATGGATTTTGATAAACATTTTGGGGATGAATGAAGGTGTTTATTTTGACCCTAGATGAACCTAGAAGGACTTTGTTTACAAGACCAAAGTGTTGAAGAACATACTCTACCCTATGATTAACTCAAACCCAAAAGATCAATACCTTAAATGAGGGTCTCATATTGGACATACAAGTCTGGTTCATCCCTCAAAAAGTGTATAAAAATTTCTTACCAAGATATCTTTGTTGCGATAAAGATCTACAATGTGTTTCTTGACAGATTTTGGGCTATGATATCGAAGTTTGAAATGACAGAATGTGGACCTTGGTTTAGGAATTTTGATCTTGCAAGAAATCATGAAGACAAGCACATGTGTGGGGTTCAATTGTGATTTTATCTTGATTAATGAGATTCTTTTTACCACATCCACTTGTCCTGTTTAAACTTCAAACTAAATGTTTTATTTCTAAGCTCCTTTTCATTTCACAAGGTCCATTATGTGAAAATCAAGGAGCCAAGACCATAGTTTCCCTAGGTTGACTTTGAAGAGAGTAAATTGAGATATGAGCCCAAATATTTAGAAGCCTCTAAAAATGAGATCTTTAGGGACAAGCAGTAATATTGGACTCTTCAAAGGTATTCAGAGTTTTCAAAGAGTTTGAAATTTGATCATTCGTCCAATGTTTGTTTCAATGTTTTGGAACCAAGCAATGTGTTTAACTGACTCACAAGAATTTACAATCCTAGCTCAAGTGGGTGTGTATTTCTTAGTAGGCCTACCAATCATAGGAGATGATTAATCCATGAAGATGGAGTGGAAAAATAGGCTATGTCAAGGAAATTTCAAGTCTTGACATGCCAAGCAAAAGAGTCCCTTCCCTATTTGTTTTATTGCCTCAAACAAAAATCGAACATGGTAAGTAACTTCTTGGAACAGTGTTATTCCAATGCACTACCTTAAAATATGCTTCAGAGGTGGACTTGGTTGGTCATTACAAACAAGGTTCTTAATGATAGTATTTTGGGATAAAATTGGTGCTATACATGTAACAAAATTAGCTCAATTAAGAGGCCTCCCAGTTCTTTCCTAAGAAAGGATTTTGGTGTATCACATGGATACTAGGGGTGGTGCTTGTCGGTATAGGACAACAACACCAGCTGGTTGATGACTTTAGTCACAACCAATTTATTTATTTAGTGGGCCAAAATGAAAGCATCGTTTGGGTCGTTCCCTCTCACAAGTTGGAGGTAGGGCCTCTAAAAGTGACTCAACATCAAGAAAAAGTTGCACTTTTGAGTGTTTCTCTTCACCCAAGATCGTACGAAGTGCAAGGGGAGAGGATACACACCTAAAGTGTGTCCAAGACAAAATCACTCACTTAAGACACTTGTTCTTTTTAGCCTTCAAATCAATCGTGAATTCATTTTAAGCACTAAAATGAGTGTGAGTTTGCCTTGTTCAATTTTAGCCCAACATAGCAATGGTTTAGTAAGTTTGTAAGTTTAATTTTAACCAATTTGAAAAGCTCAAGTCAATGATTAATTTTAAACCCAAAATGAAGCTAGTGGGTCCTAAAACAAAAAAAAATGAAAGCAGTAATGAATGCCCTAGGCTATTACAATAAGCATTAAAAAATATTTTTAATTCTCCAAGTTGATGCTTCCCTCCAATCTACAAAAGCAACGTTGTACAACAAAGGTGCCGCTAGATAGCAAAGGTGGCACTGTTTTTACAGAGGTGACACTTTGGTGAAAAGAAGAGGTAACACTCTGCAACAGATAGAGCACAAAAGTGATGCAGGACTTACAAAAGCGGCGCTGAGACAAAGGCAATGATCTAGTTGCAACCTGTAAAATCCTAGTCGACAGAGAGATCAAAAGCGGTGATGTATCAAAAGTGATGAGATGGAGAACATAAAAAATGGTGTGATGCATCAAAAGCACCATTGAAAGCAAATGCGACACTAAAATTTCTTGCAAAAGTGGCACGATAAGCAAAGGCAATGCTCTAGACGTGAAAAACAATGCCGCTTTCCTGAAGCTGCAAAAAACATGATTTCAAAGATAAAATGTGAGATTTTTAGATGGTTAGCCCTCTTTCTAGCACCAAAATGTTAATGATAATCTACACCAAGCTAATTAAAGACAACACAAACAAGGTTAGTCATTAAAATAAGCACAAACATCATTCCCTATGAGATTCTTGATCCAACAAAGACAAACATGAATCAAAAAGCACAAAAGAAAGCAAATGAAAGCATGTTAACAAACTAAATAGATCAAACCTCCATCCCATGGGGGAATTAGTGTCACTTTGATGTGGAAAGTGGTCCTTTCCCAATCCATTTGATAAGCTCCAAGATTCTTTGACTCCAAGTGCATGTGATTGTGATGTAAATGTGGTGATAACCTAGTTGAAGTGATGAAAATGAGTGATTGCTATGGATGAATATGCCTATAGTAAGATTGCACGAGATTGTGGATCCATATCAAGTAAAGGAAGCTTCTACTTATAGGACTCAAGGGTTGAAGAATGGGTGAAATTGAAGGATGTGGAACTAAAATGAGGACCAATAACATTGTGACACTTGTCACAAGGCTATTGAAAGCCATGGGGATGCGTGTGGAGCACATTTTGAAGAATGTGAAGAGTTAAGGCATGTAGGTGAATTTGCAAGAGAATGTACAAGAGAATTGAATGAATATGGTTGAGATGTAAGAGGGACAAGATGGCATGTAAGTGCAATTAAATGCTCTTGTAAGAGGCATTTAAGGCCTTTGTAAGAGGCTTTAAAAGCCTTTGGAAGGAAATTGAATGAAGGGCTGGTTGAGAGAAATATTCCAAAGAATATGCCTTTGAGAGGAAAATAGGCTAATTCATTTAATTAAAAGAAATGATTTGCATGTGCAAGTTGGTTAGTTGAACATAGGTTTATTTAACCCTGGTGAGCTTAAAAGCTAGAGAAATGGGTAACGAGGATTAAGATGTGATTAAAGTTAATTAATTCAAAATTAATCAACTTGAGCAAGTTAGGGGTTTGATGATATTTGTTAAATAATTAGATTTATTTAAACAAATGAGAGGACTTTCAGGGTTTTTAATTAAATAGATTGATTTATTTAATTAAATGTGATGAACATTAGTCAAGGGAGGGTGAATTAATTTGATAAAGTTAATTATTTGATTAATAGTAGAAATTGATGAATTTAACTAAATAATAAAGATTATTTAATTAAATGGTTAGAGTGGGAGTGATTTAGAAGGAAATGATGTTAATTAATTAGAATCAAATGTGTAGTATCATTCAAGACTATTTAAGTATCTACATTTTGCCCCTCTTTGAAGCAATGTACCTGTTGCATTGGTTCAAAGAATAACATTCTCCTGATCAAAATTAAAAAAAAATATGATTTATTCGGATGCCCCACTGTTGCCCCAGCGGAAGGAATTACACTTCTATAGTGGTTTTATGTGAGCTTGTTTCTATAAAATCAAACACATGTTTAGCTGCCTAAGGTTGGCTTGTTGGCTAGCTTGGCTATTTGGCTAAGGGGTTTAGAGCATATCTTATTGGAATTTGTGAGGGTTGAAGCATGGCATGAGATCTCATGAATCATGTTTTAATCATAATATTCTTCCTTGTATGAGGTATACACCTTGGGTTTTTCATATCCTTTATGCTTTGTAATACTAGATTACCATTTCTTAAACTTATGTAGCAGTGTCTACCCTATTGAAGACCAAGTAAGAGTTAGCATAATAATGAGAGGAGGTATGAACCTCATCCCAACCCAAGCATATTTTTATTGTTGAATATAAGTGATAAGTGTGCTTGCTCGTTTGAGATTCCACCTTAGTTTTGTGGGAGAGATTATATCTCTCTAAATCTCAAATTCTCTACCAATCTTTCCCATTGATTGATGTAGGAACAATGAGAAGAATTTGGGAGATACCCCTCATGGTTTTGGAAACAAGCAATACTATGGAGTGAATTTCAAACATAGTAAGGTGTGACATTATTATTGCACATGATGTAGGAAAATGAAATGGAAAAATAATTACTTCTTGGATGTGCATGTCTAATTAAGAGACTAATAGTAGCTTCAACATGTGTATAATATGCTAACCATTCTTCCCACACTATCTAGAAGAGTATGAGAGAGAGAGACAAAATGTTAGTGTAAATAGAATCATTATTTGACTAGTTAGTTAATCATATTTCTAGGATTGAAATTTTCAAACTCATAGCTTAAGTTTACATAGGTTTATTTTTCTTTTGTCTCACTTCATAACACTGAGACATGTGTTGGAGTCATCACTTGAGACACCTATTGAAACTTTTCCACACACTTGTCAAGTGATCTCACAAGTGTCCCATATTTGGAGGGTTAGTCAATTGTTTAGTCCTACCTTCCCACCCATCCACCTCACCTATATATACAAGGTTCTTCATTGTATTGTACACTCTTCATATTATTTGCTAGACATACTATTGTGCTAATATTTTCACTTGTGGAAGGTTATCAATTCAAGATCTTTGATCTTGGCATTCTCCAACATGGTATTATGACCACGAGAGAACATTCATCCCCACATCAAATTGATTCCCATACATAGCCCTATCAACAGAGTGCCTTGGAGTGAAATGGGCACCACCATTGTGTCTAAAAGGATCAGGTATACACTCTTCATTATATATTGATAGACATACTATTGTGCTCATATTTTCACTTGTGGAAAGTTATCAATTTAAGCTCTTTGATCTTGGAATTCTTAACTTCTATAGATGATGATGACTGAGTTAGATAGGTCAACTCATGAATATCTACACAATTTTTCACACATCAACAGTGGCTTGGAGATCTTTGAGCATCATTCAAAGACATCATTGGTATTGTTGATATTTTATCACCTTGACATAAATATTTCCTCAAAGAGTTATTTAGGAAATTTTATAAAATTAAAACTTTGTTCATGGTTTTGTGAGTCTTATGTGTTGAGAAAGGAAGACAAAAATAAATGTTTATTTTTATTGAAGTTTCACGCCATAAAGGAGGGAAAAGGATAAACTTATCTTCCCTTGAAATCTTCACCCTATAAAGCAGAGGAGATCTAGGATTTTTATTATGATGGCATTGAAAGATGTTTCCATGCTTGGCGTGGAGACAAATCCTTTGTTACTTAGAGCTACATCCACGTTGTAAAAGAAATAAACAAGTGCATGGCATTTTTGGAAGATGTCAAAGAAGCTTTAGTTGCACTTTCAGTTGCATTTAAAGATTGACCCACATTGTAGAAGCAATGTATGACATTTTGTGGGGAGAAAGAGAGTTTTCAATACTTCATTCATATTTTCTCCATATGTTCAAAGCCCTCAAAAGTTTTAGATTCTAAATGGTGCGCTTCTTATACATGTAGACTTATCTACGACATGAAAATCTATTAAAATATTTGTTACTTTCAACAAGGGAATTTTAAGGATTTTTGAAAACTATATCTAGGGTTTTAAAATCCAGAGACTCATATAAACACGCTTAGAGGAAGCACTAGCTTGGGTATTGGTATACAATCTAAAGGAGTAAGAATGTGAAAGATGTGTTGAGTCATAGGGATAGTAGAGGTGAGAAATGTATCATAACAAGTTTGTAGCTCTTTTTTCTGCCACAAAATACTCTTCTAAACCTATCAAGATGGTTTTAAAAAACCTTTATCACGAGTTAGATGCCTTATCCATTAGGCAAACCTCAAACCATACGTGTGATAGTTGCAAGAATAATTAACATGTGTAGTTTAATGCCAAGAGGAAAGGGATAAAGAATTTCATAAAACCTATGCATAAAATTACAATAAAATACTATTTTGTGATACTAGTCATTGTAATGACAATGAGAACAACAATTGGATAAGTCCCTTCAAGGATAACAAGAAATTAAGAAATTCCTTGAAAGTCAACTTAGGTTAAATGATGAACTGGAGACTTGGAGTCTTGGTTTAGTGAGAGTTGAGTACAAGTATAGAGATGGCGATAATTTTGGTGTCATGTATGTTCATGTATATTTGAGCATTGACACAATATGACCATGCATGTAGTTGATAAGTGGTGGTGTGGTTCAATGTTAGGAGGTTATTCTTATCTCCTAGATACTTGTTTTGTTCCTTAAATATGATACTCAATTTGGATTAATTTGGAAAATTATATTTGTAGGTGATCCAAAGTTTGAGTCTTGAGATATACAAGTTATCTTCTTGGCTATCTTAGTATGCAAGTTATTAATGTAATGGCGAGTTTGCTTGTTGCATTAATTGAATATCTATGATTTATGTAGTTGTGTGGGTTGGCCACCCATTTGGTTGCAATGGGATGACTAGGATGTGGATTATCTATATATCCACATGTCTTTTCAATGTTGATGCAAATTTAGTTAGTTAACCTTGTCTATGGTCATTTATGCATTGGTATATTGCATGATGAGGGGATGAATGATTAGAGTGTTTGAATAGTCAATTATGGGAACTTTCAACATGTTGTTTATCATGAATTCATTGATAGCTTGGTTACATGATTTAGAAGTAGCTTTTGATAACAATGTTTTGGTGGTGGTTGTATCTTCTTATCTTCTTATCTTGGTTCTACTTTATTCTTTAGAGTTGCTAGTACTATAGCTGAGCATGTGTTGACCATGGGTGATACTCATTTAGGAGATAGTTATCATGATGCCATAGAGCTAGGTATCACAATTCAATGGGAGCTTTAGGAGTGACGTGGATTCATCACTTGGCGATGAATGATCTTCTACAATGATTATTAGTGTCACGGAGGAGCTCTTGGGTCTTGATTGTTATAGTTAAAGTTCTTTAATATTTTTAATTCCATTGATATGATATGGTTTTCTTCATGTAATTGGAGATGTTTGACATCTTGGTTAGCCATGGAGGACTCTTGGAGTCTTTGGTGAAGTATCAATTTGATCACTTGTTATTTTTTTTATAGGTGATGCTTAGTTGAGAGGATGTTTTGGTGGTGTGACATGGTGGAATCTTGATTGTAAATTATAATATTAGCATGATATAATTAAATTGTGATGTCATGATGTGTTCCTAATTCTGTATTCAAAGCTTTGATAGTGGTCTCAATAGTTCTCTTGGTATTGAATATGTTCTTTGTGTGCTTGGGAGCTTCATGCTAGTGTCGTCACTAGTTTTCAACAAGTTATGAAATGTCAAGAAATAAAAGATGGATTTGTCACTAGTTTTCAACAAGCTATGAGATGTCAAGAAAGACACAAATCCCAAATTGCTTACCACCAAGATAATTTGGATACATTCAACTTAAAGAATTAAAAATCCTTATCTTTAACTAATGAACCAGTGGATTATAGATAAATTCACATCAATGATTCTCCCCGCATCTAAAATACTTAGAAAACCTTGTTGTATTTGTATGATAAAAAGTCTAAGACCAAGAAAATTGATATATATGTATAATTATTTACCTTGTTTTTAGTTGATGGTGAGGATATGAGAGAGTACATTTTGAAGCTTAGGAATATTATAACATAATATACCAAGGTAGGTTTGGAAAACTCGATGATGAACTAATAGTCACTATAAAAGGGATACCTAATTCTTACACGAACTTTGTTGAGATGCTTTACACTTTCCATAAGATTATGGGCACTACTCCTGGTAAACTTGTTGAATTTCTTATTTAACATGATATGTCAATACCCCCCAAAAATAGGAAATATAGGAAACTTATGTAGGAAAACTAAAACAAGTACTTTAAATGATTGTCATTAGAGCTATAGAGGGGTAGAGGTTTCAACAGAGGTAGATTTTAGGATGGAATAAGAGAACAATACCAAAATCTCAAGTCATTCCCATCAACATAATCATCCTCATCATTATCAAGGACAATTTGGTCAAATGAAAGGAAGTGACATCATATATCATAAATTAGGAGTCATAGATGTGGGAAACTTGGTCATATTCCAATTCATTATAAAATCCCATATGAAAAATATACAAACCAAAATTTAGTAAATATGCAAGCACAAGTATGGTGAATTAGAAAACATTATAAAGATAACAACATTTACAATTAATTAAAGGAATGTGCTAACATAATGCTTATGGAAATTGTGATTAGAGACAAATTTATAATTGTTTGGCTCCAAAATATAGGTGCAACAAAATATACATGACTTATAGACAAGACTTTTTCCTTGTGTTAAAGTAAGCATCACTAGTACTCATTATATTGGTAGATAAAGTATGCATATTCCTCTAGGTGTTCAATCTATTACGATTTTGCTTCTTGATGGATCTACTAAGTTTTGATATCTCTGATGTTCCTAAATTGAAAAAAAATCTCATTTTTTATCCATATTTGAAAGAAAGGTTATTGAACTATTGTAAATAACTAGCTTATCTACATCAACTTAGCAAAACATAGGTATGAAACTATCTATATAAGATACAAGGAGAGGATTTTGATTTGAATACATTCTAAAGTTCTTCCTCCTTTGCAAGAATTACAAATAATAGTTGAAATAGGTACCATGTATGCAACATTTGTGGCATCTATGAATGCAAATAACTAAATGTTTTCTCTTTAGTGAACTTAAACAAAAATAGTATGGTATGTGGCTTGCCTAATTTTAGGAGACATAGTGTTCTTTGCGAGTCTCAAGTCCTAGGCAAAAAAATAGGGAAAATTTGTAAGCCAAAAAGTATTTATAGTTGGTTCATAACAATGAGTGTGATTTTAAAAAGTCTCTTATTAGAGGTTGTAGATACTTTGTATCCTTAATAAATTTTCAACAATAATATGGCTATATTTCATGGAGAACAAATAATAAGCTCTTACTAAGTTTGTTGAATGGCTACACTTGGTTGAATAGAAACAAGTTTGAAATTGACCTCCCTTTAGTTAGATAACGATGATGAATATGTCTCAAATGAGTTTTCAAATTGTAATGTAAGGAATTTGATACAACTAAAGATAACTACTTTAAATCAACAAATCCTTATATCATCTCAAAATATGATAAATAAATTATTATCCATATACAAAAATGCAAAAACTTTCAAATAGAAATATTGGAAATGTTCTATGTTGAAACAAAGAACCTTTTTTTAATCTATTAACACAAGGATGATATGCAAGTACTAAGTTATGCAAACAAAAAATCCAAATAAAATTATATTTCCAACTAGAAATGAAAATTCAGATAGTAGAGAACTTGGCACTAGATATTGGAGCTCACTACTTGGGACACTAGCGTGTAGTGCAAAAATCCTCACGTAACATTATCATCCTTCACCAATCAACTCAAAAATTCATAGAATGATTGTTTTAAGTGTCAAAGGTGTCCTAACTTGCACACACAAAGATGAAAAAATATTGGGGGCTATTTAGAGGATTGCCTTAGTTAAGCCCATATTTTGATATTGAATCCTAACTGCATTAAGGATTAAAAGAAAACTATAAAAGTTAAATTCTTGATAATGGTGTCAACCCTAGTCTATAGGGAAAACCACCATTAAGTATTAATAAATTTGATCACAACAATAAATAGATATATTTCAATATAAGGATATTATTCTGCAAATGCAAAATAATAACAACACAAAACAAATCTAGTATTACCAATAGTTTGGGCTCCCTTGTGATATCCTTGACTGACTTGGCAATATAGCATTGACTTGAAATCTTTAGTTGTTGCAAGAAAGATATCACAATAACCAAGAATGATTGCTTCAAGATCAAAACAATGACTGTAATTTTTTTGACAAAGTTGCCCCCAAGTGAAGGACAGATAGATAGATCTACTTTTATGAGAGTGTAAAAAGTAATCCCCCCTAAAATGAGGAAAATAGGAGTTTTGTTTACTCACATGGGGAGGGAAGAGGCATTATGTTCTTTTTTGGGCATTACAACATGCATCGTAAACGGTCCATGCCAAATGTACACTTGTGAATTTCAAAATTTCATAGGATGCTAATATGTCATACACATGTCTACACATGGCACTATCATCGATGATAATTTTATTGAAATTTGGGTTGTGATTTGATAATACTTTGTGCCTTTTAATTACATAATAAAATCCTTTATTTTGAAATTTAATGATTTATCATTAATTTTCAAATCCGGGTGGGTTCAAGCTGTAAGTGTGAAATTGCACCAATTTGCAATTTTCAATACTAGTACACAAATTATTATAAAAATTATAGAATCAAACAACATTATACTAATACTACTAGTCCATAATAAAATAAAGTTTTTATGAGGATAATCATAAAATTTGGAAGATGCAACATGAGCCACATTATACTATAAATATTTGTATCACACATTTTGGGCCAAAGTAGCAAGTCTTGTAGTGTATTTGAGGTCTTTTGGGTAAAACACAGTCTAAGGCATTGAATGGATTTAAAATCCAAGGTTAACAAATTGATGTACAAGTGTTGTACTTTAGTTCCTACTAAACATAGAACAAAATTGTAAACTATGAGTAGAGAATGCATCTTTGTTGGCTATTTTGATAAGAAAAGGGGTATACTTTGTGATATCAATAAATTTATTGTGAACAAAGATGTGATTTTTATGAGTCTAGGAAGATGAACATGATTTGATATTGATTCAAAGTTTGTTAAGCTGAAGAGAAAGACAAAAAAGTGTCAAATTACCAAGGGATTGAGCAATGAAACCAACTTTCCATGAGGTTGATTTGAAACAACTAATTGTTTCTTTAATCACTTTTGTTGCATAGATAGCTACTTGTGCTTCTCCCTAGACACAAAATCAATGTGATGCACATATAGATTCATAGGTAGAGAATTATGATGTTCTCAATCCCAAGTGGGTTTATTGCACCATGACAAAGATGGTAAAATAGGTACTAAATATTCTCATAAATAGGTTAATTATGAAATGTTTGCTACTTTCTCAGTTGAACTATCCACATATGAAGAAGCATCTACATAAAAAAAACTGACAAAATATTATGTAGGTTGAATGTGATGTTATCGTGAGCAATCGTACTTGGTACTTGTTAACTACATTTCATATATTCAACTCCTTAGATGGAAGTAGGTTTATAAATAAATATAACTTTGATGGCTCTATTTGCAAACATAAGGCAAGATTTGTTGTGAAATGTTATGTACAACAATAAGGTATATAATGTGAAGAAAAAAATGCACCTATTACTAAGTGACAAACTATTCATATAGTTCTTGCATTATCAACACAAAATTGGTGAAAAATTTATAAAATGGATGTCAAGAGTGGTTTTTTTTAATGGTGAGTTATAGGTAGAATTTTAGATGTCATAGCTACAATGTTTTGAGGTAGTGGATGATAACCATAACTTGTGTCAATTAGTAAAAGCATTATATGACATATGTTACTAATTGTCACATGTTATAAGGCATGCCAACATTTTTTATTTGCAAGTGAAAATGTTTTGTAGGTAAGAATAATGTAAGACATGACATTCCTTTTTATTAAGATACCCCTTTAATAAATGATTAGGCAGTGTTAGTAAATAGTTGGGTAGTCATTCCCATGTGCAAGTTAGTATGAGGCTATAAGTTTGTTGTAATGTTTATCAAAATGATAAAAAACTCTATATAACCCTTCTTTCTTTTTCGAGGGTTAATGACATTTAAGCACCTTCTTGTACTTATTATAAATTGATAGTAATAAAATGCTTATTTGCATCCTTAGTGGTGCAAGATTTGACATAAGTGATTTTTTTATGGTGATTTTACAATTAGTATAAATCTTAAGGAAGATGCTAAAACCATTCATAAACAACTTCCAGTTTCATCTTATTATTAATTTGAAAACTCACGAAAAGCAAAACCCACAAACAAAAACACCACTACCACCTTTGATGATATTTTACTATAGCAAGGAGGTTAACATCCTTCACACATTTTTTTTAAAACATAAAATTTCAAAATTTAGAAAATTACACCTTTAAAAGAGTTGAATCTCGGTAAATAGAGTAATAAAGAAACACACAATCATTTCTAAATAATTTTGACAAACTTAAACCCCTATTTATAATAACTTAGTCCAAGAATGACTTGTATTAATTGTATATTCTCATAATATTATGTTGTACTATATAAAAATGAACATACCACTATTTAGATAATCCAATTATTTCTATTAAAAAATATATATAAACATCAATATAGTTTTTTTTTAACATAAAATAGCCTACTCAACTCATATAGGTAAAAGCAATAATTTATTTTTTTAAAATTCTCCATGAAGATTTTTGATTAACCTCAAATACTTCCCAAATTTGATTTTGATTTTTAAAGATGGGAAATTTTAATCACTTAATTATTCTCTCTCTAGGGTTTGCCTCCTGGTGCAATCGAGAGACATATCCACGTACCAATAAAAACAAAATCTTTATATGCTACAATTTTAGGGCAACTTCAATATAATGCATAAATTTATTAAGAACAAAAAATCCTGTATTTTTCCTATAAAATCCCAAAACAATCCATATCTTCCAAAAAAAAAAATCCTATCCACAATCTTTGGACCGAGAAGCAGTGAACGGCTGCGTCAAAAGATAGTATCCCCTCAAAACCCAGAGCCCGTGGGGTTCCATCGTTGTGATAAGGCCTAGAACCCCTTCCAAACCCCTGAATAATCCCTCAAACACACCCCATCGTTTCCATGGCTTCGTCTCTCACAGCCTGTAAGTCCTTATCCGTCATAGACGGTCGCCTTGCAGACCATTCGCACCGTCATGTATTTGCCTTAAAGAGTGCTCCTTCGGCCGTCAGTTTTTCAAGCTCTCCCTCGGGTTTTTACGCCTCAAGGGCGTCAAAGACGAGCCTCCAATGGGCATCGTCGAAATCTCCCCTGCTGTGGGCGTCGCCGATACGTCAAGGGAGCTTAAAAAAAGTTGCGGTCATGGTGAACGCGGCAGAAGATGTGGAAGAAATAGTGGAGGAAGTAGAAGAAGTGACATCAAGTGTGTTTGACGAGAACTTTGGGGGAAATCAATTTACTGAACCTCCTCCGGAAGAGGCAAAGTTGTATGTCGGCAATCTGCCATTCGATGCCAATGCTCAGATGCTTGGTGAGCTTTTTGAGGAGGCTGGACAAGTCTTGGATGTCAATGTGAGTTGTGGTTTTCTTTGAGCTCTTCTTTTCGTTTCGGTTCTACAACTAGTTTTTGAGTTGTCATTGTTTCTGTATGTTTATGAGTATATTTGAAATGAGGTAAATCGAATGCTTCCAACAGTGACTAAATCTCCACTGGGGATATTGGATAAATGGGTAGCTAAGAAATGAATTCATGAGATACTTGATTTAGTAAGTATATCTCTGAAAAGGATAAAGGCGAGGAAAAATAATATTTTTTTAATTATAAAGTGTATTTCTGAAAGGTATAAAAATGGGAGAGAATGGGTAGGGTTATTGAATTATTGATAACAGTGAATATATGGGTATCTTAGAAATGGATTATTCGCATGTATTAAAATATATCTCTGAAAATAAATAAATACACAAAGAAAATGGGTAGAACAAAAAAAATTATGTTACAGTATTGCCTATTTTGGAAATGCATAAATAGGTAAGAAGAAAAGGGGTAGAACAATAAAACATGCTGCTGGAAGTATGTTCAGGAAATAAATAATTAGTGAAGAGAATGAACAGGACAATCGAATTATTGTTGATATTATATATATGGGTGTATTAGAAATTAATCAAAGACATGTTGAATGCAGTAGGTAAAATAAAAAGGGAAAGAAAAGGGAGTGAACAATAAAATTAAGTAATTTTGGATGTATGAGTATCTTAGAAATTAAATTAATCACATGCCGACTGCGGCATGCATTTTTCTGACAGAAATAGAAAGGCGCGTAGTAGTAGGCAATGAGTGAAATCATTGGTCCAGTTGGGTAAGTGGGTAGTCGGATGCTGTATTTATTCATATTGTTATATTAAATAAACAGGGGATGAAAAAGTATATTACAACTAAAATAAATGTGTTCCTCAAGACTGGATCTGATTGAGTTTAAGAAGATTTGGGATTTTTATTTACTCACCATGTTTCTGAAGTATATAAGTTTGTGAATTTTTTTTGGGTTTCACTTAGTCAAGCTACATTAACCCTTATTTCAAATTTGGTTTAACAGTATTGCACTTTTTAAGTTTTTAAAGGTAAAGTCTGATTGATGAAAATGATAATATATGTGGCCAAGAGCTGTGAGACGTGAACTTCATTTTAGTGTCATTGTATATTGTAATGAGTACACAGTTCCTTGCCAAAAGCAGACAAACTGTTTTGGTATTTTAATTTTTGTGAGATAGTTTGCTGTCTGAGAGTATTTTGAATTTGAATACTAAATTATACTTTGATGATTGTTTTCTCTGATTATAATAACATGTCATCACTGCGAGACTGATGACAAGGTAAGGGGCCCTATGGATTACAAACAGGATCCTTAAGCATTTTCTAGTATGGGGGAGGTATTATGATTTTGAAAAATACGTTGTATTGATGCTTATGCTCTGGCTTCTTTACCAATTGGCAAAGCTTTTCTGTGATGTAATGCCTATAAGGCCACCTTCACTTACAATTATTATTGTTGTCAAATATTATGCATTCCACCTTGACATAATAATTATCATCATTATATATTATGCATTCCACCTTGACCCAAAGTTATTAACTTATTATCAATGTAAGATTATTAAATACCAAGACATTTTTTGTAACCAAGTTATTTGTGGTTTAATACTTATTTGATATTTTGATTTGTGTATGTATTTTTCCGCTGCATGGTAGTATTTTCATTAATGATATGATAGCTCTATTTACATTGAGTAATGTTGTGAATTACACTTGGAGAAGTCTAAAATTTCCCGTAATTTTTTTTCAAAGAAATGTAAAATTTGAGGTCATGCACAACTCATTAAATGTCTTAATTTTTATAGCATGTTTTATTTTGTTTTGTTTTGTTGACTACTTTCCACACATGCAAACTTTATACCATTAAGTAATGTTTTAGTAACCCCTCTATTGTTCTTTAATTTTAGATTTGTAGGTTGGGGCCTTGAACCCAATGCCTTTTTGTTCTTGTTTGAGTTGGAGTTAGGATTTTTTTTATTATTAATATTTAATTAAATGTAGTCAAGTTATGTAATTATTATTACAATACATTTTTTAATATTTTAGAGTATATTGAGTTACATACTAGTATCTTCACCAAGAATGGAGCCATGTCATCTTAATTTCTTTATGAATGCAAATCGGTAGAGTTTATGCAGTTTAGATGAGTGGTACTTCATTAATGTTTTCCCTATGTTAGATTGTTAATGTTATGTTTTACGGTTTACATAATTGCTATTGAAGTGTGGATGCCTTCAAGAAATAAAGCTTATAGTTTCAAGTTTTTTTTGTTTAAAATTGTGTAATCTTGTTCTTTTTTAATTTCATTCCATACATTTTTATTTCACTAGAATGCTCCATTTGCTTGTATGTTATGTCACTTTTCTCTTGTTTTGTGTTCAAGTTGCTGATTTCTTTTATATGCTTTTCACTATTCACCATTTTGAAAACTATCATGTCATCTGTTGTCTAAACAACTAGACTAAACAACTAGATTTGTTATTCACTAAGTGTTCTATTTTCTATTCAAAGCACTATATTTGCTGTTTTTCAAAGTACTATATTAGTTGTAACATTTTATATATGGTAAAGTGATGAATTTGTCAATCTTGTGTATTTTCATCTTACCAATCCTCAATCCTTCAATTAGGTGAGATTATATTCCTAAATTTTATTTGATCCATAGACCGGGGTGGATATTCCACATGTAGTCATCATCCATTCTCCTTAACACACATTGCTTCCATTCACAATGGATTTTAAACGTGTAAAGGTATATGCAACATAGAAAATAGAGAACCAAGCATCTAAATTCAAAATAAACAACATATTGTAACTCACATAATTGCAAGACAACATGATGTTGGAAGAAAACCTTCAATGGGAGAAACTCCAAGAATAGTGAGTAAAATTCTTCATGGCATCATATGGTTGATATACGAGTGATCACATGCCTCATGGGACAACGCAATAACATCTTCATGGCAACCACCAACTACATATACTTGTGAATTGCTTGATATGAATACAAACTTACAACAATCTATGCTACAACAATAGAATGGACAATAATCACTAAGACATACAAGAAAAGGGCTATAATCACTATTCTACCCAACAAGATGATTTTTCAATATTGCATATGCTATCCATAGAATAGAGAGAAGGTCTATGGCCTCCAACTCCAACTAAAGAACTCTTGCATACTCCAACATGAAAGAAAATTGCTGTATCTTAGCAATAGTTTTAAAGTGGACTTAAGCCATCCATAGTATGAGAGCCTTCTCTTAAACCAACAAGCCAATTCACTAACCAAGTTCTCTTTCCAATTGTCGGCAATGGGAAATCTTTGCTTTTATTTTTTGTTGCTTTGTGCCAACCCAATTTCCTCTTTTTACTCTCCAAAGTTCACCTATAGACATTGGCAATGGAAGCATAATCATTTGGAATGGCAACAATTAGTCATGCATAATTACTTACTTTGCCCATTGTTCAAATACCAAATGTGGAACTCCTAATGCCTTCAACACAATTTCCAACTTAAAGATCTAGATTGGCAACAATTAGTCTTGTGTAACTATCCATTGTTCAAACACCAACTTGGGAACTCCAAATGCCTTCAACATGACTCCTATGATTGTTAGTAGAGCAAGCAATGTAACAATGGCCAATAAATAGTTGCTGGCTACAATCCCAAGGTTAAGCAAACAATCTCAACTTAGGGGAATGGCTAGCTTTTGAATAATGATGACCTTTGTTGCCTTAGGGCCACCCAAAATGGAAAGCAACAAACATGACCCTTTATGAAGTCAAACAATTGCCTAACAAAAGACAAGCTGTCTTTAGCAAGCTTTTAGCATTCACTTGCACAACAACTAAGAGGTTGAGCATCAATTGAGACTTCTCTTTTGCAACATTAATGTATAGTGATAGATAGTTAATTTAATTCAATTTTTTGGATCATTGTTTGTATATTATTTAGAGTCTAAAGTGCTACATTTAGTAGCCAATGATATTGGCTAATCTTGTAATATTCCAAGTTACTATGTTTAGTAATGATTTACTAGAGTGGAAATTGCTGAAGTGCTATACTCTTTTGTTGTACTCCTTGAATGCTCCTTGTTGATTCGTTCCCTCAAAGGAGGTTGTCACTAAAGTTGTGGGAGAGAATATTCACAAATGATTCATCCAAGTCACTTTATGTAAAAAATTCCTACAAGTGGTGGATGGCATTAATTGTCATCTACACTATTGTCATCTCTATTGATAGCCTACCTCCTTTCATGTAATACTAAGATGCTCCTTGTTGACTCCTATTGAAGGAGGTCATCCCTAAGTTGTGAGAGAGGATATCAATAGGCAACACATTCAGGTCACTTGGACCTCTTCCTCTAAGCTACTTTGCTCCATGCTTGCTTTTTTATGCAGAACATTTACTACAAGTGGTAGATAGGATATCAATAGATGGCACATTTAAGTCACTTGGACCCCTTCCTCTAAGCAACTTTGCTCCATGTGTACTTTTTTATGCAGAACATTTACTACAAGTGGTAAATGGTACCAGTTATCATAGTATCTCCAGGGTCATTTGTCTCATTGGTTGAGATTTCTCTAGGGCTAAGTAAGAGTGTTTACGCTAGCTATGAGTTGAAACTAATTATCATATTCTTCACTATGATCATATTTGTCGTCTTTGCTCCCTCTAGGAGGTAGAGATTTAAGAACACTTCATTTACAAATGGTTTGCTTACGATCTGAGGGAGACACCATTACCTTGAGAGAGACTTTGGCAACACTCATCAACTATCTAGTGATGCTTGATCCTTTATCCTTGAGAGGCCATCACCCTTTAATGCAAATCTTTAGAGGGAGTCTTGAAAAGCCCTAGAGCCCTTATTCAATTGCATCCTTCTTCCAACTCATTTAGGGGATCAATGACACAAAATGCCCTTTGGATGCTGCTACTTCACAACTGCACAAATGCCCTTGCATGATCTCCCTTGACAATGTGGTTCTAATTCTACTTGACATTGTGGCTCTACTCCTTGATGTTGTGGAACAACTCTTTCCCATTGCCTCTTGGGCCACAAAGACTTGGGAGTTCCTTCAATACTACGGGAGTTGCACTAGCCTTGGATGTTAGTAGAGATTCAAGAGGGAATGCTTTGCTTCCTTCTTGCACCACCATGGTTGCTTTTTGCACATACCCCTTCTCCTAGTGTTTGACACTATCTAATGAGCATTTCCAATTCATGTGTCATTCCTATGTTACCTTCATAGTGATCAATGATAGCATTGATGACTTCCAAATTTTCAGACTTTTTGCATTTGATGTAGTATATTACGCAAGTTTCTTACAGTTGTGGTTCTGCCATGCTGTCACATTCTTCTAGGTTTTTCTGTATTATTAACCTGGGTAATTGTGTACAAACTTTGAAAATCCTTGTCATGATTATGGTTTGGTTTCAATTTCATTG
Organism: Sequoia sempervirens; assembly: GCA_007258455.2. Lineage (NCBI taxonomy): Eukaryota > Viridiplantae > Streptophyta > Pinopsida > Cupressales > Cupressaceae > Sequoia > Sequoia sempervirens. The sequence continues at coordinate 65,554,809 of VDFB02058242.1, forward strand.
TATGATATATGTATGAATTCCATATTTTCTATTTCCATACTAGTTTTTCGGATTAGTCTAGTTACACAGACCACAAGGAATGGTGAAAGCTAGTTTGTATCCTGTTGATATTTGTTCTGCTCTTCCAACATTATATGCCTTGTCTGGGTTGGGATCGATTTGTTCTTTAGATTTTATTGTGTATATTCAGACAAGAATTTCAGGGCATCAGAAGATGTCTCTACATCTTCTTCCAAGCAGTTCTTACAATGTTGCTTTATCCAGAAAATATTATTTATCAACATCGTGTTGATCTGGAATGTATAGGATCTTTGAGATAAAATTATATATTCAAAATTCTTACATTAGTTCTGCATCAACGTCAGATTTTGCATGTGATACAATTAGAGGAGGCATAAGCAGATTCATGAACTAGATTCGGCAAGTTTAAGATCCTTAATTGGTTGTCGGTTTCATCTTTCTTTGTCTGTTGTTGTTTTCAATCAATCAAGTTCCAGGCTTCTGAGTGAATGAACTTTTAGCATCATTTTCTCATTAATGTCACTTCTTAATTAATGTGTTCCAGATTGGCGCCAGGTTGAAGAACTTTTTGTTTTTCATCTATTACATTTGTCATGTTGGTTCTTAACTTCTTTGTGATTTTTGGTGGTCTATTTGGTTGTCTATGTGGCAATAATCTATAATTATTAACAATTGTTAAACTGCTTTTTTCATTATTATCTTTTTTTTTCTGTTAATTTTAACCTTGTGCTTTTTATGTGATTTTGAACATACCCTGCTTTAGAATTTGAATGCATCATCTTATTTTTTTGTTGTTCCACTTCCAACCAATAGTTTCATTTGTAAGTTTTGGAGAATTCCAATCATTCATCATGTGGCTGCTGAAGTTCTTTTTCTCTTGTAAGTGACATTTAATGCTATTGGACTGTGTTTCTTACATGTCTACATTAATTACTTATATAGTTTGCTTGAACGCTTCACAACTAAATCCACTATGATAGATATTATCCGTCACTGGTACACAGCTAAGGGTATGTTATGAGCAAAACAGTGGATACTTGATGCCTCTTGCCATCTTATAGACTCTTGGGGGGGTCTTTGTGTATTTGCCAGCTATGCTATATCCATGGTTTTAAAAATGGTTATAAATTAAAGTAATGCGTGCATCTTAAAAAAGTTTCTTTCTTAAAAAAGTGTCTTGGACAATATTCCTGCTTATGAAATTGTTTAGTTTTGTCTATCTTCTGTGATTAGATTTCTTGCAGCTTACAATCTATTGGTTTTTGCAGCTAATTACAGACAGAGAAACTGGAAATTCACGAGGATTTGCATTTGTGACAATGTCCACTGCTGAAGAAGTAGAGATAGGCATTGAAAAGTTCAACCAATATGTGAGTAACATTTTATAATTTCATGTTATATATTAATTTTTGAATGTTTTCTGAATGGTATGAAGATTAAAGGTAAAATGAACAACCCCCATCCATATCCTAAAGGCAGTGTTTCTTGGTAAAATACTGATGTAAAGTTTGGCCCATTTTTTGAGAGCTTTGTAGAGCAATAAAGGTACATTTAAAACTTAGTTTGTTAGGACAATGTAGTTGATTGAGCCCTACTCCCTTTGCAGAGGCCTTTATGGTTTCTTTTTCCCATTTTAGTAAAAGTATATCGCTACTCAAAAGGACAGGTTTTGAATATCCACTCAAAATGCATATTTTCTTCCTGTGGTATACTAATCACTAATTGGATCCATGAATAACTAGTCTGATTCTAGGGCAAAGAATAATGAGTTATGCTGAAAGATCTGTTAACTACAGCTAGAGCTGCACTTATTTGATAATTGACTATTAGATATAATGCTTAAATATAAGGTAATAAATTTAATATAGGATAGGATATTAATGTTTACAATGTAGTCATGACTCGGACATTGATTATGTCTTTTAGCATATTAACAAACACACACATTGTATATTATAACTGATTTGATTTGCAACATTCAAACATGTGTCAGTTCCGTCATCTTGTGCTTCTTACAACATTCAGTATTAGTGCCATAAAAAAGCCTCTATGGATTCATTTTCAGAGCCTTCCAAAAAATCTTTGGGGCAAACGTTATGAATGTAGTTTTACAGAGTTTGAAATTTATCTCAGGCATGCATGAGTTTCAAATTAGCAAAATCAAGTTTTGCAGGTTCTTCCAAGGCACAGATTTAGCATAAACTCTGTGCAAGAAAGACATGCCAGCCAATAGACAAGTTGACCATTACAATAACAAAAGGATCACACATTGAAATGTGCACACAGGTGCAGCAGTGTGGCACTGGGGTTTGGCACAGAAGTTGAAAAAGGCACTGGGGTTTGGCACAAAAGTTGAAAAAAAAAGAAGATAACTGCCGTTTCACAACATTAACCTTACTGTAGCAAGATCTGATTTATTTTCAATGCTGTTTGACAAATTGTATTTCTGCATGCAAAATTCAATAATTTAGTTTCTATAGTTCACCAATGCAGAGTTAAAGTTTTTTAGACTCTTATAATAGTCTAGATTTTCTGGTTGAGGGGTTATTATTGTGTTCTTGAATCTGATACAATTCATGGCTAATAGATATAAACTTATTGTTCACTGTTAACCAATTCTCAAAATCTCTCACAAACAAAACTATACGTTTGAAGTCACAAGATACTTGTTATTTTTTAATGATCAGATTGAAAGCACATAAATTAATTCAAATTTAACACAATAACACAGCAGATACCCTGGGAAAACCCTCCTCTTGAGGGAGAAAAACCCAGCCAATAATATCTCTCATATTATTGAATACCAATAGAACCTTCTTTACAATGAAGGCCAATTTGAAGGCCAAGATATAAGCATCACAATATGATGCAACACAGAATTACAATGATGTCAATCTCTGATGATAGCTTACAGCCTTTAGAAGTGTCGATCTGCTCTTATGAAGAACTCAGACTGGATACTCATGAGAATGGAATGAATCATATCGAATGAACTGACTGAATGAATCGTCGAATGATAAGGAAGTGATGGATATATATACAACAATGAACAAACACAAGTCGGCCTGATCAAATAATCGCACCTCTTCACAAGAGGTCGACCTCTTTAGAAAATCACGCCACATCATAAGGAGCCTCATTAAATAATATTTAGCAAATGATGTGTCACTTCAAGTTCTTCTTAAGTCGGCCAAGAGCAAGATATCACCACAATTCAAATAGCCAATAGCTATCATTTGAATTGTCTCCTAATCAACGGATCTAATGCTGGAAGAATTCGCCTGAAGCTGCTATAATCATCAACAATACTTACAGTATTAGTGTTGTGATTGTGACCAGATTGTTTAGGTGAAGGGAGTCATATATTCTATGAACGTTGATAGTTTTCATAAGTTTGCTTGTCTCTAAAGATCTTATACATAAAAGTCTTAAATGTCTCTTCTATTTCTGTCTCGTGGATTGGATAAGGCTAAAAAGAAGCATTAACATCAAATAAGAGTTTTTCATTGTATTAAAAAAATTGTTTGTTCTCCTCAAAGTTGGCCAAAGTGGGGTACTCTTCTCAACACTTGCTATATGCTGAAAGACTTAAAAGTGTTCAGTTATTCACTATACACATTGATAGATAATAAATATATGGCTAGCTTTGCAAAGATCCTTTAGATATGTTGTCAAAGAACAATCATTGATTTTCTTGATGACTTTAGGTAGTGAACGTGACAAGCTTGGTTGTGTAGATGAAACCAATATTCAGATTTATGGTTCTGTGGGTGTTTTGACCAAGAAGTCGAACATGCATCGTTAGTTGATGCCTAAGTTGGAATTGAAATGCCTCTTGGTTTTACTGTCAATTGTGTAGCTCTTGGGTGAATGATTGCAATGATTAGGGATAAGAACAACACTTAAAGATTTGGATTGTTCACCAAATAAAAATAAAAAATATCCAAAGCACAATGGTACAATACAAAAAAGAAGAACTAACAAGTTGCTGTTGTTACAAGAATAAAGTCATAAATAAGAAGCTTAGATTATTATGGCCTTGAAGTAGATTCATTACTGGAATCTTTTGTTGGAGGTTGTGTGCATTTAAACAAAGAATCAAGAAACTTGAAACTCAAAATGAAATTAACAATTGACAACGAAGTTTAATTTCATGAAATTAACAACAAAACTTAAAAACTGATGGTAAAAATTGATTCAAGAATTTGTACAGGAGTTTGGGTGCCAAATAACTGTAAGTGTATTAAATGCTTGAGGTTGAGGCTGACTTAGAATTACAAAAGATTGTCAGAATTCCAATGTGCACCTACTTGATTGATTCTGAAGTGTAAATGGTTGCTGATCTGAAAATCTGAAATTTGCACCCTAGGAGGCCTCTGTTATTAGTATGAATTATTTTAAGGATGTCTATTTCAGTTGCCCTTGAGAGAAATTTGGAAACAAATATTAGGAGTTTAGAAATGCCAAGGCACTGATCGTTGGGATTTGTGTCAGAATTACAAAAGTAACTATATAAAAGGTTGAGTAATTTGAAATTTTAAAAAATGAAAGTTTCAGATATCAGAAAGCTTGATTGTTAGGGGGTTGCGTTGGATTGGATGTACATGAGGATTATATAAGTGGACAAGTGATTTGAAATCTGAGACCATGTAGAATATTTCAGATATGGGACGGCTGATTGTTAGGTGTTTTGTCAGATATACACAAGGAGAATATTGAAGGGTGAGTGATTTGAAATTGGAAAATATGCAGAAAATCTGAGATATGGAAAGGTCTGATCAATAGGCGGGTGTGCCAGATATACACCAAAAGCATGTAGTTCAAGGGATGCACAATGGGTCAACAGTATTCATCCTTAGCTGACATTAGTTTCAATTATCAGATATAGGCTAGGATGATGCTTTCAAAGGTGCTATTAAGACACTCCAACCTTAAAAGTTGAGGGGACTTAAGTCGCAACACCCCATGTTGTAGGATGTGGGGGAAGAGGAGCTTTCCAAACAAAATGCATGATCCAAATTGTCTGGAAAACATGTTGGTTTCAAGGAGGATGTGAATTTTGTTTCTATCACACTAATTCTAGGTGAATGAACTAATCGCTTTTGTTGAAGCAAATGCCAACTAGAATGGGAAGCAACCATCAAGGTTCAATATGCTTGCCTTGATAAAACAATTGTACTTGTGAGTTGTTTACTCTAGGTAAGCCCATTGGATGCAAATGAGTGCATAAGGTGAAGTGTAATTGGGAAAGTACAAAGGTTGTCTGGTTGTTTAAGGCTTTTCACAGCAAGAAGGGACCTTTTTCTATTAGTACTTCTCCCATTGAAATGGTCACTTTCGATGAGTGCTCTTCATTGTAGCACAATGTGGATGGGAAGTAGGCTGTTCAAGTACTTTTATGGACTCAGTAAACTCCACAAGCCTAGCATATCAAAATTTATTGCTACATATGGGATTTCTAAACAAAGTTGCTGATTCTGGTATGGGGTTGGGTATGGGTACAAGATTTTGGTATGTCGATATGGCAATTTTTTTCTTATTGGGTATGATACATTTGGGTACGGCTGTATATTATATATATGTATGCAAATGTGTGTGTGAAATACGTTTGATATATCATATAATATTAAATTTTAAGATAATAATGACATTTGATCTTTGATAGTAGGATACTTCATCATTGATCAATGATATTATGATAGTCATAAAGATAATTCCTTGAGTTGTCACTTTGGGTCTCCATTCCTAGACCCCCTCATTGTAATCAAGTTTTTTATGTGACAATAGATCCCAATAACTAGTGGGGTTGGGAGTGGATGCCTTGATGGGGTTGAGGGTTAGCACCCCTCAAGGAGGTCTAACGGCAATGCCCCCAGTAGGGGCAATGCCCTTTGTGGGGGTTTGGGGATGGGGCTGAGGGGTCCGGGGGCAACGCCCTTGGCATGCTCCCTGTAGCGATATAGGGTGGGGTCGAGGGGCAGAGCTCCCATCACCAAGCCCAAATTAAGGCCTTTGAAACCACACAAACCTTCATGGTGCATGCCATTTTCATAGTCTTATCTTCAATAGCACTTTTTGCATTTTTTTAAAAGTGTTTTTTAATTATTTTCTGGTGCTCGCAAGGCGGTGGCACCTACAGGAGCACTTGGGAATGCTTGGGAGCACCCCAGATGCCTGGGTTCCCTATGGTATTGCAAACCCATAGAGAACCCGGGGTGTCCGGGGCGCTCCCAGATGCTCCTGGACCCAAATGCTCCTTGAGCAGGCATGGGCGGGGGATTCAAATGAGGAATGCGGTAACATAGAGATTTTAGATTTAAAAGAAGTTCGTTGATCCAAATCTCTTTGTCAAAAGTGACGGTGATGCTATTTTGTTTCTCATTGTCTATTTGAATGCTTTCATATCCTTTGGCAGCGGGGACAATGCAATTCAGTAAAGATCTTATATTCAGTCTTTGGCTTGTTAGGTTTGAGGTTCCTACAGTATTGTTTATGTGTAGAGTTTGGGGAACTTGATTATGCAATTTTTGTCTCTCAAGTGAAGTGTGTGCCAAAATAATTTCCATAGAAATTCAAGATGACAGATAATCCCTTTTCAACACCCATGGATGTTATAAACTTTACAAGTGACAAGCATATATGGTATCCATGGATGGATGTTATAAACTTGACAAGTGACAAGCTTATATGGTATTTAAGATATACCTTGTCAAAGCGAGCTTCAGAAATATGGATGGTAATGTTTAGAAAGTTACCCAAACAACTTCTTAGGAACTTTAGTTTTAAAGGCATCTCTTAACCATGCTGAATTTCCATCACCCAGACCCTAGAATCCAAGTCTTGAATGTATATACAATTCAATTCTAAGGGTATGGATTATTGACAATTCTAAACTCCTAGACCACCTAGGTTAATAAAACAACTTTGTATCATTTATGTATATATGCTTTTATTACAAGGTTTGTTCTAGTTTTCGTGCTTTTGTGCATTCTAGTGGCACTATAACCTGCTTCTAATACCCAGAGTGTGAAATGGAGAAAATACTTGATTCCGTGGCTCGGTAAGTGGATTTGGAGTGGAACATATCGAATCACTTTTTTGGCAAATGCGTGTTATCACTAAATTAAAACTTCAGTACATTTAATCATATTAATCACTCATTTTATTGATAGAGTTGCACAGTTTTGAGGCATTGTTTCGTTTATACAAAGTAGAAGATATTGACTTTATTGAATATTTATTTTGTTGTATATGCATATGGCAGGGACTTTAATGGGGTTTTGAAAATGTGCAACTGAAAATATTGTTTTTGAGGCATTCACATACTATTGGTGCCTTCCTACAAAATTCCATTTGTTATGGCTTTTAGGCTTGATAAGATCGATTGATTTCTACTATTTGGAGGACTATACCACGTGATTTTTATTGTTCTATGCTGATATTTTAGAATTGATTGTTCTTTAAAGCTTTTTGACTTTTTCTTTGGAGGAAAGCCAACTGCAAGATAATTGTAAAAATCTGCATTGTTTGGATTTGGAGGTCTAATTTGGACATAGAGCATGATTTCTGAGGTTATACTTGTTGACCCTTAATGAAAATTGTTTAAAATTCTCGTTTGTATTTGTGAACAGAGTTTTGAGGGCAGGCTTTTGACAGTGAGGAAGGCTGCTCCTAGGGGAACTAGAATTGAAAGACCTGATTTTGTTTCTTCCAATAAAGTTTATGTTGGTAATTTGCCATGGCAAACTGATGATAGTACGCTGCTGCAATTATTCAGTGAACATGGAAAAGTTTTGGAGGCAAGAGTTGTATATGATAGGGACACTGGACGGTCACGAGGCTTTGGATTTGTGACATACTCATCACAGAATGAAGTAAATGATGCCATTAGTGCCCTTGATGGAGCTGTAAGTATTAAGGAGATCTAAGTGTGCTTCTGTTTATTTTGCCTGACCCTTTAATTTTTCTCTATTGCTGTTGATTGAGTATCTGTGTTTATTTGATGCAGGACATGGATGGTAGGCCCTTGAGAGTGAGTGTAGCTGAGAACAAGCCTCGGCGGTTTTGAGGCAGAAAATTAACTCTAAGTTGCTTGGCTTTTTCTGCTTTGCCTTTTATCTTTGTACGTTGGATTACATTATTTTTTTGTTCTTTCTTTTGTATTGGGAATTTCTGTATTCCTTTCCAGAGGAGGTTGTCTCTTTACACTCTTTCAGGCAGTGTTCATCATACCATATAATTTAGTTCATTTATCAGAAGTTGTAACCAAGGCAGGTCTCAGCCATCCTTTTCTTGATAACATTGTGATGATTCGTGTGTTCCCTCACAAATCAATTAGTAGAATAGTTAACACGTTAATCTTGCAAAAACTTAGTGTAGGCAACCAAAATTATCACCTGAAAAACGAAAGGACTAGAGAATCTCGACGGTGTGGGTTTTTTCCTTTTTTTTTGTTTCCCATACAAATAGCATTTTGGGATGCTCGAGTGTTTCCTAGTGTCATTAATATGGGTTCACGGGACTGGGATCCCATTGATTTAAGCTCAGTAAAGAAATGAACGTGCGTTTTAATTGTGTAAAATGTTTCTAACTGAGTTATTTGTATTAAGTTTTGTTCAATAATTTGAGGGGTAGAAGTTGTCACTTAAGTTTTTGCACAAAAAATGATATATCCACATTACACTAGAACCTCAGTTCTGTGTGGCGCATGCATTTCCATAATGAATTTCCTTCAGTTTCAAAGATCTCCATAATCTACTAAATGCAGCTCTGTGCTAAAGTCTTTTAAGTTTCCATCAAGTAACTAGTTCAAACATAACAAGAAGTTTTTATGATAATTCTGCACAACAGTTGTAGAGAAGCAGAAATTTTGTGATGCAAAAGAGCTTTACAATTTATGCCATGGACTGGAAAGATTTCTTTAATCATGTTGTGGATCAAATTTAAGGCATTTTTGCCTGTTGATTGTATATGTTGTTTTAAAATAATATTTTGGTGCAGAAGGAAATACGAGTTCAACACAAACTTTATTTATGTTTGCACTAATTATCTTATACTTTGCTTGTTGATTGTAAATGGTGCATTAAAAATAATATTTTGATGTAGAAGAAAGAAATACCAGTTCAACACAACTTTATTTTATGTTTGCATTAAGTATCTTAAAAAAAGATTTCGATCATATAATGCAATATTTTTCGAGCATATAATGCATATAAACATCTTTTGCTTGTGCAGAAAATAAGTTCCACTGCAAGAAAAACAATTTTTGCTAAATTGTAAAGCATTAGTAGCACATTGAGATAACGTGGAACAATTAGAGGTTCTCAACAATATAAAGGAAAATTAACAGACGATTTTGTACACGGCAATATTGAAAACTATTAACATAAAATTTAAGAAAGACAAAAGAATGAACAATGAAGAAAATTTTAGAACCCGATTTAAGCTGTTCTCAACAGAGTGGAGTTCTTGATTAAAGATGATGGAAATGATTGCTCAACAGATTTTTGGATCAATTGTTGGATAATTTTTTGCATCAACGTTTCGGATCACACTCTTATGATAACAAGTTTCTACAGTCCATATTGATAACTGTTTAACAGATTTTTGAATTCAATTATGTGATAGTTTTTTGCATCAACGTTAAGGATCACACTCCTTGATCTGTTATCAGGATTATAGCTGAGTCTTGATCTGTTATCAGGATTATAGCTATAATCCTGATAACAGATCAAGACTCAGCTATAATCCTGATAACAGATCAAGGAGTGTGATCCTTAACGTTGATGCAAAAATTAACTCAGCTATAATCCTGATAACAGATCAAGGAGTGTGATCTTTAATGTTGATGCAAAAAACTATCCCATAGTTGAATTCAGAAATCTGTTAAACAGTTGTCAATATGGACTGTAGAAACTTGTTATCATTCATACAAATGATGATATGAACGACTAAAAAGGGAACATGAGATTTTGAAAAATTTGTACGATTTTCCATTTCAGTAGTCCACTGGTCCATAATTACGAGTAAATTTCCATTGAATTTTTGACGTGGGACAGTAAATTGACAATAGGAGTGTAGTGTGGGTTCTATATGGCCTTATTTCCTTTCAAATTAAAGTACGACACTGTTCAAAAGCTAGTGTGGTTGAAAAGTGCTACCATTGATGACAAAAACCACAGCCAACACGAGAAGTAAACTGAACAAATTCATTAGACCACAATGATACGAAATCCAGCGAGGAAGACTAACCGAAACCAGAACCATCCTAATTCGTGTCAAGTTGCACTCCACGCTCAAGAAAAGTCCGCCAAGTGGCTCTCAAAATTACCTCTTGGAAATTGATTAAAGCGAAAGAGGTCATGTACTTCTGAACAGCCACCACGGGGGATAATCCGCAGATAGTCCATTTAAGGCAAGGCCTGATGAAAGTGAGTCGACATATCCCCCTAATACTGTATCTCTCCCCTAAGAAGGTTGGATAGATTCAATAGATAATGTAGTGGTTGTAATAAAATAAGAAATGCAGGTGCCCTTGACAAGTCCTCGAAAATCAAGGCTGTACTCTTGCAGAGCCTTTCTTCCCTCAATATCTTTCTGACAAAACCCTTGTTAAATTTGAAATGCAAAAAATGCATCTAAGATGCTCGTATGGCGAATTGTGAGAAGGTCGGTCGCATTTCATCTTGACCAAGCTCAGAAATTCTCTATTCCAATTTATGCAACAATATAAGGAAAACAAAAGCAAATACAAAGAAATTGATAATGAAGGTGGTTATAAAAAATGCACTAACATAACGTGGGCTGTGTGTTAACTTAATGAAAGTGACGTGGGAGATATACTTCAGACAGGAATGTGTCAGCCTCAAATAATGCCAGGTCTAGTATTATCAGAGAGGACTACAATTTAATTGAATTGCATTGAGCATTTGAGAAGAGGGAGCCTTGCCATTAATTGGGCAAGATATTTATTTCATGTGGAACATCATCGAGTTTAGCTGAAAAGGAAGTTGAGAGATTCTAGCATTAGCACTCCTTGTAACTGACAACCAATTATTACCTTAGAGTCTCTACCTTCTCATATTAATTTGTAGCTAAGGCGGACAACCAGTATAAGATCTTCAACTAGCACAATAGTTCCAATTTAATGAAATGAACTAGAGAGAATGTACAACTATTTCAACACTGAATAGTTTCAATTTAATGAAATGAATTAGAGAGAATGTACAATTATTTCAACACTGAATTATGTCCCAATTCAATAATAAAAATCTCACGTTAGGTGGTTCCCGAAAAAGGCATAATGGCATAATGCTCGGATAAAATAGTTTCAATTTAATGAAATGAATTAGAGAGAATGTACAATTATTTCAACACTGAATTATGTCACAATTCAATAATAAAAATCTCACGTTAGGTGGTTCCAAAAAAGGCATAATGGCATAATGCTCGGATGTTTTATTGATAACCAATATAAGATCCTCAAGTAGCACAATAGTTTCAATATCACTGCTCATCTTATGATATGGGAAGAAATAGTCTTTTTAAAGAAATGAGCTTCAGAGAGAATGTACAACTATTTGAGAATGTACAACTATTTGTACAACTATTTCAACACTGAGTTTAGGTAAAAATTCAATAATAAAAATCTTTATAGGTGGTTTCCAAAAAGGCATAATGCTTGGATGTTTTATTGATTACTCCACTAATGACAAAGGTGATTTCCTTTATTGATTACACCGTTAACAACAAAGGCAATTTCCTCTATTTTTAGGCATTATGCAAAGCAACCGTTTTCTGTATTTTTTTCAAACTTATTGTTGAATTTTACCTTAGTTATGTTACAGCTATCATAAGGTTGTAGGTTATAACTTGTGGCAAAAAATGATGTTATTGTGAAGTGATAATAATTTAGGTTATAATTTAAAGCCAATAAGTCGTCATTATTGTAGATGGAATCTCTATAATATTTATGTTCTTTCTCTAAGCTTTCGTTTAGTTTACATGGTTAATAGAATTATTTTACATTGCATTCTTTTCTATTATAAGAATTTTTTATCTAATACCTAAAAAGTAAGTGAAATAAAATAGTTTCATATTAAGTCATAAAAAACTTTAAGGAACTTGCTTTAAATTTATAATATTTTAGAAAATGTTTTTTTTTTTATAATTATTAAATTCTTGCATTTAACTTAGTACATTTGAAACAATGTAAGAGATAATAAGACAACTGATTTAGACTTATGGACTTTATTGGACAAGTCTTGCAAGCCTTCAGTTCATAAAAAAAATCTAAAACCTATATTATCAAATATTAATATATAATAAAGGTAAGGTAAGTTGTTCCAAACAACAATTTTTGATTGGCTAAGAGTGAAGGCGAAGAAATAGGTGGAATTATTTGCTTCTTAGGTTTTTACATTGAAGAACTCCCTCACCTACTCAACAAAGTGAGTTCCCAAACATATTGAACAATTAGATGTATCAATTTATTTTCTATAATTAACTTGAAATATATGTCTATGTGGATGTACGTGCATGCACATGTATATTTGTGTGTATCTTTACATATACGTGTTATTTTCTTGTTTTTTTTAACTTTTCCCTCATGGCTCACCATGCGGGGGATAATACTCTCCTTCCTCTCAACTATTTCTTTTAAAAATGTTTCCATACACTCTTTAAATGAGAATCACATACCATGTAACTTTAGTTCTACATCTTATCAATTTGATGCTAATCGAATCCCATACCATGTAACTTTATTTCTAGGCCTTCTCAATTTAATGTTAATTTTTCCACCATTGGAAAGCATGATACTGAAAACAAGTAGTACCTTCTAAATCATTAGCTAAGTCACAATTGATTGTGCCTTAAATGTTAGTTGAATACATGATTCATTTTAGACTCAACTATATGATGTGCAAATTAATGGAAATTTGAGAAAATTTATATTCTTAATTGAGTACTTGGTTTGGAGTTTTCCTTGATGATGAGTTGTTAGTTCATTATCATGTTTGAATGTCTATAAGATAAAACAATGTTTTCAATGGAGGCCCTTATTTTCACAAGGAGACTACTCTATTAAATTTTTGGAGGGAATACATTCTAAATACTTAGTTTGCCTCTAGAGATTGTCACTTAAGTTATGGTTTATTTAAAAAAACATATTAATATATAAATTTATGAGAGTTCAAAAACTTTTTATAGAAGACTAGAATAGGAGTATGTGGCAATAACTATGGGATTTGAAAATTTCCTTTATGGTGCATTGTTATTTCATTATGTATAATTATTTGTAGCATATAACATGGATGATTGAAGAGGCCATCATTTCCACAAGCAAACTAATTTAATATGGATTCAATCATAGAAAACTCCCCACTCCCATCTTATTGGGGGAATATAAGGACTCAAATTGTGACTTCTTTGTGCATGGATATTTCATTGTCCATTAAGGATTTGTCATTATAGCATATTGTAAATTACAACATATTGTCACTATAACATCTCATTAGTCCCTCTTCGCGGGTTAAGGGAGTCATATTAGTCCCCTTAGGTTCTGGGGTTGTCCAGTCCTTGTTTGCTGTATTACAGCTGTCTGTCAGTTGTTTCTATATGTAGCCTGTTTGGCCTGTATTGTCGGGCCCTAGTGGCTCCTGTTTGTTCTTCTCCTAGTTCATATTCTAGTTTGAACTAGCTTATTTTTGGCCGTGTGGGCTCTTTGTGTAAAGGGTACAACACCCTATAAATGCTGCTTATCTAATAAAAAACATCTCATTAAGTGAATACTTGAAATTGCACACTACATTATGATTTTTTATGACTAATCATGGAGTGAGATTATCGTATGCCTTCATTTTTAATGTAGTTTTTCTTACAACAAGAGTAATTTTGTATGCATCAACAAGTGTCTTCACTACGGATAACAAGTCGTTTACATTTTTAACTCAATAGAAAGTCTATTCATTTAGTGCATATTTTAGCACACTTTTGGGTTACTCATGGCAATAATCAACCCAAGTTATCTAGTTTTCAGGCCATATAGGTGCAATCAACTTGGGGATAAAAGTGATAGAGATAGTGGAACAATCTGTATAAGAGCGAATTTGCACCCGATGTGCAAATCCCCCTTTTTCCTTTATCCACTTTAGAAAACCAAGATTAGTGGCTTAATTCCACCTAAGCCCACTACTTGCATCACACTTGGCGCTTGTTTTGAGTGTCGGTGGAGGTGTTTCTATCTAGGACGCCCGCGCGGCGCACTTACATCCCTAACAAATTCTCGCATCTGGAGCCTATAGAGGCATTACACTTCTCATTGGGGGTCAATTTGTAACGCCCTCCTTGGCTGACTGACCCGAATATGGCCATTTCTCTTCATCTTTTCTTCATATTCACTCCTTGAACAAGCAATTCAGCTCTTCAAATCTCTTCAGCTCTTCTACCATCTCTTCAGATCTTCGTCCATCTTCTACACATCTCTTCACATCTTCTAAGAGCTTCCTCACTTCATTCACAAGCTTCACAATCTCTCCACAAGCTCTAAGAAGCTTCTTCACCATTTTTTCAATCTCCAAACACTTTACACTTCACAACAACAACATCAACACTCCACCACTTCAGTTGAGCAAGTGTGGAACAAACACCATTGCAGCAAAGGCTTGAGTTCCTCTCGTTTTCTCCCCCATTAGCCTTGAGCACTCTTGGTGGAGGTGGTAAGCTTTCAATCCTCTCCTCTATTACTTAGTTGAGTAGCATAACACTGTTTTGTAGTGCTATAGTGCTCTTTACTTCCTTTCTACTTTTCTCTCTATCTATCTGGTTTTTCGTGGAGGTGGGAACACCAAAATGGGGTTTGACTGAGGCAAGCCCCTATCTAGCCACCCAACAATTTCTCTCTCCCTCTTGTGTGCAGGTATTGAAGACACTCATGAGCAGGAAGCTTTATCACCTGCATGGTCGTAAGTATTTCTTTCCTTTCTCCTTCTTATCTTTATTATTTCTACTTCATCTTATTGTAGTACTATTGCATTCTGTTACTTTATCACATTCTGAAACTTCTCAACAATTAGGATAGAGGTAGTCACTTTGCATTCTCTGTGATAAACTCGCTTTCTGATCCGTACGAGACGCCAGCGCACCTCTAGGACGCCAACGCGCTGCATTGTCATCTATATTTTGCGCTGATGTCCTCTGGTTGAGAGCTTGTCAGTTTGTCTAGAAAACCTCTGTGACCTGCTCTTTCGGATTTTGAAACTTCTGTGCTGTTCCATTGAGGTAGTATAGGACAGTTCACCCCGTGAGGCTCTCTGAGTGAAGATAACTCGTGAGTAGCGAATCCCCCTATATTACACAATCTTCTACAAATTTCATCAATTAGAAATCATGTTGAGTTTTCACTTAGCATAAAGAATGGTGGTGAATTACTTGATGAATTAAAATGAAAGTAAATATCCACAAGCTAAAAATCAATAATATTTTTTTTAAACTTTCATATAACATTCGTTTAACATGATCCATAATAAAATGAATACTATAACTTTTGAATTTTTAATGAAATAATTACAATTTGGAAAATAAGATAATCATTTTTTACAATACATATATGAACAACATTTAAAGTAAACAAGTTTAAAATACACAATAAGTGTTATAAAGTCGTCCATATTTGGAAATCTGCATCTTTCTCACAAGTCTCAATGAAGTCATCTGCAAGAGGGAGAGCATCACTCGAGTGCTTTATCTCCAACCACAAACATGCCCTACCCTTCACAAAGAGTATAAACAAAGGAAACCAACAAATACATTTCATATGAGTTTCGGTGTTGTATCCTACATAACCCAATCGACCATACGACTATAAACAATCTCTAATTAAGTATGACCAATCTGACTAGATTATGCAATCCAAAACACTGTGAGTTGACTAATGCAAGCAGAGACTTTTGCATTACTTTGGCTAAAGCTTTAAATAAAATAAACACTTCCATAGGAAATGCAATTGTAAGCTCACACACCTCTAACTCAACTTAGAAACAACTTTTCACCTATGGTTTAACACACCATTGAACTATTTGACTATTTATCTAACTTTTTACATGGATTTAAGATAAAAAAAAATGTATATCTTTCTATGGTGGATAAATGACTAAGGTCAGGGAAACATATTCTTGACAATGGACATTCGTATTGCATACTCGCGATTTCTCAGACCTTGGCTACTACCATTTGTTCATATGTTTTATATTTATTTCCAAGAGTGAAATACTCTCCTATTTTCAAACACAATATTTTTAAAATTCTTTTATAGGTTATAGTATTTTTGGATAAAGACATTGACTTGTGACTCTTTATTTGTCACTTAAGTTCTTGTCAACTCATAACATAAGAAAAATTTAGTTTCATTCACTAATATCAAAATACTTTTTCATAAATAATTGTGATTTTCTTTGTTTACCTCTTCATTCTTCATTCAAGAAATATTTTATAATGCTATTAAATGTACATCTTATTGTCAAAATCTTTTTGCAAGAATAAATAAAGATTTATGAAATTTATAACAAATGAAAGCTATGAATAAAAATTAGGTTAAGCGCTGCCATTATATACAATATAAGACTTTTCCATTATACTTATATAAGCATTCCAAGTTAGTCTTTACACACAAACATATAAATAGACATAACCTCTCTGTATATATTATATATTTACAAATCAAATATTTATATTTACAGGTGTAAAAGATTATTTCTATCCTGTATAAATAATATATACAATATTAAAATATATACTCTTGTAAATAAATTTATTCCTTAATACAAACATTATGTAACTAGTATGCTGATAAAAAGTCTCATCTCTAGACTAATCTTCTCTGCTATCCATCATAGATTAGTGAGGAATTAAATGATATGGCTACATGTAAATAAATTCAACTGTGTCATTTTTTATGCATAATTATTCATGCTTATGTATAAATATTTCTTTACCTATAAAATTTTATGTTCATGTATCAAAATAACCAAGAAATAAATGAAATCCAAATAGATAACACATGCCTGGAATAATTCTAATAGTTTGCACTTTCTAAACCTTTACATTCAGCTTCAAAGCTCTAGTCGACCCTTCCAAATGTGCACAACAAATTCAACTGTGTGAATATCGCTTCCTCTCTTTCACATGTTCCCTCTTGATCATATACTAAGCAATACAAATGCAGAGTGGTCCCTTATCACATTCTCTGCTCTGCCAACAAAAACTCTTCACAAACACTATCGCCACCTCTTTCTCCTTTTGTAGATAATGACAATTCCAATTCTTCTCTAGACACCCGACCCCTTCTTATTAACAACCACTCCCAAAATAGTTAAAACAACTTCCTTAAAGGTACACCTCAATGCAGTTAAACCCTCGCCCCCACAATGTTTTTAATGAAGAGCATTATTATCTCTTTTTACGCTTGGCATATAGCCTTCAATGGAGGCATTAAGCCTCATGTACAGGTTTATACTGTTTGCCTTTATTTAATTCCCATAACCTACATTGAGTGGCATGTTAAATATATATATATATATATATATATATATATATATATATATATATATATATATATATATATATATATACATTTAAATAATAATCAAATAAATTTTTATCAATAATAGATAAAACATAAAGATGATGATGAAACAACATATTATTTTTTTATTGCGAAAGGTTAGGCCAAAGACCAAGTATGATTCAACCTATCCTTACGACTCAACCACCCTAGACAAGACAAAATAAACTCAATGACAATATTTAGGTTACTTACCTAGATTTGATACAAAATCCTACATGAGTGTGTGTGCTCGGCTCAAATTGATATTTACCCATTTGTTTACCCATGTCTATACTCTTCTCTATGGTGATACTCCCCCTCTCCATCTGGGAGGGTAAAATTTGCTTCTACATTCAACTTAGGAGGCCATCCAAACAATTATTCCATCATTAGCCACGATGTCATAATCATCGATTAAGAGTAATAATCATTACATCAAAAACATTTTACTTTTGTATTCTAATTTCATCAAAATATCAACTGACTTACAATCATCCATTAATATCAAAAACACATTTTTAACATAAAAGTTAAAGTAATTGCAAATCAAAATTTAGGGTGTAACACTTTAGAAGTTGAATAGTGATCTGAAAGATAAATTGAATAGTCGTTTTGTATTGATTACAAACATTGTATCATATTTTGAGCAATGGATGAATGGTATGAATTTCATTGAACATTTTATTTTTTCCATCCATTTCATTTTTGTCAATATTTTCATTTGCATTTCATTCCAATGCCCACAACCCGTGTTAGAATTATTATCATTGATGTCAAAAGTAATGGCAAGTCAAGACATATCATGGTGAAATTCCAATGGCAGTCCTTGTCCCTACATTGTAACAATAACAAAATGTTGGCCAACTTCCTCTCAATTTAACGCCCTCATTATGCTATTAAAAAATAAATTACATTATCTCCATGTCGGGTTGACCCCTCTAATGTGGTGCCCATTCTTGTATGGGTTTAAATAAATTAATTCCTTATAAGGGCCGACCCCTAAATGGTGCACCCTCTTTTGAGATGAAAAGATACCTTTGAAGAGGTATATTATGAAGAGTTTTGTTTGAAGCAATGCATCCAGTTTTTTCAAGTAGTCACCTCCTTTTGTGATAGTATAAGGAGAGGTAGCAAAGAGTTTTTGAAGGCAAGCAATTATTGAATATTTTTCATATTCAAGGAAAATTGAGGAGCAAACCTAGATCAGATCTATAAGAAAATTTGAAGGACTTTATGAGCATATATGAAGGATATCCTTTATGGTAGATTTTGTAAAGAAATTATAAACAAATCTAAGAATTATAGCAGATCCAAGAGGAAGATTATAGCAAATTTATGGGAGATCTAAGAGCAAAAGTATAACAGGTTTTTGTCAAGATACTAAGGCAAATTTGTGAAGTATATTGAAGTAGAAATACACATAATATTTATTTGGAGGTTGGTGTCTGTCATTAGGAGAGATTGGTGTTTCTTGCTAGGTTGGTGCTCAGTTGTGGGTATTAGTGTTTCCAGTGGGTTGGTGCCTATGAAGTTTGTAAGAGAAGTTTTATATAAGCATTATTTTGTTGTGGTTTTCTCCCATAATAATTTCCACATAAATTGTGTGTTCCTCTTGTGTTGCATAATTGTTAGATATCGTGTGATTGATATTGTTATGGTTGTTAAGTTTTGAAAAAGTAAACGATTGTCTTATACCGTTTTACTCCCTCTCAATATAAGCATGTGCTCATCAATTGGTATTAGATTTGGTTCCTTTGAAATAACCTAACTGCTAGAAGGAATATCTCAAAAGCACACATGGCATGCCAAGAAGGATTCTCCTCCAATAGAGCTCCATTATTCAATATATCAAACTATGCTTTTTGGAGCATAAGAATGTGCACCTACTTAATGACACTCGAATTTGATATTTGGAAATTGGTAGTGGTTTGGTATATTGTTCCATCATACCCACCAATGAATCGAGATCGAAAGAAGGAAAGTGAAAATAATATGAAAGCCATGAATCCAATCCTAAGCAAATTATTAGAATTAGACTTTGTGAAAGTAATGCATTGCAATTTTTCCAAGGATATATGGGATAAGCTTAAGAATATCTATGAAGGAGACGATAAGGCGAAGAAAGCAAATATCCAAACCCATAAGAGACAATTTGAGAGTTGAAGATGAAGGACAAATGAAATATTGCAACCTATCTACTTCACATGAATGAAATTGTTAACACTATATAGCTCCATCTATGCTCAATCAATTGATGTAGACAATGCATACATACAACTTAACAAACCACAAATCCCTTATTAAGTAATTCATTGTCCTAGAGGTGCTACATTTAATTTATCAACCAAAGAATCATAATTCTTGGATGATGCTAACACTACATGTGCAACTAAGAATCCTAAATCATCCTAATTATTTGTGTATAAAAGAGTAACAAAAGTAAACTTAATTGAAAGAAAATTGACTATAATAAATTTGATCTAGAAGAAAATCTAACTAAACTGAATAATAGTTGCTATGGGTAACTGCCTTTGTGAAGATAGTGACTTAATGACTCAACTATGTTGCAACTTACTGTAATAACAATTAATCATTACAGTAATTCAATTATATTCTAAATTAGGAAATAGAAATTAATAAGTTATTCTATTGTAATTAATAATGTAAACTACAAGAAGTATTGTAGTACCCTAAGTGGTCCATGCTTGAGTTGTTGTAATCCCACAATATCCTTCTTAAAACTTAACTCATAAATTCATGGAAACAATTGTATCTATCTTTATTGCAAATTGAACATATAAACTAAGAACACAGTGTTGAATTGATAGGAAGAGTGCTTCAAATATACGTAACATAGAATATTAGATCCTTGACCTCTCACAAGATCAAACATATATATAAGATCTTTGAGAATTGACTATTCTTGGATTGAAAATAAATTGTAAACAACTTTTGACCCTCCCAAAAACATAGGAAGAGGGATAGGTCTTATTTTAAATAGTAATGAAAAACTAATGGAGGTACAAGTGACGAAATCATATTAGGATTCTATATCTTAAAGAAGATAATTATAATTGAAGATGTGTCTAATAGGGAAAAAATTATTACAAGCCATGACCATTGTTATTACAAATATCTTCTTTCCTCCACGACCCAGTGACAACATAAAGTAAAAGATAAAATTATCCATAAATAAATCATTTTCACAATCTTTGACCACTACCTTCATTAGCTATGAAAGACTGCATGTGTTGTAGGCGATCACCCCCTTTAGTTGCGATTGATAGACATCTTTTGATGCGGGTTGACAAATACTTCACTACAGGGGTTAGTTTCTTTCAAAGGTTTTTTTCATCATTAATAACCATAATCAACATAAAACTCTATTAAATTCTATAGAAATTCACAAATTCACACAAATCATTTATCAATATAATATATTATCCTTAATGTTTTAAATACTTAAAATAAGTGGAAAGGTTTGGGTAATGTATTTGAAATCATCAGTGATGTAGGAGCATCTAGCGGTGTAGGGAAATCTTGCATCACCCAATTTTTTATTTTTTATTTTTTATTTTCTTTAGTTGTTTTGAGTCTCATGATGGCACTCAGGGGATATAAGACTATTAGGCATAAAAAATAACGAAAAACTAGCACTTACTATTTTTAGTAAGTTGACCTACACGGGCTCGTATGGACGTGAAAATTTACCCCAAGGAGCAGAGCTGAAAAATATTTTCGGTTGCAAAAGAATCACCTTAATACCCTGCACGGTTTGGGAGAAATTAAAGTTTTTGTTCTAGGAAATTTCTCCAATGCATCTTCAAATTCAGATATAAAATTTTAGAGGCCCCGAAACAACTCAAAAGGTGGCTTAACTGACCTACAATGGGTTAATGTGTTGTAGAGCTCGTCAAGAGCTTTCCAACGATATGCAATAATAGCAAATTAGACACCCAGATCAAAAGTTATGGCCTCGCGAAGTTGGTCCTCTAAAAAGTGAATTTCTTAAAAATTTCTTCCCAGGTCAAAAATCAAACAGCGAGACTTTTGGAGCCAAAACAAAGAGGAGAAATTTGTACTTTCTTGAACATTCTAGGGTGGTTATTGGGGAAAATAAAAAAGGGTTAAGTGGGGGTTGCAAAAGGTGGCCCTAATGGTGTAGATTGTGGCTTTGAATAGTAGATTTTTCTTTTCTGAGTTGATTTTGTTATAATGAAACAAGCCCATGAGGCTGTAGCATGTAAGCTTTGAATCTATAATTTCATTTTTTGAAAATAATTGAAAGTGATTCATTTTTCTGTCTCGCATCTTCTATGTTGGTATCTATTGTTGTGATTTTTGTGGGTTTTGGGTGGTGTAGCCCTCATCAAGTGGTATTAGAGCAAGAGTTTTTGAGCCTTTAATAGAGCATTGAATGTGAGGTAGTTGCAGCAGGACCTATGAGTGTGGGTTGAATTCAAGATACCTCCAAGAATTGCCCAGTAGGGCAGAGGGAGAGGCTGAGGTCGTGGAGGAAGAGATCTACCAAGAGATGAAATCAGAGCCCTTAGAAGGCAATTAGAAACCTTGCGACAAGAGGTTTGAAGAAGAGATGTGCAACGAGATAGAGATGATAGTGAAGATGAAACAAAAGAAGAAATGGAAGAGGAAGAGCAGGATCCAATGGATCTTGGAGTGTTAGAATTGGCTATGGTAGCCACCCAAGATCTATGGACCAAATAGAAAGTACAAGAAGAGAGAGAAAGATTATGACAAGAATAAACTGTATTCAATGTCATTAATATGATATGCTGATTATGATTTTACAAATGAGAAAGACCCCTTGGTTATATAGCCAAGGTGAGAACATAGAAGGGCATAAGATTATGACAAGTGTCTGAATCTTATGACATGAGACAACTAGGAAAACTTATCACTCCACCAAAGATGGAGAGATAATCACATGATGTGTCCACAAAAAGTGGAAATGATGAGGTGATGAGATGTCAAGTCCACCAAAAGTGGAGATTCTCCAACAACCTCCTATGTGGTCCCTAAGTAAACTTAACTAAGGTGTAATTATGACCTAGGACAAGGTACAAGATATTTAATTACACCAACATGGAGAAACAAGATTGTTGCGAGTGATCTCAAGCATTGGGAAGAGACCTAAAATGGAGGTTTCAACTTTTAGTGGAAATTTGAATCCTCAAGAATTGATTGATTGTATCAATGACATGAAGGAATTTTTTGAGTTTGAGGAGATTGAAGATCTTCACAGAGTGAGGTTTGCAAAGAAAAAATTGAAAGGTCACACCAGTATATGGTGGAAAGAGGTCTAGTTAGAAAGAGGAAGACAAGGGAAAGATAAAATTTTCAAATGGGACAAAATGGTGTCAAAATTGAAGAAACAATTTATTCTATTCGATTATGAATTGGAGCTACTCAAGAAGATGTAGAGCTTGAGGCAAGGGACAAGGACGATGAAAGAATACACAGAGGAATTTCACAAGGTCTTGATTCAGACAAGACATTCTGAGGTGAATAAGGAGAAAGTTGCTCGTTATATTAATGGGTTGAAGCCAAGAATACAAGAATAATTGGCACTGGTAAGAATGACCACCATTGAAGACGCTTATCAGTTTTCTCTAAAAATTGAAGAATGATTGAACAAGAGTTTTGAGAACAAGCAACGAGGTGTAGGCCATGGAGGAAAGACCAGTGGATGGTCATATGGAGGTCGAAATGAAGATAAAAAGAAGGGTGAAGGCTTTAGAAGTAGCCAAAACCAAAAAGGAGATAACATCTACCGTCCTCGTGATCAAAATAATGGAGACCAAGGAGGAAGGGGAAGATCTGGATGAGGACTGGGAAGATGAGGCTTTTGTGGAACCTGTTTGTAGTGTGGAGAAGGATATAGTGCCTATGAGTTTCCTCAACATTAAGGAAGGACAAATAGAAGACCTAAGGGTAATGCACAAGTTGCACATGTAGATGAAGATGCTAAGTCTTCACATTTTGATGATGCAAAAAGAGGAGAGGTTCTTGTTACCAGAAGAGCCTTGCTGAATGAAGAGAAGGAACCAACTCAAAGGAAGAATTTGTTTTGCACCAAATGTAAGTGTGAAGGTAAAGTTTGCAATGTTATTATTGATGGAGGTAGTATTGATAACCTTGTTTCAGAAGAAATGGTTAGTAAGTTATAGTTGGAGAGAAGAAGGCATCCAAACCCATACCAGATTGCTTGGTTGCAGAAAGACCATAAAGCCTTGGTAAATGAGCAATGTCTGGTAAAGTTCAAGATTGGAAATTACCATGATGAGGTATTGTGTGATATTATGCCTATGGATGTTTGTCATATGTTGTTAGGTAGACTGTGGCAGTTTGATCAGTGAGTAGTACATGATGGACATGCTAACACCTATTCTTTGACAAAGGATGGGGTTCGTCATAAGCTGAAGCCCTTGAAAGAGGTAGAAGAAAAGGTATGCAGTAATGCAAGAATTTGTTTGGTTGATGGAAGAAAGTTCCTAGAAGGTATGAAGCATGAGCATATGTGTTTTGAATTGATCCCTAGAGTTGATAAAGAAGATACTATTGAGGTACCTTTAGAGGTTTCAGATTTGTTGAATGAGTTTCAAGCTATTGTTTCTAATAATGTACTTGAAGGTTTGCCTCTAGTAAGAAATATTAGTCATCAGATGGACTTGATTCCTGGAGCTACTTTTCCAAATAAGACAACTCATCGTATGACTCCAGTAGAGAGTGAAGAGTTGAATAGACAAGTGCAAGAGTTGTTGTGAAAAGGATTAATTAGGGAGAGTTTGAGTACATGTGCAATACCTACAGTACTAGCATCAAAGAAGGATGGGGAATGGAGGATGTGTACAGACTCTAGAGCCATCAACAAGATCATCATCAAGTACACATTTCCCTTGTCAAGAATGGATGACATTATGGATTGTTTGAGTGGAGCTGAGTACTTCACGAAGATAGATCTGAAGAGTGGATATCACCAGATCCAAATTAGAGAAAGAGATGAATGGAAGACAACCTTAAAACTAAGGAGGGCTTGTACGAGTGGTTAGCCATGCATTTTGTGCTAACCAATGCACTGAGCACATTTATGTGGCTTATGAATGAGGTATTGAAAGAATTTTTCTAGGAAAATTTGTTATTGATTATTTGGATGATATTTTGATTTTTAGTAAGAAATTGGAGAACTTGATGCATATCCGAAGAGTTTTTGAGAAGCTAAGGGAGAAGTTGATTAATTTGAAGAAATGTGGTTTTGTGAAAAGGAAGTTGGTGTATCTGGGATTTGTTGTCTCAGCAAAGGGTCTTAAAATGGATGTAGAGAAGGTGAGAGCTATCATAGAATGGCCTACCCCAAGGAGTGTTACAGAGGTAAGATCATTTCATAGTCTAGCAAGTTCTTACATAAAGTTTATTAAGAATTTCAGTAGTATTTGTGCACCTCTAACTGAAGCGATGAGAGGGGATAGAAAAGAGTTTAAGTGGACCATAGGAGAAGCCAAAAGTTTTGATATGTTGAAGAAGAAAGTTATAGAGAAACCTATTTTGGCACTTCCAAATTTCAATAAGGTCTTTCAAGTAGATTGTGATGCTAGTGGCACTGCCATAGGAGTTGTTTTGAGTCAAGAAGGTAAGCCTGTTGTTTATTTTAGTGAGAAGTTGAATGATGCTAAGAAGAAATATTCTGTCTATGATTAGGAGTTTTATGCTATAGTTTAGGCTTTGAAGAAATGGAGACACTATTTGTTGGCAAAAGAATTTGTTTTATATATTGATCACCGGGCTTTGCAATATCTGAATAGTCAAGGAAATTTGAATCAAAGGCACTTAAAATGGGTTGAGTTTTTGCAAAGTTATACTTTTATTTTAAAGCACAAGAGTGGAAGGTCAAGCAGAGTTGCATATGCCTTAAGTAGAAGGAAAAATTTGTTGATAGAGATGAATATAGAGGTTGTTGGGTTCAATGAACTCAAGAGTTTGTATCCAGAAGATCTAGGCTTTGTAGAAGCTTGGAAGGCTTGTTTGGAACCTATTACATTGGATAGAATAAGATGGTTGGATTTCTTAATCCAATATGGGATGTTGTTTAGAGGAAGCCAATTGTGCATTCCAAGGAGTTCTATGAGAGAGAATCTAATCAAGGAGAAGCATAGTGGAGGATTGGATGGAAATTTTGGTAGAGATAAGACCATTGCTCTTGTCAATGAGAATTATTATTCGCCACAGTTACAACAAAATGTGAAAAAAATTGTACAAAGTTGTAGAGTATGTTAGATGGTGAAAGGAACAAGTCAGAATACTGGATTGTATTAGCCATTACTTGTACCTGGGAGGCTATGGGGGGATATTAGCATGGATTTTGTTCTTAGATTTCCAAGGATGCAAAGAGGGCATGATTCCATATTTGTGGTGGTGGATAGATTTTCAAAGATGACACATTTCATTCTATGTCATAAGACCAGTGATGTTCATGTTGCAGAGTTGTTTTTGAAAAAGGTGGTGAGACTACATGGTCTACCAAAGAGTATAGTTTCAGACAGATACCAAATTTGTTGGTTATTTTTG
Organism: Sequoia sempervirens; assembly: GCA_007258455.2. NCBI lineage: Eukaryota > Viridiplantae > Streptophyta > Pinopsida > Cupressales > Cupressaceae > Sequoia > Sequoia sempervirens. Next base: position 65,581,015 of record VDFB02058242.1, read on the forward strand.
GAGAACATTATGGAAGAAGTTGAAGATAGATTTGAAGTTTAGTTCTGCACACCATCCATAGACTGATGGACAAACATAGGTGGTGAATAGGAGTTTGGGAAACCTACTAAGATGCTTAGTTGGAGATAAGCCCAAGGGATGGGATTTGATTATACCACAAGCGAAATTTGCTTACAACAATTCTGTCAATATGAGCACTAGTGAATTACCATTCCAGATTGTATATGGGAGTAGTCCAAGAACTACTTTTGAACTAAGAAAGATGGATAAGGGGGAGAAGAGTAGTGTTGAGGCTAAAGATTTTGTTGAGCACCTGAAGAATTTGCACAAAGAGGTGAAGAAACATATCAATAAGATGAAATCACAATATAAGGCTCAAGTAGATCAGAGAAGGAGGTATAAGGAGTTCCAGGTAGGAGATGAAGTCATGGTTCATTTGTGAAAGGAAAGGTTTCTAGTTGGTACATACAACAAGTTAAAGATGAAGAAGTTTGGACCATGCAAGATCTTCAAGAAGCATGATTCCAGAAATGCTTATGAGGTAGATTTTCCTAGTGGAGTAAACATTTCTCCTATGTTCAACATTGCTGATTTGACAGAGTATCATGAAGGTGATATAGAGGAGAGTCTGATAAATGAATAGTTGAAAATTTCAACACCTACTTCAGAGAAGGAAGAGATAGAATAAATTCTAGATAACCGTGTGGGTAGAAGCACAAGAAATAGGTAATATGCAGAATACTTGGTGAAATGGAGAGGAAGGCTTGCTAAAGACTCATCATGGTTACCTGAGGCTGAGGTTAATTGTCTTGGTTTCCCTCTAACTCCTGAGAAGTGACAAGGTCACTTTTCAAATTACCTTGGGTGTCTGATGTAGGAGCATCCAGTGGTGTAGGGAAATATTGCATCACCCAACAAAATATTTTCTTCATTTTCTTTAGTTGTTTTGAGTCCCATGATGGCACTTAGGCAATATAAGACTTTCAGGCATAAAAAATAGCAAAAAATGAGCACTTACTATTTTTTTGTAAGTCAGCCTAAACGGGCTCATATAGCTGTGGAAATTTACCCCAAGGAGTAGAGATGAAAAACATTTCCAGTCGCAAAAGAATCACCTCAATACCCTGCACAGTTTGGGAGAAATTAAAGTTTCCATCCTGGGACACTTCTCCAATGTAGCTTCAAATTCAAATATAAAAATTTAGAGGCCCCGTAACAACTCAAAAGGTGGCCGAATCGACCTATGGTGGGTTTATGTGTTGTAGAGGTCATCGAGAGCTTTCCAACGATATGCAATAATAGCAAATCAAACACTCGGATCAAAAGTTATGGTCCCGTGAAGTTGGTCCTCTAAAAAGTGAATTTCTTAAAAATTTCTTCCTAGGCTAGAAATCAAACAACGAGTCTTTTGGTGCTAAAACAAAAAGGAGAAATTTGTACTTTCTAGAACATTCTAGGGTGGTTATTGGGGAAAATAAAAAGGGTTAAGTGGGAGTTGTAGAAGGTATCCTTAATGGTGCAAATTGTGGCTCCGAATAATAGATTTTTCTTTTCTGAGTTGATTTTGTTGTAATGAATCAAGCCCATGAGGCTGCAACATGTAAGCTTTGAATCTATAATTTCATTTTCTAAAAATAATTGAAAGTGAATCATTTTTTTGTCTTGCATCTTCTATGTTGGTATCTATTGTTGTGATTTCTGTGGGTTTTGGGTGGTGTAGCCCTCATTAATCAGAAATATTATGAAAAGTATAAAACTTAAACAAGGAAAATAGGACAATTCCAAGACTCATCAAACACTATTTCGAGGGCTTAACGAAAGTATTGAAGAATCTGTGATCATGCAAAAGGGGCTAAGATCTCTTCCTTTGATATTTGATGTGAAAGTTTCCTCTATTGAAGAAATGAACGACCTACATACATTGAAGATGGATGAGTTGCATGGGATCCTCATGACATACAAAATGAGGATTGAGAGGAGAAGACATCAAAGAGAGAAGCTTCTATGAAAGCCTTGAAGGAGATGTAGAATAAAGAACTTGAATCAAGTGATAGTTCAAGTGATAAAGAAGAAGCTCACTTCATGAGAAAGCTCAAGAAAATATTTGACAAACACAAAGGTAAGTATACTCTTAAATGTTTTAATTGTGGTAATATAGGATATTTTGATGCTAAGTTTCTATAGGGTGAAAGTGAAAGTAGTGATGAGGAAGAAGAATCTAGAAAAGGAAAGGAAAAAAACATTGCCATCACAAGAAAAATTACACACAAGGCAAGCATGAAAAGGACTTCTGTAAGTATAAGAAAATCCTTTACTCCAAGGAAGATAGTAGCTCATTGAAGAGAGCAATTTAAGAATTTACAACAATGATAGACAAGAGAGTCTATTCATGGCAATAGAAAAAAAGGATGATTCCCCAAAAAGTGAAGACTTGGAGGAAGAACTCATTTGTGCCCTAGATGAGATCAAGAGGCTTAAAAAGAAGAATTTAAAGAAAAAACAACTTCAAGAGGAATGTGAATCTAAGGAGAAAATATCAAAATGCCTTGAATATTCAAAGAAAATGATAATTAATATGAGATTTTAGATTGAAGAAGCAAGGAGGATAAAAGAAGTGGTAATAAATAAAGTAAAGATGAAGGAAGGTGACTATAAGAAACTTGACTGTGAAATTGCTTCCTTGAGGAAGGAGTTGGAACAGACTAATGATCAGTTAACAAAATCTTGAAGTTTAAAAAGAGCGCTGAGATTCTAGATGATCTTGTAAATTACAAAAGATCACCTTTTACCAAAATTGGTCTTGGATTTGAGGATAATTCAATGCCTAATAAAGAAAATCCAAAAGAGTCATAGAAGAAGATGAACAAAGAAAAAAAAAGAGGCTATGTTGATTTTATCAAGAGATCCATCAATAGTAAGAGCATCAAGAAAGAAGACAGTGATATCCCTCATAAAGACAAGGGTAACTACAATAGATCATTCCCTTCAAGGTAGGTGAATGTGACTAGGTTCCAACACTCTTTCTATGGTTATTACTTTTATGCAATCAATTTGGTCATAAAGCAGTGGATTATAGAGTTTGTACAAGTAATGATTTTGGTTCTTAAAGAGGAACTGCAATTCGTTTGCTCCTCTAATGGACTACAACATTATGTGCTACAAGTGCAAAAATTTTGTTCATACCACACATTTCTATAGAAGTAATTTTGTGTAACCTCCTAGATAAAACATGGAGGAGGATGTTTGTGAAAAGAAAAAGGAGAAATTTATAAGATTTTGGAAAAAGAAGCATGAGCAAGAGAAAAAAGGAGACACATGCTAGTGCAAACAAATCTTCACACTCAAAATGAGAGAAATCAGTGGTATATTGATAATGGTTGTTCAAGTCACATGATAGGGGATAAAATTTGTTGAATGCATAAGAGATCTGAGATGAGGGGGTGAATCAGTAGTACATTAAAACTTCAAAACCCTCATAAACATTTAGATTCATAACAACTTAATTAACCCTTAATTTGTTAGAATGATTTAGCATGAAAGAAAATAATAGAAACTAAAACACATCAACACCATGCACAACAAAACACTAGATTTATGTGGAAAATCCAAGAAGGGAAAAACCACGGTGGGGATTAGATCACAATATAAAGTAATACCATCGATTACAAAGGGCTCACTATAGGAGGGCACAATGCCCAGAAGAAAGAAGGGCTCATTTCCAGATTACAAAAAACAAGAAAGAGAAGATTGTTATAGTGAGAAGTTCATCTCAATGCACCAAAAAAATCCACTATAGTATCACCAATACATCTGCAAACTTACTGAAGATTGTAGACATCTTCTGCTCATTGCTTTTAGTAGCCTAACTCATCAAATCTCATATTGCACTTCACAAATTCACACTTCACAACTCTACAATTCACATCTCTTGCATCATACTTCTCTGTGTGCACATTCCTCATTAAATCAACACTTATTTATACCATCTTAATCCTTGAAAACATTCTCCAAGGTCAACTATGCACCTCAATCATGTAAATTTGAATTAGGTCGGTACCAAAACATTTTCGCGATGGAAAGGAATGAAGGTGGACCACAACACACCTTAGCTAGGACCTAAATCCACTCATAGACGCCACACCATGCTTCCACAATCACAAAAGCAAATCCAAAATTAGTGTAAACACCCAAGGTTAGCTGAACCTGTGTAAACACCATTAACTTTTAAGTACATGCTTCATTTGATCCAAAGATGACTCACATATAACATGCATTACTTGAACACAATATGAAATATTCCACAAACACCTTGAAATCCAACAAATTCCTTCTCAACAACTTTCACCTAAAAAATGTACACACCCAATACACTTAGACAACCTTCCATACACTGTAACTCAAGAAACCAACGTGCGAAGCACCAAACCACAAACAACTTCAGCGAAAGATAGATATGAGCAATATCAACAAACTTTCAAATTTGCAGGACCAGAAACTAAACTATAGAGAAATGTGGAGTGAAACCATTTCTCTCAGACACCACTGCAATACATAGTTGACACACTGATGAACACAACTTTCTCTGTACAATGATCCAACACACCAAATTCTGGATATAACACCTTTGAACACCTTTGATTAACATATTCAAACTGCACAAGTAGATCTTCAACCCAAAAGAAATGCAGAGCAAAACTAGAACGCTACTCTATAGCACAAAACACCTCTTCAACCACTATTTCCTCTTTTTATTCAAATTTTCTCAAAAGCACTTGGAAACCAAGCACTAGAGGCACATACTCATCATCTTCAACATTTTCTCAACACCATTAAGCCAACTGCAACATAACAACTCAACCAAACATCCATGAACAAAATCTTATCAAAGAAACACCAGAGGTTGACACTAGTAACTTACTAATGACAACATAATGCAACTAATCAAAGCATCACCATAAACATCCTCCTCATCAATGACAACACCAACAACTTAACACCAACTAATCATACTTGCAACAATCTCCCCCTTTTTCATTGATGGCAACACATGATGTGAAAATCCACCAATGATAGACACAACAACTCTAATCATCAACACATTTCTCCATACCAACTCTTATCCTATTATTATTTCTCTCCCTCGGTAACTTTTCTTTCTCACATACCTTTCTCTTTCTCTCCCTGAACACATTAAGAATTGTCCCTCCCCTTTTGACAACTAAATGTCTTCTTTTTCACATGACTCTCTCTCCCTTATCACTTTATCTTTTACACATGACTCATTCCCCCCTTTGACATCAATGAAAAAGGAAAAAATGTGCATCACTCAGTATCCCCCTTCAACATGAATCATACTTGTATCTATTCACCATTGTTCTACAACTTCCTTTTTATTTATTGCTCTATATCTCCCTCTTAGGAGCACACACCATATTGCATCGATCAACAACCATTGCACATATCCTCTGACACAACTGACAAAGGGCAAGACCAACCTGCTAATAAATATCCTTGACTGTAACAACCAATAATGCCACTACCTACTCCCTCTAAGAGGTAGCCACCAAGATTAGTCCAAAACAAAGAATGAATCTTGATATCCACTGGACTAATTCATATCCTTATACATCTAGTTCAAAGGAGGGGCAATGATCCCTAACTTTTTTCAGAGATACTCAAAAGTATCCTTGGGAAGAGCCTTAGTAAATATGTTAGCAACCTGATCTTTTGTAGGCACATACTCAAGGTTCACTTCATTCTCTACACCCTTCTCTCTCAAAAAGTGATATCAGATTCTTTGAAATATTGATAGAACTTGTATTGTAACAAAAAAATAGAAATAGTTTCATCATATACTATTTTGATATCCTTCAAGGTTTGCCTCATCCACAACACTTGTGTGCATCAAGATGTTACTGCAGTGTATTTTTCCTCTATAGTAGATAATAACACTGAATCCTACTTCTTTCTTAGCCAAGACACCAATCTATTTCCAAGAAAGAATGCACCACCACTTGTACTTGTTCTATCATCCACACATTTTCCTAATCTGCATCTGCATAAGAACTCAAAGAAAAGTTAGTATCTTTTAGATACCATAAGCTATGTTTTGGTGTGCCCTTTAAGTATCTAAATATCCTCTTTACTGCTGCAACATGTGATTCTCTAGGATCTTCTTGAAATCTAGCTACAAGACAAACTGCATGTGTGATATCCAGTCTAGTAGCAGTTAGATATAGCAATCCTCCAATCATTGATCTATACTTGCTTTGATCAACCTTAGGGGATTCATCATTCTTGCTCAATTTGCAACCAATAACCATGGGGTTACATACCAGTTTAGAATCTTCCATTCCAAATTTCTTCAACATCTCCTTGACATATTTTGATTGTGAAATGAACACACCTTTAATTGTTTGATTGATTTACAACCCAAGGAGGAAATTCATCTATCGAAACATTGACATTTCAAATTCTTTCTACATCTCTTCAACAAATCTTTTGCACATAGCTTCATTACCTCCAAAGATTATGTCATCAACATACACAACCACAGTTAGGATTTGATATTTTTCAACTTTGAAGTAGAGATTACTATTTGTGGTACCTTTATTGAATCCTTGATGTAACAAATTCCTATCCAATCTTGCATACCAAGCTTTGGGAGCTTGCTTCAATCCATATAATGCCTTCTTCAATCTGCAAACCATATCTAGTTTGTTTGATAATTGAAATCCTTCCAGTTGTTCAATGTATACTTTTTCCAATTCACCATTTAAGAATGCAAGCTTCACATCCATCTGATACACTTTGAAATCTTTATGTGTTGCAAAAGCCAAAAACATCCTAATAGCTTCCATCCTTGACACCGGAGCAAAAGTATCCTCAAAATCTATTCCTTCCACTTGTGAGTAACCTTTACACACAAGCCTTTCCTTATTTCTAACTTCTCCATTCTCATTCAGTTTGTTCTAGAACAACCACTTAGTTCCAATCACATTCTTGTTTGCTGGTCTTAGGACAAGTTCCCAAGTCTAATTCTTCTCAATCTACATTAGTTCTTCTTACATAACCTTGATCTAGTACTCATCCTTGCATGCCTCAACCACTGTTTTAGGTTAAAATTTTGGAAGTAAACATAGGTTTACTTGTTCTTCTAGTCAATGCACCTTTTCTTTTGTCACCAATGTTCTAAGCTTCAAAACGATTCTTCTGCACATACTTGAGGGTGTTAGGAACTTCTTCTAGAGCTTCTTCCTCTTCAACCTGTATTTCAATATCCTTACCTTCATCCTTCTCTTCTTCTCTACAAGGGGCTCATCTGATTCATATCCGTCTATCATTACTAATTTTTTGTGTAAGTCTTCATATACTTCAACATTTGCAATTTCAATAATTCTTCTCGGCCTCTTATTGTAGCACCGATAGGATTTGCTTCTTGTAGAATATCTAAGGAAGATACCTTCATCAGATCTTGCATCAAATTTTTCTAAACCTTCTTCATCTCTCCTAATATAACATTTACTTCCAAATACTCTGAAATATTTAATAGTAGGAGTCCTTCCATACCATAACTCAAAGGGAGGCTTTGAACTATTTTCTCTTGCTTGTACTCTATTAAGTATGTAGACTGCGGTGCAAATTGCTTCTCTCCAATAGAATTTCGGTAGGTTTTCCTCTTTCATGATTATTCTTGCAACTTCCTAAATAGTTCTATTTTTCCTTTCAACTACTCCATTTTGATGAGGAGTTCTAGAAGCTGAAAAATGCCTTTTTATCCCTTGATCTTCACAAAATAGGTTAAACTAATTGGAGATAAACTCTCCACCTCTGTTAGACCTCAAACATTTTATTTTCATATCCATTTCATTCTCAACCATAGCTTTAAATGACTTAAACTTATCTAAAGCTTCAAAATTTTCTTTGAGAAAAGTAACCCAATTCATTATAGAATAATCATCAATTAACAACATGAAATACTTGTCACCTTGAAAACTTCTTGTTCTTGTAGCTCCACAAAGATCCATATGCACCAATTCCAAAGGGTGGTAGAATATTATTCTTTGACTTTGAAACTCCTTCTAGTTTGCTTTTCAATCTGATATTCCTTACAAACAACATTGATAGGATTTGTAATCTTTGGCAGAGGTCTTGGTAGAACTCTTGATGATGATGAGGTGGTAAAGAAGGTACCAAGAACTCTGCCTAAATCCTACAGTTAGAAGGTTTTTGCTATTGAAGAATTTTAGAATTTAAAAATTTATTCTAGCGATTAGTTGCTTGGTACATTGAATTTTTGAATTAAGAGAATTTGGTTCAAGTGATTCAAAGAAAGAGACCACTTTTAAAGTTGGAAAAGTAGAAAATAAAGAGGAATCAAATCTGGATGAATTTGATGAGTTGGAAGCAAAATTTGTGAGGAAATGGAAGAAGGAAATTAGAAAATATAGAGGTAAGTTACCTTTCAAATGCTTTAAATATGAAAATATTGGTCATTAAGCTTCAAGATGTCATGTCAAAGCTTCAAAAGAAAAGTTTAAGGAAAATAAAGGTAAATCAATTAAGGAAAGTTATTATGTTAGAGAAGATGCCAGTATATCTTATGATGAATTTGATTACCCTGATGATGAAGATGATGAATGTTTGTTCATAGTTTTAAATGTTGTAACTAACTTTGCTAAATTTGAGAGATGTATGAAGGAGAGTGCTCCAAAGACAAGATCAATGGTAATTTCTCTTCATGCTAGGGAAGACAAGAACAATTGGATCATTGAAAATGGATGCTCAAATCACATGATAGATGATAAGAGTAAGTTTGTTAAGATTTAAAAGTTTTAAGGAGGTTAATTCAAGATTGGTGATGATACATATGCTAAGATATATGGAAAAGGTTCAATCAATTTTGATGGCAAGAATAGAACAGATGATGTTTTAAATGTTAAAGGTCTATGACATAATATTTTGAGTGTAGGAAAGATGTGTAGCAAAGGATATAATCTTGTGTTTCAAGATAACACTTGTGAAATTAGGAAAGGCTCTGGAACTATGGTTGTTGCTGGAAGAAGAACAATGGTAATGCTTATCAGCTCAAAGGTGTAAATGGTATGTGTTTCATGACTCAGATGAATGAAAGTTGGCTATGGCATAGAAAAATGTGTCACATCAATTTTGATAGCCTAGTAAGGATAAGTTCAATTTAAGTTGTGAGAGAGTTGACAACTTCGTCCACCTTCTGCATGTAGCTAGAATTTCTTCATCCTTTGACATCCGCAAGGTTTCATACTTGATCTTTAGATTCCACATTTTAGCTTGCTTGACCTTTTCATCTCCTTCATAAACACTTTCCAACTTTTTCTAGATCTCATTAGTAGTTTTGAGACTCGTGACTTTCACAAGTTTAGTATTGGAAATACCACTCAAAAGAGCATTCCTAGCTTTCCCATTGTTCTCATAAGCCTTGATTTCAGCAGCAGTACTAAAACTATTTGTAGATATAGTATATCTTGATTCAACAAACTTCCAAATCTCAAACCCTAGTGAAACAAGAAAACCTTCCATCCTGGTCTTCTAGAAAACATAATCAGTTCCATCAAACAAAGGAACCTCCTTGTGTGCCATCCTAGATCTATCTCAAGCGGTTAAGCTCTCTTCCAAGGAACCTTGCTCTGATACCAATTGTTGAAAGCAACAGGCAACTAAGAGGGGGGGTGAATCAATTGTACATTACAACTTCAAAACCCTCATAAACATTCAGATTCATAACTTAATTAACCCTTAATATGTTAGAATAATTTAGCATGAAAGAAAATAACAGAAACTAAAACACATCAACACCATGCACAATAGAACACCAAATTTATGTGGAAAACCCAAGAAGGGAAAAACCACTGTGAAGATTATCTCACAATATAAAGTAATAACACTGATTACAAAGGGTTCATTGCTAGAGGGCACACTGCCCAGAAGAAACAAGGGCTCACTGAAAAGGTCTCACAACTGAATTATACAAAATAAGGTAAAGAAGATTTTTATAGTCAAAATTCCATCTCAATGCAACATAAAAATCCACCACAATATCACCAACACATCTGTAGACTTACTGAAGATTGTAGACACCTTCTACTCACTTCTTCCAGTAGCCTAACTCATCAAAGCTCGTATCGCACTTCACAAATTCGTACTTCACAACTCTGCAATTCACAACTCTTGCATCATACTTCTTTGTGTGGACATTCCTCATCAACTCAACACTTATTTATACCATCTTAAGCCTTGAAAACATTCTCCAAGGTCGGCCATGCACCTCAACCATACAAATTTAAATTAGGTTGGCACTAAAACATTCCCATGGTGGAAAGGAATGAAGGAAGACCACAACACACCTTATCCAGGACCTAAATCCACTCATACATGCCACTCCACGCTTCCACAATCACCTAAGAAAATATGAAATTGGTGTAAACACCCAAGGTCGGTCAAACCCATGTAAAAACCATTAAAATTTTAAGTACAAGCTTCATTTGATCCAAATATGACTCATGAACAACATACATCACTTGAACACAATCTAGAATATTCCAAAAACACCCTAAAATCCAACAAATTCCTTTGCAACAAATTTCACTTGAAGAATGTACACACTTAAACAACCTTCCATACACTGTAAAAACATTGACTTGTGAAGCATCAAACCATGAACAACTTCAACAAAAGATAGATATCAACACACTTTCAAATCTGCAAGATCAAAAACCAAACTGCAAAGAAATGTGGAGCAAAAACATTTCTCCTAAACACCACTGCAATACATAGTTCACACACTACTGAACAAAAAATTCTTTGCACAACAATCTAGCACACCAAATTATGGATAAAATACCTCTAAGCACCTCTGATCAACATATACAAACCACATAAGTAGATGTTCAACCCAAAAGAAATGCAGAGAAAAAATAGAATACTACTCTATAGCACATAACACCTCTTTAACCCCTGTTTCCTATTTTTATTCAAATTTTCTTAAAAGTACTTGGAAACCAAACACCAAAGATACATACTCAGCATCTGAAATATTTTCTCAACACCATTAAGCCAATTGCAGCATAGCAACTCAACCATACATCCATGAACAAAATCTTATCAAAGCAACACCAGAGGTTGACACTAGTGACTTACTAATGGAAACATAATGCAACTAATCAAAGCATTGCCACAAAAACCCTTCTCATTAACGACAACACCAATTGCTCATACTTGCAACAAAAACAAGTTCCTCATTTTGAAGAAAGTAAATAGAGGAACTGTGAAGTTTGGAGATAATGCTACAACGAGGATAACTAGAAAATGCACTCTTAGTCTTGAAAATGGGAAGATAAAGACTAAAAATGTGTCATATGTCGAAGGGTTGAAACATAATCTTCTAAGTGTGAGTTAAATGTGTGACTAAAGACACACTCTCATATTTCATGCTAATGGTTGTGAAATAAAAAAATCAAGTATAGGGAAGGTAGTTGCAGATACGAGTAGAACTGTGAACAATCTTTACATCCTTAGTGAAATCAAAGGAGAAAGATGCTACACAAGGGCAAGAAAATGAGAGTTAGTTGTGGCACAAAAGGATGGGATACTCGAACTTTGACAATCTTGTGAATATCAACAATAAGAAAGCCGTGAGGGACATGTTGAAGATTGAAAAGTGTCATAGTACTATTTGCAAGCAATGCCAACATGAAAATAAAACAAGGACAAGCTTCAAATCAAAGGAGTACTCTACATCAAATACTTTGGAACTTATTCGTACTAATCTATGTGGGCCAACAAGGACAAAAATCTTACAAAGAGAGAGCTATTTTATGTTGTCAATTGATGATTATTCTAGGATGACTTGCGTTGCATTTTTTAAAGAAAAATTTGAAGCTTTTGAGAAGTTCAAGGCATTCAAGGCCTTAATAGAAAATGAAACTGGGCTAAGAATCAAATGTCTAAGATTTGATAGAGGAAGAGAGTTCACATCAAATGGATTTGATGAATTATGTGAACAACACGAAATAATAAGATACAAGAACCATGTTAAATGTGTCCAAGCTATCAAACACTTTTTGGAGAGAAGTAGTTCATACGACAATCTACATTCTAAATTGAGCACTAATCAGGGTAAACAATAACGAAACACCATGTGAACTATGGAAGGGAAGGCCTATTAAAATAAATTACCTCAACATATTCAAGAGAAAATATTATATAAGAAGAGATGAAGAAGATTTGAGAAAATTTGACTTAAGGTCCGATGAAGGTATTTTCTTGGTTACTCTTTAAGGAGAAAATCCTACATGTGTTACAATAAGATATTGCACAAAATTATTGAAAGTGCAAATGTAAGAGTGGATGAAGAAATGCACCAAAAGGAAATAGCACAAGAAGTTGATTGTTAAAAGGAAGATATTGGCAAAGAAGATGAAGTAGAGGAAGAAATTGAAAATGAGGAAGTTGATCCAAGAGACACAAAGATACTATCAAAGGAACTCTCTAAGATACCATCTAGATTTTTTTTAAAGAATAATCTAGAAGATTTAATTCTTGGTGACAAAGATATAAAAATTTAGACGAGAGATTTTCTTAGTACATTAGAACATGCAAACTTGTCCTTGCTCTCTAAAATAGAACTGAAAAACTTTATAGAAGTAAGTGAAGACAATCATTAGATAAAGGCAATGGAAGAGGAGTTGGATCAAATCAAGAATAATGAAAGTTGGGAACTTTTACCAAGAACTAAGGATAAAAATGCGATTGGAACTAAGTGGGTATTCATGAACAAGTTGAATGAGGATGGAAAAGTTGTGAGGAACAAGGAAATATTAGTATGCAAGGGTATTCTCAAGTCAAAGGAATTGATTTTGAAGAAAATTTTCCCTTACTACTCGTATGGAAGCTATAATGATGTTTTTAGAATTTTCTTGCTTCAAGAATTTCAAAGTCTATCAAATGGATGTTAAGTCATTCTTTCTCAATGGGAACTTGAAGGAAGAAGTGTATATTGAACTATCAAGAGGGTTTCTCCTATCAGAGAATAAGGACTATGTATGTAGGCTAAATAAGGCACTTTATGGGCTGAAACAAGCCCCCATGGCTTGGTACTCAAGATTGGATAAGAATCTACAACAACAAGGCTTAAAAAGAGGTATTGCTAACAATAATCTATACATTAAAATTAAAGGTGATCATTAGTTGATTATTGTGTATATGTGGAGGACATTATTTTTGGAGGTAGTAGTGGTAAGATGTACCAGTAGTTTTCCATGAACATTCAGAAGGAGTTTGAAATGTCTATGCTTGGTGAGTTGTCCTTCCTTGGGTTGTAAATTTCTCAAACAAATAAGGGGATATTTATTTCATAGACTAAGTATATTAAGGCAATATTAAAGAAATTTGAGATGGGGGATTGCAATCTTGTGAGTACACTAATGGTTGCAAGTTGAAAATTGAGTAAGGATGATGAATCTCTTGAGGCTAATCGAACTTTATACATGTCCATGATTGATAGTTAATATATGTGACAATTACAAGGCCTAATATTATGCAAGCAATTGGTTTGGTGGCATGGTTTCAAGTGACACTAAAAGAAACTCATGTACAAGTAGTTAAAAGAATATTCAAATATCTAAAGGGCACTGTGAATTTTGGGTTGTGGTATTCTAGAGGTGAAGATTTCACCCTAACATCATTTAGATTGGGCCAACAATATTGATGACATAAAGGGTACAAGTGGAGGAGCATTATTCTTTGGTAAAAATATTGTATCTTGGTTGAGTAAGAAACAAGTTTTAGTGCTACATCCACAACAAAGGGGGAATACACAACAATAGTAGTTTGTTTGCACACATGTTCTCTAGATGAAACAAACATTGAAGGACATAAAGGTTAGATTTGATCATTCCATTTTAATATTCTATGATTACACAAGTTCCATTAGCATCTCGAAGAATCCTATTATGTACTAAAAAATGAAGCACATTCCAATCAAATATCATTCCTTAAGAGAATAGGTGGTCGATCAATAGGTGAAGTTGGAGTATATTAATACACAAGAAAATATTGCTGGCATTTTCATAAAGTCCCTTCCTAAAGAGACTTTTGAGTATCTTAGGCAAAATTTGGGAGTGATCACTCTCATCCAGTTACTAATTTCTTGAGAAAAATCATGTGTTCATGGGGATCTATTCATTGCCTCATCTTTCAGCCCCCAAAAGCCTTTGCCATTGATGTCAAATGGGGAGAAGTAGAGTAAGGGGGAGTATTTTAGTCAAGGGGAGAAGTATGTTCCCGCTGCATTCACATATTATTTATTTACAGGGTTGTCATCAATGAAAAATTGGGAGATTGTTATAATTATTGTCACTGATGTCAAAAGTGATGGCAAGTCAAGACATATCATGGTGAAATTTCAAGGGAAATCCTTATCCTTACATAGTAGCAATAACAAACAAAATCAATCTTAATTATGCTAGTGGACTTCCTCTTAATTTAGCACCCTCATTATGCTGCTAAAAATTAAATTAAATTATTTTCATGTTGGGTCGACCTCTCTAATGTGGTGCGCATTCTTGTATGGGTTTAAATAAATTAATTCCTTATAGGGGCCAACCCCTAAATGTTATTTATTATTACTTTACTTTTTCCCATGGATAAATATCATTTATGTTATTAAATATTTGTGCTCCATCAAAAGGGGCTTGAGATTTTGAGTTGGCACTTTTGCCACATGTCAGTGCCTTGAAAAATAATTTATTAGTTGTCAAAAGATGCCCACTTAGTGGTTCATCTAGGAGGATCTAAAAGACCTAAAAAATTCACAGTCTCCAAATTTGATAAAAGCATCACCATTGAGTGGAGCTCACCGATACGGTCCCAATGCAACTTGAATCATGTCAAAAGGAGGTCGTATGCAAAATTTATACTCCATCAAAGTTCGGAAAGCCCAAGGATTCTAGAGCTTTGGGCCAAAAAAATGTTTGTCTCCAAATTGGACAAAAATGACACCAAGTCAAAGAGCTCGTTGAGACAATTTCAACGCCACTTGAATCGTGTCAATGAGAGTCTATACATGAAAGTTATGGCCAATCAAAGTTGTGCAGAAAAAGGTTGACCAAGTACAGATGATGACGCCAGCATGATGACATGGCATGCACAAGTGGCAAGCTAACTTGGACCAATGGGAGGGTGACATATGGCATAGTTTGACAACGTGGACCAATCAAATACTGACACATGTCCAAATATTGGCGAATAAAGAAGAACCACGTGGCCCAATGAATGAATGCGACATCAAAGTTATGGCCAATCAAAGTTTTGTAGAAAAAGGTTGACCAAGTATAGATGATAACGTCAACATGATGACATGGAATGCACAAGTGGCAAGTTGACTTGGACCAATGAGAGGGTGACATGTGGAATAAGGTGACATGGCATAGTCTGACAATGTGGACCAATCAAATATTGACACATGTCCAAATATTAGTGAAAAAAGAACCACGTGGCCTAATGAATGAATGCCACATGGCACCACGACAACCTCCTTCATGGCATGTTGGTCTAAAAGGTGGACCAACCCCCAACCTCTCTATCCCTATTTTCATGTGCTACCACTACACCAAACAATTGCTTTGCTATTTATATGGAGCTAAATGCTATTTATACTTTAAAAAGTAGCAAATCTAAAGAAGGGGGTCGAGTGGTTTGAACTCCCAACCTCCCAAATTCCATTAAGTGCACCCAACCACTGTGCCATACATAAATCATCAAATTATAAATGAAAGAGTTGCTATTTAAAGTGAAACAAGTCGATTTTAAAGGATTTTGGCAATGATATAAGGGGGTCGAAGCCTATATAAAAGGCTTAAATCACATGAAACCATAAAAATAAGATTTTAATGGGGTTTTAAAAAAAAATTGTAAAAGGGGCTCAATGAATATTAGCCATACATTAAAAGATTTGTGATTTTAATTTTAGAGATATGGGGAAATAATATTTGTTACCCCCATAATAGCATTTGTAAATGTATTTAAAGGGGGCATTTTTACTCTTGAGAAGGCAATCAATTCCATTTGGGAGGAATTTAGGAAAATTAGGGAAAATTGGAGAGGAATCTTGGAAAATAATGTTTGCACAAAGGACATTATAAATTGTATTTCTTTTGAGTGTAATTGGATTTTTGAAGGCAATTGAAGCCTAACCCTTGAATGCAAGAGGAGTATGAAAGTGTCTTTAGGTGTTGAGAGAGACTATGAGAGAAATTGTAATGTAGGTATGAAGCTTGGATGATGTACAAAGGCAATTAAAGCTTGGCGTCATTAATAAAGTGGTCCTACATTGAGAAGTGGACTTGGAGACGTAGCTCAAACATATGGGTGAACTCCATTAACAAATTCTCTACCATCTCTCTATTCTCAATTATTTCTTTCAATTTTATTTCCTTCTTTGAATTTTAATTATGAAATTTAAGTAATTAGTTAATGTTATTAGGTTGAGTAAAGGATTAAGTGAACTCAATGTTGTAATTTCAATGGTTAAATAAACATAACCATGCAATTCTATTTTACGATCGGGAAAATTTGTGATTGAGGTTAAGTGCAAGTATTTTGTAAACCTTTTAATTATAGATCAATGGTATAACATGGGAAGCCTATTTTTAAGGATATTATGACATATTCTATGACAACTATAAGGGCTAAAAGTGGGCGATATCATTTTGGATGTGAGAATCATCTATGATATGCATAAGAGAATCTTTGCATATGCTATTGATGGTTTATGACACATGTACGAGCATCTCCTATTTTCTAGGGATTCTTATGACAACTTGTAAGAGGGTGTAATGTCATGTAAGAGACCATGTTTAGCATATAAGGGGTCGAATGGATTTTTACCATGGTATTTCTGAACCTTGTTTTGACCCATGGTAATGTTTTATCGTGGTATTTTGAGCCCCCATGAGTCTATATATTGAGGGGTTGATTTGGAGACACTATGAGATGTTTTATAGGTACACAAATGCTGCTGGATTGAAGAGGAGTAAGAGTGGATGTATTGTAAACATATTTTCTATTAATACAAGCTATTAATCTCTTCTTTGGTGGAGTTTTTTCTCGAAAGGGTTTCTCCACTTTAAATACTATGTTATGTGTTAAGCTTTCCGTTCTTGTATTTCTTTGTTATTGTTGATCTAGACTCCATATGGTTAACACTGCTAAATCTAATTTACAGTTGTTTTAAACTCCTATCATTGTTGTTCACCTACATTTTCTAACAGTCATACCTTTTACATTTCAATTTGAGCTTACATGATCATAATCTATTTTTTAAGACCATAATTATCTATCATCACTTGCCTTCATGTTTTTATGTGCTTATACACTTATCTTACATATATCCCGTGTGATCACTACACAATGTTATTTTTAAATGTACTACATAGTTGATGTGCTTGCATGTTATATCATGCTTATGTTTTTTTATTCTCCTCCAACTCCTTGCATCTTATCTAATTAGAGATGATCATATATTATACTATTACTAACATTTTTCATGTGTTTGATTGCATTGCATCTATGCTAGTTATGATCATTTTTTGGTACTAGATAGAGCTTTGTTATCATGTCTAGACAGGTACCTTTTATCATGTTATCTATAAAGCTAGATCATGTTTTGTATCTAGATAGACCTTTGACACCTCATCCTTATTTAATTTTTTTTTTTTATAAATATTTTTGCACAGTCAAATTTTTGTCACTTTCTATAAGAAGCAATATATCTTACCCTTGTATTCATTATTTTTATTTTTCAAATATGGTTCCTTCTCAAACAAGTTGTAGTTTAAGGCTCATCTCAAAATTATGACATGCACTAATCATTACATGTTTCTATGTTGTAAGTTCCAATGGAGTGCTTATTACAATAATAATTGAAGAATGATCCATAACTTAAGACAATTAGTACCCTTTAAGTGCAAAAAACATTAAATTTTACATCTTGACTTCTTGTTTTACTCTGATATGTATCCACAAGTTTGTATGCATGTCCAAATGGGGGGAATATAATAATAAAAATGACATATCCATCCCCTTTTCCCTTATGTTTTGGACCTATTTTGATTAGAGTGTCTAAAATCCAATGCTTATCTTACAAGTAGCATATTCATGCATAAATTTGGCTCATAGCATCACACACCATGATCTCCTTTATAAATGATCCGTAGATTTGCATTCATGATCACTAGACCTATTTATTTGAAATTGATAGAGTAAACTTAAAGAAATTAGATTACTCCATTAGTGTGGATATTATAAATAAAATACTATGATATTGATTTCTTTGAATATTGGTTATAAATTTTCAATTACTTATACATCTTTTGACCCTATACAAAACAACTTAAACTATCCTATGAGAAAATATGTCTTGAATACCTAATCTAACATCAATTATGCATAAGTTGAACATAAATTCACTTTTTCCCACTCCTAGTGTTGAACTTAAATACAAATTTCTTGTCATGGTGTCTATGGGGCTTTGGTGGGAGTTCATGTTCTTGCATTCCATTTGGAGTTTCTTGTTGTTGTGATCTTGGATAGTTTGTTGGGTCTTAACAACACTCTTGATGTAGCTTCTATTTCTCCTTCTATAGAGGTGGTCCCTCACAACTCAACTTCCTCATCTTTTGTTACAATGTCTCCCCTTGGTTTGTGAGAAGGTGCTTACATCTCAAGTGTCATTTGCTAGTGGCACCCATATTGGTTTTGAATCTAAACATTTTGAGTTGCCTCTACCTAGTTTGAAATTATATGGACAAGATGTGATTGAAGATGCAAATCATTTTCCTTGTATTAGCTTAATCAACAAATTCAATCAATCATAGCCCTCTCTTCCTAACTTGAATCAATGGGTGTTGGATTCGTGGAAGTCTCTCACGAAGGAAAAAATCAATCTCTATCCTACTGTTAGGCATTTTTCCATTACAACTTTTCAATCTATTGAGAATAAGAAAGTGGTGTTGGACAGTAGACTATGGATGTGGGGTCAACATTCCCTTTCGCTCAAGCCTCGGTTCCCTTTCAACCCTCTTTTTGAACCTCTCAATGTTATGCAAGTTTGGGTCAAAATACCTAATCTCCCTCCCCATTTTTTGGGCATTTCTTGCCTTAAAGATACTGGTAATGTGATTGGCTATTTGTTTAGGGTTGATGTTACTTCAAATTTTGGTCATACCACCTATGCTTGTATATTAGTTGACATTGACATTTCTAAGCCTCTTTCTGGGGAAATTGTGTTTATGGTGGAGGATAGACCTTAGATTTAGATGCTCAATTACGAGGGTGTTCCCTTCTATTAAGAACAATGTTTTTCTACTTGACAACTTGTTTTTTATTGATCCCACTTTTATCATAGGTTAGTGGATTTAGCTACTTGGTAGTGGTATACCCATCCTATTGCCTTTGAGGATTGTGGGGTTCCTAAGGCCCCTCTAGATTTTGATTAGACTATTATGAGGGTGCTTACTTATTTAGTTGGTGTTGAGTCAACACCTTATGATCTTTAATGGAAGGCATTTTCCTAGTCCTATCTTAGTGGTTCCTTCTACTAAATTTGGTTCTTTCGATGAGTGTGCTAGTGTTGTTCCTTCCAAGCCTTTGGATTCTATGTAACTTTTGTCTTCTTCCATTATACACTCTTCTTCTTTGTGAAAGGTGGAGCAAGTTGAGGCCATAGTTGAGGATTCTCTTCTCCTTTCCACTCAATTTGAGGATTTGGAAAATGGCGTGTTTTGAACAATTTTCCAAAGAAGGTAGAAAGGTCTTCCTAAATGTGTTTATGTTTTTAATAGACACATTTTGGGTGTGTGTGTTGCCAAGTAGAGTCTAGGTGTTGTTTAGCCCATTTTTCCTTTGGAAAATTGTGCTTTAGTTGTTTTGTGAGGTCACTATTGTTGTGGGACAACTTGGCTATAGTTTCATTATTGTTTGGATTTTGCATTAGCTAACATTTGTTGTAAAGGATTTTAGGGCCCCATCAAAAATTGTTTTACCTATATAATTAGAAACATTAATTACTATCAACACTTGGTTAACTAACATTTCTAATGTGTTTATTTATTTTTTACCTTGCTAATATTGAATCTTGGCATCACTCCCTTACCTGTCCCCCTTCCCTTTTATTACATCAATCCAAACATTAGAAGGAACATTGCATTGGGCATGAATATCAACTCTACATGGAAATTTAATAAAGTGGTTCTCTCAATTCTCCTAACTCATCTAAAGCACATCAAGTGATTACATTAGCAGATTTCCTAACTATGAAAATACCTATGAATCACAATAGATCTTATTTTCGAGTATACTATGCTGCATGTAAATTAGGATGAGCCATAATATAAATTTGAAAATCCTCCACATTAGAGAACAAATCCCAACGTCCCTGCACAATGAGAGAAAAATCTCCTTTGAGAGTGTTTTAAATCCCTCCTCCCATGTCAAAGGAAAAAAAAACCTCTTAAAGTGTATAATAAGAATAGACAAGGACCACACACTAACCACACCTCTTTCAATGGTTAGGGATAATCACACTATCCATGTGAAGTACTACCAAGAATCACCAAACCCCTTCTTGATCCAAAAGGAGATGCAAACTATGGTGGCAATTCTCAATAGTCAACCATTTTGAAGCAAAAAGCTAATTCAAAATGAGAAAATCTTCAAACCTCAATTATCCTCTAGCCTCCTCTTTGACTTTGTCACCATTTATCTACCTAATGTTACAGTGAGTCTTTGGAAGCTCCATTGTATATAATATGAATAACTTTGAGTACAAACATTAAAATACATGTATTAAAAAAAAAGAAATTAGATGTTAAATTCAACCAATAGATCACCTTGACAATAAATTTATAAATAGCTCCAATTAAAAAATATATTATCTAAATAAATGTAATCTCCAAGTTAAAATTGCCTATAAAACCTTCATCAAGTGCATATATGGAATTAATAAGATCCAATAGGATTTGAAACTTAAGCAATGACTATTCTTTGTACAAAATGCACCTACAACCATTAAAAACACATGTATGGTCATATTGTCACTTAGAAAATATTTAGAATATTTTTAATGTACATATGGCCATTATATACACACATATGGTCATAGTGTCACTTAGAACATTAAAGACAAATGCATGATCATCTTGAATGTTTTAAAATGTATATATGGTCATTAAATACACATTCATAATCATCCCATCGTTTAGAATATCCATAACTTACATCTTATTAACACATGCATCATCCAACTCTACTACATAAATAATGAAGCTACTCAGTACAATTACATATTTATTTAGAATTAATAATATTTTCTTTTTAAACCATATATAATAAATAGACATATATATTTAATGACCATAAATACACAATATCGAAAATAACTTTGTTTTAAGTCTCAAATGTTCAAAGACCAAACCATAGGACTCCACTATGCATTGTGTGGGAAAAACAAAATGGTAAAATGAGTGAATAAAATATTTGAATGATGTCCATGAGACCAACCAATCTAAGGGACCAAGAACCACAACCCTAAGTTATCTTCAAACTCCTTTCAATGTCGAATCTCCTACCATGGATCTTGACCAAGAAGTTAGTAATCTTACTAATCCTCTCTTCCTCAAATAACTTGTGTAGTGCCAACTCTCAAATTGTTTTCATAGTCTATGATAAAGTGTCATTCCATCTCCACCACTCCCTTAATGCAAAATATGTTTAATATATTGTCCAATTACTTTCTCTTTTGCTTTTTCTTTAAATTGTTTATTCAATCTTGTGAGGTTCAAAAGTTTTCACTCCCTTATTAATGATTGAATGGATTTTAGGGCTAAAAAACATTAATGTTGCTCATTCGTTGCAAGTTCTCAAGACCGGTATCCCTTAATTTTAATTTGTACATTATATTAAAATATATGCTTAATTTGTACATTATATTAAAATATATTTTAATTTGTACATTATATTAAAATATATGTTTAATTTTTTATATTTTTCCAACAAAAAATAAAAGATAGATTTAAAAAATATATACTTTAAAACCAACAATAAATCTATGAAAAACATAAGTGATATGGATAGAAAGAGATAAAAAGATGAGTGAGAGGGAGATCGAGTGAGAAATAAAGATAAAGATATAGAGTAGAAGAGATGGAGTGAATACGATAGAGAGAGGGAGAAATTTCTAGAGATAGGGAGAGAGATGAATGGGTAGAGAGGGAGACATTTCTAGAGATGGAGGGGGAGAGAGGAATATAGAGCTGGAGATGAATATAGAGCGAGCAAGGAAGAGAGAGACAAATTGATAGAGGTAGAGATGAATATAGAATGAGACAAGAAAATGGAGGAAAATAGATAGAGATATAAAGAGAGACAGAGGGAGAAATAAAGATAGAGAGAGATAGGGAGATAGAGGGGGAGAGATAGAGATAGATAGATAGAGAAGGAGATAAAGAGATAAGGGGGTAGGGTAGAGAAATGGAGATAGGGTGGGGAAGTTAAATTATATTTATATTTAATAAAGTATAGTGTGTATAAATCTAAATATATAATATCTAAATATTATAATATTATGCTAAAAATAGTTACATTATTAAATATATATAATAATAAGTATTATAGAAATTTTACCAAATTTCTTGTAGATAATATTATAATATTATTTAATTTAATGTAATTTAAAAAAAAATTATAGAAAACTTATTTTCAATAACAATAAGCATAATATATTATAATTTTAAAAATAATACAAAAGTAATATAAGTACCTTAAACAAAGTGATAAAAAAATTAACTCATTGAAAATGATACAACTCAACATTATTCATATATGTTATTTAATAAGATAGATATATAAATAGCTATCTATCTTTGAAGTTACACATTTTTAATGAAAATATTATTACAAACATACAATATTAATATTATTGTCATTTTTGATTCCTACAATTGATATCTCTCAACGTTTTCTATATAGATTATGTTATAGGATAGATATGCTAGTAATAACCACTCCTACATATGCTTAAATTCTCTAACTTCTTGTGCTTTCTTCCATCCAATCTATTTCATTTATAGGACAGTCTTGAATTTTCTGTCATATTTTTTTATTAATTCATATTTTTTTATTTCTTCGTTAATGGACATTCATGCAAATTGGTGTTATATTTAATCCATATTATTCTTCTTATGGCCATCATCCATATTTTCATCCTTAAGTTATCGCTGTCCTGCTTCAGCCAACTTTCTCTCTTGTTTTTCAATGCCGCACGCCTGCTACAAATACGTTTTGCCGCAGAAATTCTTGGAGAGCTTTGACATGCAGCTGGATCATAGCGGCTGGTTATCAGGCAACTACGCACACGCCACGCTGTTCTTTTCTTTTAATAGCTAAAGTGCATCTCCTGCTCTTTACGCTGCGGCTTTACGTACTTCAACGCTTCTATTTCTTCCCGGCGCCGTTACTGGGGCTGCGCATTAGCATAAAGAAAATAGCAAGCATTTGCGTTACGGCAAAGGATAAATTTCCGCTGATATGGCGGCCTCCATAAAAGCCTGCCGGATCTGTATCTGTGCCTATGACAAAGGTTGGATCCACGCCTTTCACTGAAGATCAGCAGTTGCGTGCATCATACGGCAGATGTCAAGAGGAATATCTGCAAGGCATTCACATATGAAAAACTTCTCTTAATCATTTTCTAAGGTCGTATTTCGTTTAACAGAATTTGATGTTAGAACTGATATTGGTTTCTCATTTTGAATCCAAAGTTTCAGTAACTTCTAGAAAATTTCAACCCTGTACAAAACTACTCAATCATCGAATAAAAATTAAAAATTACAAATTCTCTACCGACCTAGCACATGTTGATTTGTAGGCTTGATTATTATTTTTAAAAGACATTTATTTGTTCATTTAAATCATATAGAAATTTATTGAGTATATAGGTTTATTTTTGTAAGAGAATAAAAAGAATTTTTAAGTATAATTAATTAATTACATCAGAACACATCATTCTTGTTTTTTATATTTATTTCTGATTTTTTATTTTTATTTAGAATTATAAAACTGATTCATTAAAAGTTTGATTAAGATAATATGACCCTTGCAATCCAACAGATTCTTCAAAGATGATAATAAAAATTGCCAACCCTTGCACATATTCAAATATCAACAACTAAGAAGAGCAAAGGTTGACAATTTTTACTCATATCATCTTTATGCCAAATTATGCTGAATCAGATTTGTGAGTTGTAAGTTCAGTTCCCCTCATTGGTTCAGCTTTCCACTCGTAAAGATCAGGTCTGCACTCATGTAATTGATTAAGAGCAACATACAATCAATTTTCGGAATATAGGATCTCAGTTTAAGTCAATCAAAATAATGTCAGGTAGAAGCCTATGGTTGAGATATAAATGTCAGGTCGTGACAGTGGTTTCAAACCTCTAAGACTAACTGTCAATAATCTTTTGTTTTTCGTTATATTTCGGTTTTGTTTTGCAAGGTGTATGCCCCTGCGAACCCTTTCTTAAACCATGGATCATCATGACAGATTGTATTGTATTTTCCTTTTTAAAGCTCTTTCTTAGAAAGCCTAATGATGATAGCTTTTAGGAAAGTGTCATCCCAAATTGAGCTACTTCGGTTTATCAAAAATCTGGTTTTTCACCTCAGCAGCTTTTGGAAGGCTGCAACACTGAGATTGTGAATTTTTTTGTTTGTTGTTTCATGAATGAATAAACTACGCTTTTCAACTATTTTAGGGACAAAAATATACACTAATATGAAAAGGCTAGTTATAAAAAGTGAAATGTTTCAATTAATTGCTATAACACAATAACCTTTACATGCAAAACAAAGTTAACTTGTTTAGCCTTGTCCATAATTTTTAATGATAAGTTCATTGATAGACGGACGATTCCTTTTCCAGTAAAGGAAGGGACAGTTACCTCGCTTCATTCTGCTCTCAACTGCTTTTCACCTTGCCCCATAAAGTTCACTCCCCTTAACTTCCTCACATTCGGATTTAACACTTTTTTCTGACAGTTTTTCTTCGATACAGAAAACAATCTCCTCATTTTACTTGGAAGGAGGGAAATTATTGAACATAGACCAATAGATGGAGAAGACTAGAGCAACAGACGGAGAAAGGCAATCTCACCACAAATAATAGATTACAAGTAACCCAGAGATCCATGAAAACTTTAGATCTGACCAGAGACAGTCTCACCAAGAAGCAATGATTAATAAAACATAAAAACCTGTGAACAAGTAGGGGTCAAGTCAACAGCCTTGAACCTCTTATAGCCTCCCCTACCATTCATCATAACCAGCGGATGGTTCCATAGACATTATTAGAGATGATAAACAAAGTTATATGTTACAAGGTAAAGCTAGAGTAGACCATTTTTTGGTTAAAATTAAGGTCAAGTATCAATTTTGTACGGTACTAGTTCTAAGTTTCAAATTGAAGAGTAAAAATACTGGCTTGGAATAATCTAATTTTTCTTTCGGAAAACCTCCATGAATCTCATACTCAATGCCAAGAACAAGACAACATTTAGGCAAGACAACACCTTTGAGAGTTGAATTTATAAGCAGATCCAATCGGATTTAATTAGTTTACATTGAGTAGAGAGCTTTCGTATTTACATTGACATCTGTGTTCATTGAGCGAATCAAGTCGGATCAAATATAAGAATTGAACTCCTTGATGACTAATATAATACAATGACCATTTTATCTCTGTATAAATTACCACTGTGATAATACGAGTTGCATCCTCAACCCTTCAAAGCATTTAGTAACTCCTGAAAAATTTCAGTAACAAGATCCCTATCTGCACATCGTAGAAACAATAACAATTCTTCACGAATATCAAATATTTTACCAAATTCTACAAGATACTTCAGGCAACCCCTCTTAAGTCTAGGCAGATGATACAAGGAAGCATTTTGTAGCCTTTCAAGTACATTTCTACAATTAATGTCATCCACAAGGCTTTCTTCACAAGCATCCTTTAGATCACCCATATCATACTTATCTGCTGCACGAAGCAAAGCCAACCTGTGTTCTTGAAACTCATCAGGTCCAAGGCATCCATAAATATAGCTCAAAACAGCTTTGCACACATCAATGGACATGTCTTCAATATCAATTATTGAAGATTCCTTTTCCTTCAAGTCATGAGCAAACATGCTTTCAAAAACAGGTGATCTAGCAGCAAGGATAGCACGATGAGCTCCAACACTTCCATCAAAAGCATTTATAGTAACGTCTGCATGCAATCCATCACCTAACATGCGACTTAAAGACTTCAATGCACTTTGTTCTGACCGGCCCTGGATTATTTCCTCACTAGACCAAATTGAACGAGGCTCGCCACCCTGCACAAAAAATTTAAAAGTTTATAACAGGACGCCATTATAATGCCAAAATGAGAATACAGTCTGAAAAGCAGGAAAATACAAATGACAAGGGAAACCCAAACGAAGTGGCAACTCTCTCTGGAAATATCTCTATGTGCAAATATATTTTATTTTTTATTATTGTTGAAAATACAAAATGCAGAAGAAGATGAAGCAAGTGGTAAGTTGAGCTCTTACATTTGGACACACAACTTTCAAATCCACGAACTCCACATCAATAATAAATTTTCCATTGAATGACAATTCAACCGGCCAAACAAAATCTTCGCCACTCTTGAGTATCTTGTTAGTGATTTCTATACCAAAGACAAAAAAAGGGCACACTTTATAAGAACCAACACCAGATTGGCAAGGAAATTATAATTGAACCAAATAATGACATCTAATAATAATCAGTAATAATAAAGATGAACCAAATAAGCTATGGAGCAATTTTGTTCAAGTTGCTCTCTATATTCCATTAGTCTAGCTATCTCAGGTTTAAAGAAACTTTCAAATAAATAATAAGATTTAATTTCCTTTTTCATAAAAAATTGTTCTCTAGCAATGTTTTCTACTCTTCTTCAATGCCAAATTCTAAGTGGCGGTAACAATTACAGAAGAGGACACATACAAACAAAAAGAAAAAGTTTTGTTCTTATCATGAACAAGAACTTCTAGCTTGTTGCATTGACCTTGCATTTACCTGAAACTGGTCAAGGTTGTACAGACACTTCCGGTGTCATCTGATTCTAAAGGACATTTAGAATGTAAACATAAACCAAAGAAAAAGCAATGTTAAACATATTCATATAAGTTATATAGGTTATAAACTTATACAAATTAAATATAGCCTTGAAATAGTAGATATTGTTGTGATTGAGAAAAACAACAATCATCACATTATGCCAGTATCATTGGCTTTACCAGCATGGCTCTACTTCAGGGTAATTATGCACCTAGGAGACAGACAAGAACAATAATAGGAGCAGAGTTACGCTCATTCATGGCACAAACATCACAATACTTGTTATCTCTGTAAGGATCCCAAAGTTATATTCCTGCTTTCTACTGATGATGGTAAATGTATCTCTCTAAGGGGCCCCAAGTAGCGTTCATCTTCACTACACATATGGTTCCTGATTATGGGTCTTATTGTTCAGTGCCAAGACATTGAGTAATTATTGTTTCATTCTAGCACATCTCCAGAAGCTGTTATTATTATTGTCATGATACTAACACCATGTGATAACAGTTTTGAACCATCATAAGGATTAAAGATGATGCAACCAGCATCATGTGCCGAAATGAAGACAATGTATGATTTTAAAACTTAGGTGTAGGAGATGAAAGATTGTCATCATAGCAGTATATAAATCACAATTGCATTAAACTGTGTGACTAAGTCTGGCCCATCCTGTGTTAGTTGGCTATTATGAGTTTCTTAGGGACACAAATGACCAGAGGACTAAAATGGGACAGGTCAGACATAGCCTTGAGAAAACAACAATAATGAGAAACATGGGTTGATTTCAACTTTTCATTGTTTATGTAACATTATGTATGGATTAAACACAACTTGCCCCCAGCCAAATTAATAGGTGTCATAGAAAACGCAAACCAAATGCTTGCCAAAAGAAATCACTTTTCTTGGGTAATCTACAAACCACATTGAAATGATTGAGATGGGAAAAATCCCACCATAATATAATGACCTGAATAGTTACTTGTTCCCAAAAAGGTTCTCATGATATTTCATTTTCTTTGATCACGGCAAAACCAGCATTGACGATCTATCCTGTCTCTTAAAAACTTTTGTTGTATGCAACTATCAAGAAGTGTGTTATAGCCCATTTTATTATTTTAAAAATTTATATCAGAAAACAATATACCCTTTCAACAAGAATTCATTGTTTACTTATAGCTATCTGCATTTATTTTGTCCCATCTACTCCCTGTTCATATATTCATCACCCATAATCAGCACAGAACCTAAGGACTACATTAAATGGTAATGGACTGTATAATATGATCCCTGCCCTGTTTCTCTAAAGCACCCATATTCGGCTGCACTCTTTCATTCAAGCCAAAATGTACAAATTTTTTTGTGATGCTTTTAAAAAAAGCACTTCTACATGGTTCTTTCAGAACCATATTTGCAATGTAACAGTTATCAAATCTGAGGCTCAAAATTGTGCTCATCAATTGCCCTGTGAGTTTACTGGTGTCTATCACAACTAGTAAAGTGTGGGAAGGTTCATTTTTAACCATATTTTACTTTACCTTCACCAATCTTATTATATTGTAATCAGTAGGCCATTCCATCAACGGCAATAATAAATACACCAAAAGAGACAATTCTAATTGCCTTCAAGTGCTTTAGCTAAATTTTCATTTAGTGCAGTCAACACGTAGGTAACAGAAAACATTTTAAAAATTGCCCCAAAAAAATTATATACACAATTTTTATTGTAGTGTGACAAGTAAGCCATTCCATCAACGATAATGATCAAAACACCAAAAACACCGGGCCTAGATGACCAAAAACGAAAAAGGATTGCTCAAACATATTTATAGCCCTCCCTTCACTTAAGCATTGACTCCTTGCAATAAAAATTACATCAGTTTTAACCTATGTTACCGGGATCTCCTATTTGGGCTTCCATGCCCGCTTCGAGAGCACCCTGGAAGCCTGGGGTTCCCTGTGGGTATGCCGCATACCCACAAGGAACCCAGGGTGCTCCCTGGGCGCTCCCAGGTGCTCCATATAAATCAAATTCTAAATAGCACGACTAGCTGTAGGGACTGATAATTCATGGAAAACTAAACCCTAACAATGATAATTCAGTGCCTTAGCATGGATCACGGATGTATGATTGCAAATAGAAATGCAATAAAGCTCCTCCTAGTTTTGTTTCAGTTTGCTTGAATGCTAAAGAACACTTGGTAGTATAGTGGTTGGTAATCATTTGAAGAATTTTATTCCCCTCAATTTTTCGTAATTTGAATCTGCCTGTGACGGACATATGATTACATTTGTCCTCCTCATTTTTGTATAGCATAATCAAAACTTTCTTCATTTTGTAGGATGATATGAATGGATGAAAATATTAATGAATGTTCACCATGTTTTCTTAGATGTATGAATGCAACAGTTTGCTTCCAAACCTACCTCCAAATATAATGGAATTTGAAAAGAAATAAACCATTGATTGTTCACCCTATGTATAGTGGTAGGAAGTGAGTTGATGCCTATCTATAGTATTGAGGAGCAAAGCTAATCCCTTTACCAGCTCCAACGAATCTATGAGCTAGCAAATGCTCATGCCCTTTTTTATTTAAACTATGGAACATTCAAATGATAAAATTCTCAAAATTAACTTAAATTTAGAACTAAACTATTGATCTACTGACTACTGAAAATTTTGCAACCATAACAATTTTCTTTTATGTTTTGCGATATATTAATATATGTATATATATATTATACAGCTGTACCCAAACGTACCATACCCAAGAATTTTTTTTGCCATACTGGCATACCTGTACCCGATTCTGTACCAGAACCCGCAACTTAAATCAAGCCAAAATAATTGAAGCACACAAAAAAAGATATTTGATAATTTACAATTTCCTCTAATAATTATTCAATCCTTGAGCAAAGCCCATTAGTTAGATAAGTGACCCTCCTAATTCTATGCTTGGGATCTTGGTTTTGTAGATCTCTTTCAGATAAACGAATTAACTTTTTATGTTTCTTACAGAAAAACATCTGGCTGAAGTCTTTTTGTCCATGCCTTCAATCAAAACTTCCTTCTAAAACATTACTCGATCTTTAGTCCAAATTAGATTGACAAGTTTAGGCATGTGATTTAGATATGGATTCAGATTTAAGGCTGATTACAACAATAACTTGTTCTGTATTAGATGCAAAAATTTGATAATCTAAAATCTGTGGAATTATACCAAAACTTGAAAATAAACCTAAATCTTTTTAGGATTTCAGAATAATTTGAAATATTGAATATTTAAATCTGTGGAATTATACCAAAACTTGAAAATAAACTTGAAAATTAGGTATTTCTCCTTCCTAAATCTTTTTAGGATTTCAGAATAATTTGAAATATTGAATATTCTATAGTGGAATTGCCGTTTATGCTCTTGGAAGGTAAACTACCAAACATGTTATGGAAAGGCAGAGAATCTAATCAAGCATAAAATGGAGAGTAAAGTGCCTACAAGGCCCAAATGTAAGAGTAAGCATGCATAAAATAGAAAATAAAGTGTGTACAAGCCCCAAATGTAAGACACCATTTTATCTGTGCCAAGGGCATGGAATGACTAGTATAGTTCTGTCATAGAGGTGTCTGTGTCAGTGTCATACAAGGGCCTTAATTATCATCTAGGTGGACCACGCATGTGACAAACATGAACCAATGTTTCCTCCTAGATCTTAACATACACAATACTCAAAAGCCACCCAAGATTGGGTTCTCTGGTCTATAATGATGGACATATGCACAAAAATCTGGTCTGAACCATCTACACGGTTGGGAAAATATGTCAATATATATATTATGAATCAACTCATATTGATAAAACAATTCTTGCTGAAATGAGGTTCAAACAAATATAGAAAAGGTGCACATACCACCAGGGTTTGGTAAATATGCCAATGTATGAATCAACTTGAAAATATGGGTGTAAAAACTTGCCATAGATTTTCCTTTATCAGGATGCTTTGTGTTTTCTCAAAGAGCAGTATAATCTTTCATTACAACAAGTGAAAAACCTTTCTGGAAACCAATCACTTATCCAACCAATAGTTGTAACCAGCAAAAATTACTACCAGCGTGTAAATTGTAATAACTTGAAAATATAGTAAATATAGAAAAGGTGCACATATCCCCAGGGCTTGGTAAATATGCCAATGTATGAATCAACTTGAAAATGTGGATGTAATAACTTGCCATAAATTTTACTTTATCGGAATGCTTTGTGTTTTCTCAAAGAGCAACATAATCTTTCATTACAACAAGTGAAAAACCTTTCTGGAAACCAATCACTTATCCACTCAATAGTTGTAACAAGCAATAATTACTACTAAAGCCTAAACACCATTGAAACCGGCAGTAAAAACAATCAATGCTATTTACTGAATGTGGCTCAAATACTAGTTTCATGGCCACAATGTGTACTACTTTCCAGCTATTGAATTTGTATTGAGCCAGTAAAAGTGGCACTACAACTCACTAAAATGAGTTTAACTCTGAAGTAAAACAGCAGTGAACTAGAGGATAAGTGATTGAAGACAAGCAACTGTTGTGATGCAAGTCAGAAGACAAAAGCAGGGAATAATTTTTGTAGCAGACTATATGATAATCAGCAGAGATTTATCTTTAGTGAAGACTTTAGGCAGAAAGAATCAAATCAGCCAGTCATAAAATGATCTAGAGAAGACCAAAGTAACACAAAGCATAATGCAAAATAAGAGAAAGACAGTCCAAAAGTCAAAGATAGGACAAATCAGTTATCAAATATTATTGAAGAAACTAGCCCCTGCCAGGAACAATTGATAAACCAACAGCTCCAGCCGTCTCTACAACAGGTAATGCTGCTTTGATGGTTGCGGTTTAACATGAATCAGATTGTTTAGAAAAGCATCAGGAAAACAACAGTGGGTGAAAGCAATGCAAGATAATACAATGCGATAATGTGAAGATCAACATAGAAGATACTTGAATTACCAGAAGAAACGGCTACATATTGCAACTGGGTTTGCAGAATAGAAGATACTTGAATACAATGCGATAATGTGAAGATCAACATAGAAGATACTTGAATTACCAGAAGAAAAGGCTACATATTGCACTTGGGTTTGCAGAATATAATATTAGGTAGAAGGGGCTATTGACAAATATAAATCAAGGTTAATAACTATAATATTTGCACATAAACAAGGTATTCAATTTGCAGGAAGCTTTGTGTCTGCCACTATGACAAAAATAATAAATTAGCAGTATCAAAGGAAGTCTAGCGTAAATAATATTTTAGCTAAACATAGAAGAAATTGAATTACCAGAAGATAAGGCTACATATTGCAATTGGGTTTACAGAATATAATATTAGGTGGAAGGGGCTATTGACAAATATAAATCATGGTTGATAACTATAATATTTGCACATAAACAAGGTATTCAATTTGCAAGAAGCTTTGTGTCTGCCACTCTGACAAAAATAATAGATTAGCCAAATGGATGTGAGAAGTGTTCTATTGATGAATGGTATCCTAGAAGAGGTGTACATCCAGCAAGTTGGCAACCCACAAATGCTCTTCAACATACTCCTAGAGCCTGGTATGTAGCCAGATACGCCCCTGCCCCTTCCCGGGCGCACGTATCCCCGTATCCAATACAGATACGGGTACGATACACCGCAGATACATGTTGGATACCATACCCACACGTGCCCAAAAAATCTTGATTTTCCAGCCGTGCCGGATACTTTGTGATTTGATTTTCAAAATATCTGACATAAATCTTCCTAAACTTAATCTTAAAAAACTTCTATCGTGCAATTTTCTTTTTGTTTTGTATAAACAAAACCTACACCAAATGAGGAAGACAAATGAAATGTTTTTCTATTTCAGCGACCCATTTTTCTAGGTCTTCTTCCAGTGCAACTCTACTATTTTTTTGGTGTTTTAATGTTTATAGATTTAAAAAAGTTAATTGTTTATAATTTTATATTTATATTATGTTGTTTAAACATTAGAAATTTTGAAAAAATTAAAATTTATATTCTTTAAATATATATAAATTTATTAATATAAATTTAATTGTTTATTCTTTACTAAATTATTGATGTTTAAATTTTAATATTATTTAATTTATATTTACTTATTTTCTTTTAAAGTAATGAAAATCTCCTCTAATAACTTAGAAAATATATGTGTGCGTGTTTTTTATGAATGTCGTATCCAGCCGTATCCATATTGGGGGTCTTAAAAAATGGCTGTACCCATGTCCGAGGCCGTAGCGGTATCCTTGTCCATGCAACTTTGATTTAATTTTAAAATGATGAACATCTTGGAGCTTATGTTTTCAAAAGAAGTCCATCTGATCCAACTTGTACTCAATCTTTAGGCATGAGTGACATGGTGATTGTGGCTATACAGATGTTGATGATCCTATAGTCACAGAAACAAACAAGCGTGGTTGAAGACTTAAAATGTCCACTTGAACAGGGCCTCTTGAATGGCCGCTTTGGTTTACTCTGTTATTATCTAGAAACAGAAATATGTGGAATGGGCACTTTATCCTCATGTCTTAGCCTATGTATGTACAGAATTTACTTAGGACATTTAATATGATTGACTTGTAACAAGCCATACCTCTTGTTATCAGGCATAAAGTTACCAATTCAAGTATACCTGAGTCTAGTTGTCACAACAGTGAATAGACAGCCAGTTAAGAGCCTAATATATCATACTACTGCTAGACCATATTCCAAGTTGTTGGTCCTGTATCCGAAAATTTGACATCTCTTTAATTTATCCATGAGAAGGCAGGAAAAAAAAACTCAATTTGCTTATAATCAGAATGAGATCAGCCAAAATTTCAAAGGGTAATAGAAGCAACCAACCATTGCACTGTTGTCCGTATAAGCACAGTGTTTGAAATTTGAATCACTTCCCCATAACACACTACCAATCCCATGATGATTGCCTCCATCTTACCTTATATAAAATCATATCTACAGTCTCAGATTTGTAAAGTTGAATCTTATTTTTGTGACCAGATTTTTGTTAAATGAAAAATTGATATTGGTTTGAAGAAATGCATTTTATATTGGTCCAAAGAACAAATGATTTACATCAGCAAGTTATGAATTGCAGACTAGATTATAAAATAAATAAGAAGTCAATATCAAAACCATGCTTTCTCTCTTGAATATGAAACATGAACAGAGCAGGAGAATTTCATGGTGCTATTTAGCATCAACCAATGCAAACTATTTTTTGTTCCATCCAACTTACGCAAATTAAAATATAGTTCCCTGTTACATGTTCAGCATTAAAAAATTCTATGCCCTCTAGCTATCCAACTTCTTAAAATTAACATTATCGATTCTTGTTAAGACCTTGAAACTGTAAGGCCATGTCCTCTATTGGTTTCACAGTATCTGCATTGTATTTGAAACTTTTTCATTGTAAGAGATAGCATAAAAAGCCTATGGTATTCCTTTTGAACTACTTTTAGTTTTATGTACAGACTGCAAAATAACCATAAATTAAAGTAATAGCTATATGATCCAATAAATGCACACACAGAAATTCTCACAATCTCCTTCAGTCCTTATAAAACAATATTCAGTATAACCAATATGTTTGATTATAAAATTCAAATGCAGTTTGAGAGCTAATTGACTAGATCAATTACTCATTCGGGGAGATGCTATGCAGGGACAGGAGAGCCCTGAAGGCTAAGTTTTGAATCTTGACTCATTGGATATGACAACCTACTAACCAAGTTAGATATCTTTGACTCCTCTGTTTGAAATAGATACCAGTGGAAAATAAACTAGAGCTGCTAAAGAACAATCAGTTGGCCAAAAACACCAAGATTTATATAACAATATGTGAGCAAACCAGAAAATGATATTGTAAGGTTTACTCATACCTGGACATGTTAAAGTCCGACGACTTCCCCCCAAGCTCTGAATTTGAATTGTGAATGATGCCATTGGAGGTTGCTCCTTTGACAACCTTGAAGGTTCTGGGAAAAGCCGTATATAGAGAAATTTATTCTTTTCCACTGAAATGTGCCTACAAGATAGAAATCAAATTTGTTGCAAATCAGATCTCTGTCTAACACAACCCTGTTCATATTTAAAAATACAAATGTTGCCAGTGCTTATGGGTGGCAAGGAGAATGAATGCTTGGTAATAGGCACAAAACACCACATGTTCACAAACCATCTTAATGGCATTCAATAATCCCCACTATCCCCTATTGTGGCTGCAGGAGATTGAATGGGCATCAAATTCCAAGGGAAAATAATAATATCAAAAAGATCAAAATCATGAAATCACAAAAAAAATAAAAAACAGAAGCGCCTTCCTCATATTTCTAATGCTTATGGGCCGGTTGCTGATTCTTTGTTTGGTGCCAAGCAATGGAAAACACTAACAGATAAGTATTTTCCTCTTTGGAAGACATAGTGCCTCTAGTAAAATGGCTGCAAACGCACCCAGATAATAAAAGAATGGAGATAAATCTGCGCTTTAAGTAAGGTTAATGTGTGTATAAACCAGATCTTCTATAACCACTAACTCCAAAATTACTGAAAGAGAGCTACCATTGATTTTTTAAACAAACATGTGAAGAAACACCTTTCATATTTGGAGGAGATTCTGACCATAAAATATTACCAGTTCAAAGTAGAGGTTGCCAATAAAGTCTGATCGGTGGAAATAATCACCTAAGCAGACCATTAATCGTTAGACTTTCAATTACCCAACCTTTGTAAACCTTGAGTCCACATTCCCTTCAAGCAAAATCCTTTGCACCAGAAAATAAACCTATTATAGATATTCAATCAACTTAGAATTGATCAGAATTGAGTTGAAGAGTCTCCCATGAATCACTTTTATTTCCACATGGGTTGGCAGCTATAGTTACAGGATTGGTTTTTTCTTTTCTATCCAGTTATGAGTTAAATGAACAGAAGACCAGGAATAATGATGACCTTGGTTTTCTCTTAACTAAGTTAAACTTATTTTGGTCCTTATCAGATAGAATTATATTTGTCAACTAAAAGTATATTCATAGACAAATTATGAACGCAGTGATGCATGTCAAATAGATGTGGATAACTCCAGTCACAATGACCTCATAACATAAACAATTATTAAAAACAAAAGCGATTGTAAAAACAGTAAAGCAAACATTAGAGCCTAAAATGAATGTCCAAAACTATACGAGTACAAAAACAGTGAAGCAGGATGTTTATTTATAATGAAGATATAATAGGCTAAAAAGTAGAACTGCCGAAGCATCCAAACCTTTCAAAACCAGCAAATCTTAATAAAACATACAAGTTCAGATCCATATTCTTCAAGATCGTGACTCCAAAAATTGGTGACAAAGATGCAAAACAAAAATCCAGACACCCATGTGAGGCATATGTTAGTTCAATTCTCCGTTACTGAATGTATGTGAATGTGTGTACAACCTATACTCGATGAAATTAGATTGGAAAACAGATCAAAGATGCTTACCAATTCCATAATCCAATCCTGAAAGGATCAGACTTCCGATACGTAAAAGAGGCCAAATTCTCAATCCTCCACTGGGCAAGCCTAGCCGTGGTGTCAATCCTGAAAGCAGGATCACCCATCCTTGAAAAAGCCAGTGCTGCACCAACCTCGGCAACACAGTCAAAGAAATTTTCCAACAAAACACCTGACTTCCCCAGGGTGACAGAAGTAAGATACACACCAAATAATCAATTAACAAATCCAAGCATAAATGCATATCCCCAATGTGGCAGATATGCATAAACAATCAAATACCCAAATACAAACACAAAATCAAGTTCCCAGTGAGGTGTAGATCAGGGTTTACTCAAAAAATCACATACATCAAACTTAAAGGATATCGATTGGATCAGCATTCGTAAAATTTGGAATGTTCTAAGAGTAAGAATTGGAATGTCAAATAACAAAAGAAAAGAAGGATTGCAAGGCTAAATTAGAATCTTGGGGGCTTTTCTTGCAAGGATACCGGGCCTTCCCTTGTACCCCACATTAGGAGAATTATGGTATTCTCCACACGCCAACAGAAACCAAAATTACAAAAGAACACACTTTACTTTATCCCTTCCAATCTTCTGTCTTAAATTTTAATAAATGCATTAATTCTCTCACTGTTGTGAGATTTGTCTTTTTTTTTCAGTGTTTTATAATTGTGAGATACTTGTTTGGCTTATACTACACTTCACCATACTTCTTTCAACGAACAGAAGCACTGGCAGTTGTGTCTGCTAGAGAAGCAGTAAACGCCATCACCATCCTCTTTGTTCGTTGTTCTTGCAACTAAAGGCATATGAAAAGTGATAAAGCATTAAGGACCCATGTGGCCAAACTTTGCAGAATATTTTTTGTTAAATATCGTGGAGGTTTTCTGGCAGAATGAAATCCTTTGCACTCAGTTTTGCATGACTAAATGGCCTAAAGGATTTTTGTCCGCATACCTATAAGAGCATAATTAAAGATGATTACTGCCTAACAAATTTGCAATGGAATGAATTCAGTTACGGATGTAGGCAGAATCAATTTTCCCTGACAAAACTGACCGCATTTGAAGACTTGGACAAGGTTTTTGCATCCATATTGCTAACTTTAGCAAGTCTAAAATCTCTACTGGGGCCCATTCAAGGAAAACTGCTTGAAAAAAGCATTCAATAAAATGACTGTAGGCCGTGGCAGCTAACCAGTAAAACTAGAGAAAGGTTGCTTTTGAGTGAACCCATCTTATCCAATTTGGCAGACGAAAAGTCCAACCCAACTAGCCAAATGCAGAGAAGGTAATGATTAGCACAAGAAAAACCAAACCCATATAAGCCAAACTTATAAGAGGTGATACTTAGCGGAGGAAAAACTCAATCCATCTAGCCAAATACAGAAGAGGTAATTCTAACGGGAAGAAAAGTCAGCTTATCTAGCCGAATGCAAAGAAGGTACCACTGTAGAAGAAGAATCCCACCCCACATAATCAAATTTAGCCGAGATAATTACATGGCAAAAGAAAAGTCCATCCCATCTAAGCAAATGTGGTGGTGTCAATGCCCATTAGAAGACCATCATCACATTCAATAAGATGACGAAGATTTTATCAATAATTGGACAACCCATCTGAGCCTCCTGCTTTGTGGTTTTCATATCCAGGAGTTTAAGCGGGGTCTTATTTTCATAAGACCATCTGCCTGGGTTGGGTTTTAGCAGAATTAGGATTTCAAGGCACACAATCTTGACACTGTCAAGAAACCATCTGGTCAAAAGGTTACAATAAACTATTGGTAAATAGGTCAGTCATTTAGGGCAGAAGGTGGATTTTATTTTCATGCACGACTCACCAAAATCTGGTAGGAAGACTGTTTGGAAAACTGCTTGAAAAAATAAAAATAGAAGTAGATGACAAAAAATGCACACAAATTCAAGATACGCATTTATTAAAATTTGGGATTGGTGAAGATTTATGCATCTGGGCTTCGAAAACCAATGCCCAAATTTGGTGGGGTCCGGGATTTTGGTACGTTTGCCCATGCTGAACCCTGGTGTTAATATACCAGAAGAGCCCTAATTGAAATTCACTGTAAACTTGCTTACCTGCAAGATGGAGAGAGACCACAAATATTTTTTGTTGGGTTATTTTCAAAAAGAATGTTAGTTGGGATATTTACAAATTACTACGGCTGACTCCGTATCAAATCGTATGATTCAGGACGATCGGTCTAAATAATATAAGGCCATTTAAATTAGGCATCTTAGGAAGGGGGACTTCATAAAATATTTCAGAAAGAAAGTGGACTCATGAATATGGAAAGTTCTGTTGTTGGAAGTTAGTTATGAGTGCTGTTTTTGTGTAGTCTCAGTTTTTTGTGAGTATCTTTGTAGCCTATTTGTAGACCCAAAAACAGATCGCCTGGTATCATGGACTATAAAAGCACCTTTCCTTTATCTTTTCTTTTTTTAACTTGCTTTGCATTGTTCAATATAAAAATAATAAAAATTAAGTCTTACTTTTATTTTTTATTCAACAAAGTTGAAAGAAAGATTACAAATAAAACAAATGGCAGTTCAACAAGAAGACCGTGAAGGAAAGGAAATCTACAGAACTGACAAAGAAAACCAACTTATAAACCCAACTATGATCTTATAATAACAATAGGAGCTAATACAACCAGAATAGAACTTCAAAAAATAAAGTAATAAAAGATAGTTACACTTTAAATTTAAATAATTTTTGCATCTGTTTGGCACTACATAACTCCCCTTCATAGAGTTGTAAAAACTAGCTTTTCATCTTCTCCAAGTGCTTGTTGATACCAACATCTTTGTGCCCCTTCTTTTATTGTGAACATAAGACGATAAATTGGAACATGATGTTAGGGTAAAACTTTAAAATGTTTGTTTCCTGATGCAAAATATGATTAGAAAACACTACTAAACATTTGTTTTTATATAAATGCAACAAAATACACTATCTCATAATATCAACTATATTAATATGAAGACTAATACCAAAATTTGCTTCTTTCCAATGTAAGGCGTG
Organism: Sequoia sempervirens; assembly: GCA_007258455.2. Lineage (NCBI taxonomy): Eukaryota > Viridiplantae > Streptophyta > Pinopsida > Cupressales > Cupressaceae > Sequoia > Sequoia sempervirens. Next base: position 65,620,841 of record VDFB02058242.1, read on the forward strand.
ATCAAACACGAGAAGGAATTGACCAAAATGTTCCTTTTTTTTTTTGCTCTAAAATAGTCCCAAAAAATATATTTTATGTTTTCATTGTGCTGACAGAACAAACATTTGGTTGCTTGTATCTTCAAATATTTTAACCTATCCCCTACAAGAAACTTATGGTGTAAGATTTTCCAAGCCAAAAATTGAGCATTAGCCTCTACCTTGGACTTCCAAATTTGAACACTACAACTCCATTTTCTATTAAGTCCTAGATTCAACTTCATGTTTAGAAGAAGTTTGAAGTAGATCTTCTTCAAAGGGAACCATAAGAAAGGATATTTGTCAATCCACAACCAGTCCTTGAAGAAGTTGCAATGTAAAGAAGTGCATATTTTCATAAAGAGCTCTATAGGAACCAACAATTTCACAAAAGTCATGAATCCTTTAAACATGTTTAAATTAAAGACATTCTTGGAATCTTGCCAATTGACCCAATCTAGGGAATTAAAGTCACAAATGTCACTAAATTGTTTCACCCCTTTTTTGAAAACATAAAGAGTTTGTTTAGGAAAGGTGACAATAAATGGTTGCCCATGATATTGAACATGTTTATTCCACCAAATAGAAGAGGTAGCAAAGTTGAAACCATGTTGTAATGAGTCCCTTCTCCAATTAAGAAATTTGCAAGCTTGTTGCCAAGCCTTCCATATAGATTGCAACAGAAAAGAAGCTTTAACACAAAAAACATGAGCAAGTAGAATTTTATCCAACCATCCCATGTTCTACCACTTTGTTCATTGCAACCAATGAAATACGAAGTCACACCAAAATTTTCCATTGTTCTTCTCTTGACACAGCGCTTATTATCCACTTATTAGATAAGCAATTAGATAAGCAAATCCCTTGTGTCCTAGTATCCAAAAGGCCCAACCCCTCTTTACACTTAGGTTGTATATAATGTAGCCAAGAGGAGGCCCTAAAACTCATTTTTCCATCCCAATTTGTCCACAAGAATTGGCGAATGAGTTTATTTAAGTCTTCATAACCTTTTTTGGAGGGCATCTGACATGAGGAATAGTAAACATGGAAGGCTAAAAATATTTAGTTTATCACTTGTATTTTTCCAGCTAAAGATAGAAATTTATTTCACCAATTAAAGATTTATTTTTTTAATTTAATAATAAACCAATTCCACATATCATGAAGTGTAACCCCTAATCCAAAAGGTATACCAAGATACCTTGTAATTTTCCCATGTTTTATGTGTTTTCATTCTTTAGGAATCCATTTTGGAATTTAATCATATTGGATCATTATGAATTTAGTTTTATGATGAGCCAATTTAGAGCCTAAAACCTCACAATACACATTTAGAACCTATTGAACATTCTTGATTTCTAACTCAGAGTTTTGGATAAAAAGCATGTTGTCATCAACAAAGTGAGAGTTTATCACAGCCGCATTATTGGAAATAGAAATTCCAATAATCAGGTTCATTTGATTGCATTTTTACAAATAGGTAGCCAAGAGCAACAACTAGAACATAAAGAAATGGTGATAATGGGCAACCTTGTCTAATCAAACATTGTGAAGGAAATGTATCAGACATTGAATTATTGATCACAAGTTGGGAATTCACCTCATTAAATGACATTTGAACATGTTTACATATTTTGGGACCAAATCCAACCATTGTAGCATCTTGATAATAAAGCTCCACCACATCATATCATAGTTTTTATCAAAATCAAGCTTGACCAACAATGCATTTTGCCTTGTTTGTTGGGCCCATTCACTTGTTTCCCAGGCCAATATTAAATTATCAAGTATAAATCTATCACCAAGGAACTTTGCTTGCTTAGGTCTAACGATCCCTTTAGCCACCAGTTTAATCCTAGTAGCTAAGGCTTTAGTAATAATTTAAAAAGAGGTGTTGAGCATTGTAATAGGTTGCCATCTAGAGATAAGGTCTAAATTTTTTCCTTTCAGAAGAAACTTGATTAGGCCTTTATTAATATCTAGCCCCAACGACCCTTGATTCACAACTTCCAAATAAACTAGGTAAAATTCTTCCTTAATATGTTGCCACAAGGTTTGATAAAATTCAGTCGATAACCCATCAATCCCTAGCTTTTGTTAGCAGTAATAGAAAAAAATATGTTCTAAGTCTTCAATAGAAAGGCCACGATCAAGAAATCAACTATACTCTTGGTCCACCTTTCTAGGAATGATTCATTTGATGATATATTCTAATTCAATTGGGCATCATTCCAAAGAGGTTCCTCTCTAAAAAGCTTCTCATAAAGATCCCAAAACATGTTTTTGATCTTGCTTGGGTTCATATAAATCCTTCCATTCTCATCCTGCATTGATCCAATATACTCCTTTTATGTTTATAGTTTAAATAATTAAATAAATACTTAGAGCCTTTGTTACCCTCTTTAAACCAATGTAATTTGGCCCTGATCTTAGCTCCTTGTCCCTTGTAAATATCAAATTTACGAAGCAGTGTTTCAATAACGACTATGGAAGTTTGGATAGTAATGTTGTCTAAATTTAAGTTAAGTATCTTCCTATTCAACTTTAGCTTTCCTTGTAGATATTTTTTTTACGTCTTTGCTACAATGCCAATCTCTTACCAAAAGCATGTAAGAATTCAACACATTGGAAGATAGTAGTTTGCCACCATTTCCTATAATATTTGCCTTCTCTTGTCTTAGGGACGGAGTTCCAAATGCCAACCAAAGCATCAACACAAGAAAGGATTTTAAGGTGTGAAGTATTAAGTTTAAAGGGCAATTGGGAGTCCACATCTATAGTTTTTTCTCTTGTAAAATCACAAATAATAGGAAAATGGTTTGAGAGAGTAGTTGATTAGTCTACTTTCACATTATTCCCCACAGAGTCTTGGATTAGTTGTAGGTTGGCAGAGATATAAACCTATCTAATATGCTAAGTTTCCTATCAACACTCAACCTACAATTAGTCAAAGTGAACCCGTTAAGTTTATGACTTGATATTTTTTAATAATAGGGTCTTTAACCCCCACAGAGTTATAGATAATATCCATTTATCAAACTCTTCATTACTTAGTTTTACATGATTAGACCAACTACAATCAATATGATGTTCCACCATACTAAAGTCACCTCCTATAAGCCAATCAACATGAGGAAGATGTTTGAACATCCATTCTCATGACTCACATCTTTCTTTTGCAATGTTTGGAGCATATACTAAACATAAACCAATAGGGTGTCCATTGATAAAAGCAAGGGTCCAAACACAACTGTGTGAAGGATCCTCCCCTTTATCAATGATAAAACTTGTTGATCTATGGAGCCAAACCAATAACATCCCCCCTACCTTCTCTATGACGCATATGGAAAAATGTTATATCTCTTTGTACGTTGGATAGAGAAGAGACAAGATGGGGACCATTAATCTTGACTTCCTATAAGAAAAAAAAAATGGTTTCCATTTGAAAATAGCTTCCTTGACCTCAAATTTGTGATGAGGGAGAGATAATCCTCTGACATTCCAAGACAATGTTTTTTTAATTCATGATTAGGCGAAATTAGTGGGGTCCTCCACTTGTGGCAGAACACCAAAGCGATTAGCGAGTATAATAGATTGATCAAAATGTCCATGTTATCTCACAGTTGAAGTAGGAGACCTAGATCTATGTCTTGCAATTGGAGACAAAGTAACATGTCTCTTAAGAGGAGAATAGGGCTTATGTCTCATAAAGTGTGTTGGTGAGTCTCTATCCATATTACTTTCATTAGGCTGTGTTGCAAAGATGTTACTACTTTGTGTAGATGCTTATCCAATTGGTGTTTCAAAGGACTTTGAAGGCTCTTTTCTTTTCATGAACATTCTCCAACCATCTATCATAGTAGCATCTTTGTAGGTGGGGGATTTATCATTCTTACTTTTTTCTTCTAAAATGACATTTTCTTGTTTCAATTGAGGGATTGCATTAGTCAAATTAGGTTGAGAATGTTGTTGCAATGGCTATGTATTTGGTGAAGCTGATATGTTAGCTTGGGTGTATATATTTTTTTCCATGAGGACAATCTTTAATTAAATGTCCATCTTGTTGGTAAAAGAAGCAAGCATTTGGCTTGTTTAAATAAACTAGTGGCTAGAAAAACTTGAACCTTGGCCCCAATCAATTTGATATTCTTATGTAATTGATTATTAAGGTCCATTTCCACACAAGACCTTAGATACAACTTTAGATTATAAAATTCATTTGAGTTATTTTTACACCAAAGAACTCTTCCTATCTGTGAGACAATATCCCTTAAGGAAGGCCTAAATCATAGGTTTAAGAATGGTAACTCTATCCACATATGATACTTGGATTTTAAGGGGGCCTCTAGATGAAAATCCAAAGTCTAAGCTTGCAAATAGAATATATATTCACAAATAACCTAGGTCCAATACTACAAGACAACTTGTGCATGATCAACGAATTTGAATTTACATGAGACATACCATTTCCCTAATCCTCTCAAAGCCTAGATTTCCCAACCCCTATTCTCCTAGTTTATTTTAGCCCATTTGTATAAATCAATTTTCGATGGAATGCCTCTTAGAAAAATAAAGTTCAAATCTATATTAACAAGCAAAAATTATATCAACCACATCATTAGGAAGCGGGAATTCTAAAGTCTTACTCGCTTCATTCACTTGTTCCTTCATTTCTTTGTCACCTAGTTTTCTTCTCCATCCTTGTTCGTTTCAACAAGTTTAGCTCCTTTTACTCTCGCTAAATCCATGCTTTTTCTAGAGTCTCCTTCTGTCATTATGGGGGTTTCATGTTGTTTAGCGTCACCCCACTCTTCCACCTGGTCACCCCCCATTTTCCTCGCCTCTACCTTCAGCCACATAGAGTTTGTGTTAGTTGTCCTGGTGTCACAAAAGGAGACAAATAAATAGGGGTTTTCACATTCTAAAGTTCTTGTCCCCTGCCAAAAAAAGAGATGTTAGAGGGTGAACAAATAGGGGTGGGATCCTCAACTAAACTCATAACCCTTAAAGCAAATGAGATATAGCCCAAAATCACAACCGCAACCAAAGTGAACAAAAGAAATGCATTGATGCACTTGAAGATATGGTTCACAATTAGGGTTCAATCGTTGTTGTCCTAGGAAAAACCCCAAATTTACTTATTTTAATCCTCATTGTGCTCTAAACTCCATAGCCTTTCATCCTTCCAAGAATTTCTACTCTTATTATTATTTATACTAAAAATAAATATCAAATCTTTAGTTAAATTACAATTTCATAGTTAATTTTTTATTTTATTTTTAAATGTAGATGAATGATATTTGGTAGTTAAATTTTAAAAGTTATTGGGGATTCCTTTAAAATTTAAAATTGAAAAGTTAGGTGCTCTTATTTTCTTATATCGGATTATAATTTAATATGTGGTATTTTTTTTTATGTGGAAACTCTAGTGGCTTCTATATTAAATCTGTAGACACTAAAAAAATTCTTAGATCTGCAACAACATTTTTCCACTAATTTTCATCTTATCCATTTATTTTTCAATTATTTAATTATTACTAATTACATATTCTACTATTAATTAAATAATTTGTATTATTTAATTAATTCACATTACTATTCTTCCTTGATTAATTAAATAAATTTTATTTATTTAATTACATCGCTAATTATCCTTATTATTCTTCAAAAGTAGTTAAATAAATCATTAATTATTTAATTATTTATCCATAATCCATTTCCTAAATTAAATAATTATTTTAATTATTTAATTTATCCATCAATTTCTCAACATTATTCATTCTCCATAAATAAATAAAATCATTTATTTAATTCATTTTTCACATACTATTAATAATTAAATTAATTATTAATTTTCATGCATTTCCATCTCAACTCCTAGACTTACTCTTAGTCTACTAATCAGTCTAATCAGTTTACTTATCAATCACACCCGTCTACTAATCACTTAACACTTCAATCAAGACCTATTAACTAAATCACGCAATTAGTTGACTTATCCATGCACCCAATTCACTAAATCATGCAACCAGTTAACAAATAGTCAAATCCTCTCATCAATTTTCCACCATTGATCTTTTTAGTCCTTCCTCAAATATTGACCATCCATCAAACTTGCATCTTTTATAAATTCAACCCTCATCCTCAATTGAAGAGAACTGTGATCTTCAAAATTTTGCTATCACATCCATTTGAGCTTATGGATGCACACACAAATCTGAGAGCAACAATAACTTGCAAAGAAAAATTGAGAAGGACAATGGAGATAATTCAATATTTGATGTGAGAAAGGTATTACATTTGATTTTTTTTTCATATTTCTTGCATTCATTTGTTCTCCATTGATAGATTGGAATTAGTTTGATTGAATCTAATGGTTTTTGTGGTTGTTGTTTATGATTTAAGTTGTTTTCTTGATTTTTGGTCATGCAAAAATTAATAAACATGTAGAGTCTAACTAATGTGTTGTAAACTTGGTAAAATCTACTCAATTTAGAGCGTTAACTGGCTGAATAGTCCACTTCACATTGCTAAGAGTACATTAAGTAATCAACCAAGGTGCATAAGTTTATGATGGTATTGCACTATATGTTCCTTCACAAACTCATGTTCACCTAAATTATCTTATGCAAACTTATTCAGACTATTCTACCTTGCTAAAATCTCACTGAATCACAAAAACAATAAAAGTAGTTACAAAACCTAATGGCTACGGGTACCTGCAACATAAGGTGACTGCTAATAACAAGTAAGTACAAAATCAATTAAAAACTACCCAAAATAATAGAATAACCAAATCTAATCTCTAGAGTACTAAGATTTGCTAATTATACAACTGTTCATGAACAACTGTTGTAATAAACTATAAGAACTATTCTACTTTACTTTGCAATGCATTTATAAAACAATAAAAATAGAATTAATAGGAATGCATAAATAAATAAGTAGATAAAGTGAAGGGTAGTACCTCAAGTGACCAACTCAGGGGATTGTCTCACTTAACTAAGAACCAAATCTAACTCAAATTCTTACGCATCCATGTCATATACAACTCCATTCATTGCATATCACCAGATATTCAAACAAAATCCTTCTTGCAGATTGTATTCAATAATTACATTTTAACATGTTTTTGGATAACTTAAAACTGGAAAATGACTAATTGCTTAATAACTTGTAACAACCAACTAACTTTGCTACGAACTCATCCCCTGACTTTATACAAAAATGGAGAGAGACTTATTCATAGTTCTAGAACGAGTATCCTTCTTCAGTATTTATTCCTTCCATGATGTTTCACATTCAACTCCACAACTTCCTGCACTTAAGGCAGCTTGAACTCCACTAATCCCTTGTTTCGCTACTTTGGTTCCTACTATAAATGCTCCATTCTTACTATCACATGCTGAGTTGCAGAGAGGTTAATCCACATAACATACATATACAACTAACCTTCAAAATTAAATCACAAAATTCTATTCATATGCATACATTCTCATATTTAAATCATGCAATACTATGAATATTATCACCATATTTCATATTCCAAACTAGGTTCAAAGTTGCAAGATATGTTATGAAAGGATAGCATATTATGGAAGTTTTTGTCTAAAAGGTACTTAGAAAAGATATGTAAAGTTTCTAAAAGCATATAAATACAACATAAAAAGTACTAATGACCAAGCCCATCAAAATATAATTAACACTTTAGAAAATAAAGAATCTACCTATTTTCAAGATTGAGGATGAAATAATGTAATATAATACACATTAGGACTCTTGTCATATAAAATGCATGTAAGTGAGAATTCTTCATACAAAATTTGAACTTTTAATTTAATACAATATAGTTAGACCCAATGCCTTATTCATCTTTTCAAGCACAGGCAATACGGTCTCTATAATAGTTGTAAGGAGAGAGAACAACATTTGTGCACTTTATCTCCAACCACATACTAGGTGGTCTTCTATTCATATTCTTATTAGAAGTAACCTGGCCCATCAATGAGGGTGGTGGATAATGATATTCGTAATAATATCATTTAACCAAATATGAGAACCAAGTGTGTGTAACTACAATCATTATCAAATGCAATTCATCATACATACACTAGATACACACTACCTATTAATGAATTTCATCTTGAGAGGAGAGTGAATTGATAATGAATACGACTATAACATCATTTTGACCAAAGTATTTAATATTAATCATATTTTAATTATAAAAATATGAGTCACTTTTTTTTTTGGTGATACGTAAGAGGATTTATATTAAAGATTTCCAAAAAGATACAAACGTCTACAATGCAGGTGGAAAAATGCAAAGACCTTTTGCCAGTGAAACCAACCAAAAACAGGCTTCTTCCCCCATACAAAAAGCCATATTGGCCATACCGAATGTCACGGACAAACCGACTAACTAGAGCCGAGATAACATTAACTATAAACATTGAAAATTTTAGACAAACAAACTATAACTGACAACTACCAACCACCATACAACCCTTCTAAAATAAACCAAAACAGATACATGTCGAGACTATGAATTTATAGACTTATCAAAATATCTTAACAATTAGAGAACCACAAGAAAGAGAGAACCCCCCAAAACCCACATCACCAGACATTTTGCTGAGCGAATACGCGAAACTCTCGTTTCCAGGCCAAATCCACCATTTGAACCAAGCAAAAAAATTTCCTCAGGAAGTCCAAACCAGCATTCGCCAACCTCCTGTGCTCCAGCAAATCAAGCCCAGTCACGTCCAATAGAAAAGGGTAGTAATTAACCAAGGCATCAGGGTCCTCGAGCAAGTGTAGGTCCCATGGTCATGGTATGCCCTTCCCAAGTCGTGCAGCAGCCAGGGCCCTATCTAGTTCGACCATGTCTTTCCTGAACAACTACCTCATGATAACCCTGGCGTCACTCTTAGGAACCCCTACATCCAACAATCCAACTAGGATCCTAGAAGAAATATCAGATTCTAGCCTATAACCCTCAGCCCCCTCCATGAAATTCTTCCTTGTGATGCATTTGATGGTTACAAAGACTAGATAATCTAGGTGTCGAATGAGGTGTTGTAGGTGAAGCATGGTGATATTTCATTCAAACACAATTTGCCTCTTTGAGCCCTTAAGCTCCACTAGTGTCACCATTCCCCTCATTTCCAATTCCTTGCCTAAGACTAATAAGATGAACCTGCTCATTTTTCATTCAAGACTGCAATGCTTGAAACACAAGAAAACCTTTGATTAAATGAAGTTGTGACCGTATTTCTCCATTATGTTGTGGTAACTGGCGAGACGTCCTTGGGAGGATGTCACAAGTTCCCCATGCTGGCACTCAATGATGGAAATAACCACCTCTAGATACTTCCTTTATAACACATGCTTACCCACATGCAAACATCACCACCTTGCCAGGAAGAAAGCCACCCATCCATACTCGCCAACAAACAGAGCAAACATTCCACTTCTCCCATCCTTCTCTGATGTGTCTGCCACTTCACCCAATAGTGGTGAAGTGGCACCCACCCATCCACCCACATCAGTTACTTGTCCACAAGGTCTTCCCAGCTCACCTCCTTAAGGGAGATCCCATCAGCTCTAAGATTTGATAAAGAATCAGCCTCTTGATTCCCTTCTCTTAGAATGTGGGAAATTTCGTAGTTCTCAAACTAATTCAACTGCTTCATTGTGACCTCCAGCAGAGCATTAAGCTTCCAATTCTAGAACTTACCCGAACGCAAAGCATTGGCCACCAGCAAAGAATCCCCTTCAATGCTAATGTTCCTAATGTTTAACTCCAAACAAAATTTTATCCCTTGTGATACTGCTTAAAGTTTCGCTCAGTCATTTGTTCCTGACAAAAGGGGTAGTGCCAGCCTCCCTATAGTCTTGTGCTGCCAATTTCTAATAATGCACCCTACTCTTGACTGGCCTAAATTGCCTCTGGTAGCTCCATCGAAGTTTAACTTATACCAACCACATCCCGGAGGAAGTCATTTAACTATTTTGCATTCTTCTTTCACTGCCTTTCCACCTAACCCAAATTGAGTGGGAAATTTCAACCCATCCCACATCTTTAATACTCTCGCATCCCAACATGAGAAGGAGAAGTGCGACTTGGCACCTTAGTCAACTCTTGAGTTCATCAACTCTACCATACAGGCTTCTAGTTTGTTCAGAAAGGAAGTTAATGACATGGCACTATCTCTGAAGATCCTCCAATTTCTTTCTTTCCATACTTCCCACAACAACAAGGATGGGATCGATTTCCAAAAGCCAACTAAAATAAATATATTTCCTAACCTTTGCCAACCATTAAGCCAACCCTTCAAATTCCCAGGGGAAATTGTAGTTAGACATAGCTTCACACAAAGCCAGTCCCAACATTGTCTAGTAAAAGGATAATTGAGGAAGAGGTGGTCACTTAACTCCCCCTCCACCTTTCATAGCACACAACTTGAAGGACCATTGATAGCAAATTTCTTTAACCTTTTTGAGGTTAGTACTCTTCCCTGAACAACTTCCCATGGAAATATCCCTGCCTTAATAAGACAAAATTTATTCCAACACAAATCACTGGGAATGTCAGACAACGTTTCCTGTTGTTTAGAAAGTATGTTGTATCCTTCCTTAGCTCAGTAAGAGCCCGTTAAAGAGCCACACCAGCGAAGGACATCCTGGCCTCCCCTTAGACAAATGGGTTGTTGACTAAGAATATCCTTGAAAGTTCTGATTTCACCCTCACTCAAGCCCAACTGAGAGGGGTCCTTCCAGTGCCATGCCAGAGTGTCATTTGATTCTTCGATTTCCAAGAAGTCTCTAACACGAGATCCCCAGGACCTCTTTGTGACTTCTTTCACATCTCTTAATATTTCCACATTCTCCAATTTGTTGTAACCGCCCCAGGAGTCCTCCCAGAAAAATGCCTATCTACCATCACCCAAGTCCCACAAGAGGAAGTCAACTATCAAATCTCGGTAGCTACAAATAAAATTCCACATGCGAGATCCTTTGGGGAGTACTCGAGTCGAGAAGAAGCTTGTCGAGCTATCCTGCAAGTATTTAGATTTTAAAATTCTTACCCATTTTAGATCCTATCGAGCATAAATATAAGCCATGCTAGCTTTCCTCCCAAAGCTTTGTTTTGAAGAGCTATTTTTTTATACCTGCCCCTACCGCCTCTCTTGAACAACAAACCTTCTCCCATTTTATCAGTGGAAACTTTCTCTGTTCTGACCCACCTTTCCAGAAGAATTGCCTCAACTTTTGATTGAGTTTGTCACTCATACCCCTAGGTAGAGGTAGACAAGACAACACGTAGATTGGAAGCACTGCCAATACTGATTTTATTATCATTAACTGGCCAACCCAAGAAATCCATCATCCTTTCCAAGAGGACAATCTATGATCGATCTTAGACAACAAGGGGTCCCACAATTTTCCCGAATGATGTCCCAAAGCCAATGGAAATCCAAGGTATTTGCAAGGCAGTTTCCCTTTTCTGAACTTTAGCACTTGCAAGATTTGTTTTTCCAAAATTGGGTTAACAAAGAAGAAAAATATTTCAAACTTTTCAGAACTCACCTCTTGACCCGATGCCGCAGAATATTTTGAAAGAATTCTTTTGAAGATTCTTGCTTCTGTTACCTCTACTCTTCCCGGTAGCAAATTATCGTCTGCAAATTGTTGATGGGTGGTAGGCAGAAAAGTACTTGCTATTTGTACTCCTTTAAGTCTGCCTAAAGCAGTCGCTTGAGCAAAAGCCCGCCCCAAAACCTCCGCCATTAAAATGAGCAAGAAAGGAGATAAGGGATCCCCTTGTCTCAGCCCCCATGAGACTTCAAAAAAACCATGAGGAGAATCATTGATTGGAATTGAGTACCTTGGGCACGCTATCCAGCAAAAAATACAGTCAATCCAGGAGAAGGAGAAGCCAAATGCCTCTAAAATTTTGAATAGAAACCTCCAATTAACTTTGTCATAGGCTTTCCTAATATCCAGCTTGAGGATCATTGAGGGATTTTGTGTGTTAAGGATTGAATGAATGGCTTCTTGAGCCATGATAACTCCATGAAAAATTGAGTGACCTAGCACAAAACTTGTTTGTTCTTCAGAAATCAGACTCGGAAGAATCACCTTCAACCTGTTAGCTATTGCTTTTGCCAAATTTTTATAGACTATGTTGCACAAAGAAATGGGCCTGAAGTCCTCCAATCTATCTGGCTTCTCTTTCTTTGGGATGAGGGAAATAAACGTATTGTTGAGATCTTTTAAAACTCTCCCAAAGGCTCTCAAGTCCTTTATAGCTTCCACCACATCCGGTCCCACAATCTCCCAACTATGTTGAAAGAAGGCAGTAGGAAAACCATCGGGTCCTGGAGATTTGTCCAGGTGTAATTGAAATAGAACCACTTTAATCTCATCTTCCGAGAATGGCCTATTCAGAAACAAGTTCTGCTCAACCGTCACCAGCTTAGGTATGCAACTTAGAAGCTCTTGTTGTGCCTATAGGTTCAATCCTTCCCAGTCATTCAATAGGTTTTTAAAGAAGAGAACCGCTACTTCTGCAATAGGACCAGGCTAATCTACCACACTACCATCCGCCAATTACAGACTTGATATCCTATTAACTTCACATCTCATTTTCATGGAATTATGAAAGAACTTCATGTTTTTGTCCCCATCACTTAACCATAACTCATGGGATTTATGCCGCCAAAACACCTTTTCTTTTGCCAAAATGTCATTCCACCTATTAAGGAGTTCCTTTTCTTGAATATATCTTTTGTTGTCCATGACCCACCGTATTAATTCCTCATTTAAGGTTGAGAGCTCCCCTTCAATGCATTTCTTTTCTTCAAAGATGTTCTTGAAACTTAATTTGTTCCACTCCTTCAACTGTTGCTTTATGTGTTTTAACTTTGCTGAAAAAATAAACATTTTGGATCCTATCACCTCTACTTCTCCCCACCATAGATCGATGAGGGGCAGAAAATTTGGATCCTTAAGCCACATATTTTCAACTTTGAAGGGGCATCTAGGTGGGCATTTCTCCCCTACAATGTCCAAAAGGATAGGAAAGTGATATGAACTTGGGCAAGGAAGAATTTTGCAATATAGAGTGCAAGGAAAGGAAACCAAATTACCCATGAAGAAAAATCTATCCAGTTTCTCTACAATTGAGTAGAACCCGTATCTTCTGTTTGTCTAGGTAAACGTTCCATTAGCCAATGGAAGATCAATTAGTTGGTTCCTCCTCACAAAGTCTTCAAAATCTAATTTCGATTGAAGTTTCTTGGTTACTCCCCCTTGCTTATCTAGTCCCCACCAATTAAGTAAGGGCCCAACACTCGACTTTGGAAAAATAGCTCAATTTATGCCCAAACTTGCCTCTTGTCTACACATGAAATAGGACCATACACATTGACTAGGGCTAACTGAATATATGACACAAAGCTTCTTACTGAGCAAGCTATCCACCTATTACCCGCAACCAATTTTTCCAGAGAGACCAAATTAGGTCTCCAAAGAGTGACTAGGCCACTAGCCACTCCTACTGCCTCCACCTCTAGCCACTTCCATTGGCCCATCCTTTTCCCGAAAGCAACTTTGTCTCATGTAATATGCATATTTCTGCCTATGAAGCCACTAATTGATCTTTCACTAGGCGACACTTGTTAGGGCCATTCAAGCCCCTAACATTCCATGTGAATATTTTCATTGTTCTTGAGGAAGGTTTTCCCCCTTCCCTACTTTCAACATGTCCATAATCTTTTTTCTGACCAGCTGCTTCGCCGCCAATCTTCAACTTTTCCACATTTGGCACTCTTCCTCTCTTCTTATGCTCCCCACAACCTAGAGAAAGCACATCAGTCTCGAATTGACATATGCCCAACCCCTCTTAAATTGAAGCCAAAGCCATTCCCTCTTCAAGATTGCGGCCAAGTGATACATCTCCTTCCCCAACAGGTTCTAGCCAATCATCTTCCCCCAACGAAAATGGATCAATCGGCGCCTCCTTAGCTTCTCAAGCTAATTCTACTAACTCTTTGCTCACCTCAATCAGTGAGTTGAGATTATCCTTTCTTAGGTTGTTGTCTATGATGTTCATCACATCGCTAAATTTTGTTAAGAGTTGTATTTATGTCTTCTGGGTGCACCTAAGAGTTTTCCTCCACCAGTACCTCCTTCTTGGTGTTTTCTTGATTCGATTGCACCAGATCAGAACTGAGCAGATCTGTAGCGACACCTTGTCGTTTTGGAACTTCAAACCCAGGTTTACTAGATTGACCACTAGCCCAAGATAATGGATGATCCCAGGCTCTCCAACCTAGGGTGTCGATCCAGTTACCCTGTGGTCTGAGTTCAAACACCAAGGGTTGCTTTAGAACACCCCAATTAGTATGAATCTCCATTTACTTCCACCTAGTGCTATTAGGCGGATTCTCCACACAAATGCGCACATAAGTGCTTATTCTATCTTCTTCTGTCCATTCGTCTGCACAAATGTATTTCCCAAATTTTTCTCCAATCACCTCCAAGATATTAGCATGCCAAAATTCATAAGGAAGCTTTGGAATTTTATACCAATCTTGGATATAGGTGAGTTGGTGCTTGTGCGAATCAAAACCCACCTCCCACTTCCGCATATAGAACTCGTAACCGAGCCAAATACCTTCCAAAATCTTTGAGTGAATTGCGATAGAAGGACAAATGACAAGGAAGAATATGTTCACCAAATTTTTGAAACCCATCTCCGAGCCCCACCTACCATGCCACCATTGAATCAAGGCGTCCCAATTCAAATTAGGGCCGAACCATTTCATAATGATACCCAACTCTTCCAACCTTTTGATTGAAGGGCCTAACCATTTAGATCCCAAAACAAAGGTTCTACGATCTGCCCTACCAAAATCATCATTATTGCTAGAGTTGGATCTTGGGCTATGATTTCTCCTTCTGCCCTTCCTCTTTGTTGCATCCAAATTTGAATTTTTCTCCTGCCAATTATTGTTACAGGGATCGATCTATGGTTTTCTTCTTTGGTTTTGGTTTATGTTCTACCGTTGTCGCCCAGACCAATCTTTATTCACGCGAGGAGACAAACTTCCACCTCTTTTCTTATGGCACCAATCCTCTGGCCTCTCTCGATTTTGCGGATTCTTCTCTAACCGATCATGTACCATCTCAGCACCCCATGAAATCTCCTTCCCCTTCCACTTGTCGCCCGGACCCTTTTGAACAGGTGATGAGCCTCTAGCCTTCGCAACATCCTGATTCTTTCAGTCGCCTTCCTTCTGCAATTTTTCGCTCTTTGTGCTCTGCTCCGCCATTATATGAATATTTTAAACAAAAATAAGTATTTTAATATTAGTTTAGAAAAAAAAAATGAGTCACTTGTTCACAACACTACTATCTCTTTCTTAACATAGAAAAATGATCATAAAATAAGTGTAAAAATATAACATATGATTCACTTGTTCACAACATTTCCATTAAAACACAATATTTCTAAACTCCTAGCATATTCTTCTTTTGAGTGAGAAACTTAATAATATTAAATATCATATTTTTTTAATACTATATAGGTAAGTACATTCATTGTCCTTATATAGTGAGACTATAGTCTTACACAGGGCTATCCATAGAGTTCTTATTCACTTTTTGAAGGGAAAATCATATATTAGGTTGAATGCTAATTTGGGGTTGTGCGAACATAACTAAGATGTGTTAATTTCAGGTTTGAACTAGTTATACATATGTACATTTATAAATATAAATATATAAAAATGTAAATATGCATGTATGTGTACATATATATGCATTGAGAGACTCATATGCATGATGAAAGGTTTTATGCTCTTTAGATTATTCATAAAAAGAGTTGTGAGTAGTCATTGGAATTATTTAAATGTATATACTATGTGGTTGTGTATAAAAGTTTTTTTTTTGTATTTAAATTAGTAATGTGAGCTCATTTGTATGTAAAATTATAACATGTTATAATAGCCATGCATGTTAAAATATGTGAGGAGATTATAGGATTGAATACTAAAGGATAGCTGGAAATTATGCGTGAACAATAATAAACTCTACTATAAACTCGATATATCTATGTTATTTGGTTATGACTTGTATTATCTTGTCTATATACCTTAATGACTCTTGAAACTATATAAGGAAACATTGCATATTTTTGTTAAATATTTAAAACAATGTTATGCATGATTGATATATATATATATATATATATATATATATATATATATATATATATATATATATATATATATAGAGAGAGAGAGAGAGAGAGAGAGAGAGAGAGAGATGTGCATGTGTGTGTGTGAGCACTAATGACTCATATATGAAAATATACTAGATTTATTCCAAATTTAAGTCATAGGGCATGTTTGACATTTTATCAAACACCTATCATGCATCTTTACCTAAAAATACAATTTTACAACTACTTTACATCCAAAAAGAGGTCAATTTTGAGTTAGACAAGCAAATATTAGTTGCTAGTTTATATACTCAACCATATGTGTTGTTGATATATAGGTCTAGTGAACATTTATACACAACTTATTATATGGTTGAGTATATCAACTAGCAATTGATATTTGTTTATCTAACTAAATAACTAACTAACTATATATATATAAACATATTATATTGTTGGTTATTCAATATTTCATGAATGTACACACTTGAAAGGAAAATCTCATTTTTAATAGTCTCAAATCTCCAACCTATGAATGCAACCATTATCTCAATTTCCCAAATTAAAAAAAAATTGAAAATTTAATACAACAAAAAGGATTCCAACCATATAATCAATATAAAAAATCACCAATATATGTATTATAGCTAATGTAGACACTCAAAATATCCTGATCGACAACATGCACTTGATTCTAATTCACTAACATTGATTCTTCCTTAATCATTTCTACGCTAACTAATTAATTGAATAGTCTTTATTTAATTAATTTAATTCCTCCTAAAATCAGATAATGCACTTTATCAGATTATTTCATCATGTTCTTCATTTAATTAAATAAATCAACTTAATTTAATTAAATCCTAATATTCTTCATTTAATTGAATAAATCATTTTATTTAATTAAATTACTAGTGTTCCAATATCCTCTCATTTGATTTAAATAAACTCAAAATATTTAAATTAAATGTCACAATCAACTAATTTCATCTAAGTTAGTTAATCTTAAATTAATTAACTCCTAACACTAATCTTCCATTCCTCTAGCTTTTGCAAGTTGCACATATAAATCAATTTATTTGATTTACTAATTCCTTCTATTTTCATTCAAATATGGCATATTCTTTTGAATATTCCACCCACTTGAATTTTCCCTCCCAAAGGACTATTGTCCTCCACCTTTGCATTGAAGGCTCTTACATGTCCTCTCCTTGAGCCAACTTGGCATTAATTCCTCTTACACCTCTTACACAAGCCACCTCTTGAAATTCAAATTTCACCTACATGCATTTAACATGCACATTGTTCAAAATGTGCTCCACCTCCCTTCATTCTAGCATGTTGACGAGTGGCACAATGCCATTGGTCCCTTCTTTAATCCCACATTCATCCTATTCTTCATTCTTCAATCCTTCTTCATTATAAATAGAGTCCTTCTCTATTGATTTGGGATCCACAATCATCTAGATTTTGATGCAAATTTATGATCCACAAGTTTATGCAAGTTTATTATCCACCATCATTCATATTTTCATCCAAGTTAGCATAAAGTTCATCATCCATAGCTAGGTTATTGGAATTTTGCATCAAGAATCACATATCCATCATCAAGCTTATCAAGGGATTGGGAAAGGGCTTCTTTCCACATCAAAGAAGCACCAATTACCCCATGGGATGTTGGTTTGAGCATTTAGAATATAATTTCATTAGTAGCTTATTTGATTACCTTACTTTGATTTCATGTTCTTGTGTTTGAATGAATTTCATGGGGAATGCTTGTTTACACTTGTTTATGGACTAATGTTTGAATGTTTGTTCATGTTTGAGCAGGTCTAGGCAAAGCATTCTACAGCTACCAAATCCACCCACAACTTCTCACAATAGCTCCCAAAAAATGCTACCAAACTCCCCTAAAAAATACAATATCCCAAGAGTTAAATTTCCCATATAAATCCTTGTAAAATAACCTCCACATTTTTGGCACCTGTCATGCCCTCATGGACTTCATGGTGAATATCAAACTCAATATTTCTCCACCTAACACTCACATGACTACCTTCTACTACAAAAAATGCATAATCTATGATTCTTGCAATGGGGTCGACCTTACCAACCACCACAACCCTATGAAAACTCTAATGCCCATCCATAATTTTCACATGAAAATTGGTCATGATTTTTCCATCACAATTATTGAGAAGCCCTAGTTTTTTGCTAAATTGCGCCTATGAAAGGCCTTGTTAAATTGTTAAAAATAATTGAACATGTTGATATCTTTTTTGGATTAGATTTTATTTTAAATTAATCAAACAATGTTTGAGAGCATTGTTTGATGGTGTTAGACAATAGAAAGGTCTTCATCTTTTATTTCTTCATAATGGTGTTACTGTAACATGCACATTGTTCTACCCAATAATTTTACTATGTTTTACCCATAAGTGAATATATTATGCATCTAACATTTTTTTTTTTTTAGACTGCAGGAATCGGGTAGCACGACCCCCTATAAACTGCAGTGCGCCTGGTAAACTTTTTAACGTGACCGGCGGCACTGGCGCGACACGCCCTCCGGTACCACGGGACGGGGGGAGACTAGAACTCGTGACCAGCAGAGCCGCAACGGAATTACTTAGCCAACCGAGCTAGGGACCCCGCCCTTATTATGCATCTAACATTAAAGAGCAATACAAATTCTATTTTCCTTTTGACTAATAAATGCACATTTGAAACATTACCTTTCCAAACATTTCCATTTGCATACTAAAGAATTCATTTCACTAATACAAGTAATGATGTTACATAATCTCAATATGGCATTTCATATTTACAATTTCCATAGAGATGGATACAAGTTTACATACATAGCTTCAACAAGCTTACAGATTATAGAAAGTACAAATGGTCCAGAATATCCTCCTCAAATCTTGGCTACCAACTATGTGAGGAGAAGCATCACTCAAGTGCTTTTTCGCCAACCATGGACTTACTGCGATCCCCCGCACATCTACCAAACTGGTAAGATGGCCATACCCTTTGACGAAGAGATTGGTTTGCTAACCTCATAATCCCATCCTTTTATGAGCATGATGTTGTGTCCTACATATTTAGAGCTACCATACATTGGCTACAACCTACATGTATGACATTCCCAACCTAGTATGTAAACCTGGATCATAGTGAATTGACAATGTAAACAATGGCTACTTACACTACTTTGGACAAAGAATTCATCACCCAATATTTCAAGTGAGAGTTATCTATTTCACCCACCTTCCTAGCTGGATTTGGTTTTATAACCATTCATACTCTATATCTAGGTTACCCCCTTTCTCATGGATTAACTAACCCCATGAATAACCCACTAACAACTCATAATCAAAATGACTTTACTACCAAAGTAAATCTAGCAACTTCTTACTTTATGCGCGACATATTTCTAGTATAGACAACTTACATATAGTGATGACAACTATGTATAGTATAAATACATTGAATTCATACAAAATCCCATATATAGGGTACATACACATCTATATAAGTATAAGCCAATATGAAAGGTTTCTCCAACATAATAAACAACCAAGATACATGCAAGTACGTACAAGCATCACAACATACTCAAAACCATTCCTTTCCAACATAGTAAACAAAACTATTTAACCTTTCCAACATAAATGACAAAGGTATAGAAATTAGCATGCCTGTATAAAAGCTCTAATTGACTAATCTCCCTTCCTAGCTCAATTCCTCAAGCCCACTTGATACTTCCTCTAAGATCAACCTAATTCCCACTTCTATCCTCTCACCAAATCTCTCAACAATCACAAATTCACAATAGTAAACCTACTCTCTCGCTCTCAACTCACTAGCATAGAAAATACAACAGAATAACAAGGTAATCAGATTAAAAAGTGTAGCAAATGGTAAAATGAGCACATCTATATATACTAAAATGTGAGCAACCAAAGGCTACAAACCAGCTAATACTTATGCCACCTTTATATCCCCATGCAACGACTTATCAAACTAACTTACAGGTTTGCAACACATAACAATCATCACCTTTCAAATGGCTGAGTCGACTTGTTTCAAGGGACAACGAGACTCTTTTACTGATTCAAATCAACAACAAGATCATTAGTAAGTTTCCTATTTGGTTTGCAGATTGAATTCCTTCTTATATTTCTACCAAGTTTACATTGAATGAGTCTCATGGCTATGATATTTCTTTTCCAAGCTTATGCACAATAAAAAGACTTCTTAAGCATTTCAAAAACTTTAGCATTGGCACCACATTTCATAAACTGACACCCTTTAAGATAGCACAGGTTAGACTATTTCCACATTATTAAAAGTTGCATTCACTTCCTTTTGCAATGTATACACAACACTTCTAATTTCATGTTTGACTCATGCCTTAGTTGACTTGGCCATATGTTTTCTTTATGTGCGGGTTTCTACTTTGCAACGCATTAACAAGGCAAAACCATATACGCCCATGTTTCATTTAAAGCACTTTACTATATATTATCAACTACAACGTTATGTATTGCGCTTTATAAATATCTCAAATGATTATCAATTATATGTATATATATTGTATATATATTATATATATATTGTATATATATATCCTTCATAATATATATATATATATATATATATATATATATATATATATATTAATATATACTCATTTCACATGGCTATCAAATACATTAATTATTGATTATCAAACATATATTAATATATGTAGCTATATTATTTTATACATATATATTAATATATATACGTATATATATATATATATATTATATATATATACATAATATTATTTTAATACCTTTATAAAAGCATTCATACTCTCATACCCATCCATCGACATATATACACAAAGTGTATATATATATGTCACCTTAGTCCAATCGGTATTCCCATGCGTATGGGTAAACTGTCCATGAGAATGTGTAGGTACGTCTACCTATGTATACTCATGTATGTATTCACTCACATGTATGAGTTCATCGTAGACACGTACATATATATGCATAATTTTATGCATATATCTCATCGATATAAATATAACTACATAAGGAAAAAATTTCACTCAATGTCAAGAATTAATCACATTCCTCAATCACAACATTCATAAAACAAGATAATAACCCAATACAACATTCGCATCCAAACCAAAGATCTCTTACCTTTTCCCAAACTGACTTGACTCGACACAGACCAACTAGGATGTGAGTGTGTGAATGCTAAGTTAGGGTCATTAAGGGTTACCAGACCAAGTTCTTCTGAGTGATACTTCCCCTCTCTTCTGGAGGTTCGAACCTATTCTTGCATTCATCTTAGCACATAATAACAGTAGTTAACTGATCACAATACATTCATATTCATCACATATATTTCATAGTAAAAATCATTATAAAACATCAAATTGCATCAATCATTTATTCATCATATTTCCATTCAAGATTCATAAAACACATTCATATATTCAAGCATTTTAACCAAAAAAGGTAATAGTAAATAGGTAATAACACATGGGGTGTAACATATTCCCCCCCTTGTGAATCATCATCCCCGATAATTATTAAGTGTCGTCATGGACATAACATAAAATAAAAAACATCTTTAAACATTTCAAAACATCATTGTTTTCAAGAGTTTTCAAAATCTAGCAAGACTTCTGGAAACTTTTGCTTCATCTCAACATAGTCTTCCCAAGTGGCAGAATCTTCTACATACTAATCCCACTAGACCTTGCATTGAAGAACCTCTTTATTATGTAAGTGAAGCTTACGTGTCTCAAGCACCTTGAGAGGCTCAATTTTTACCACTCCTAGGTCATGTACTTGTAAAGCATTCCAATCAATAACATGGTTATCACCTGGTATATACGTCTTAAGATACGAGACATGAAAGACATTATGCATCCTAGCAAGAGGTGGTGACAAGGAAATCCTATATACATCAAGGTTCATCTATTCAAGAACCTCAAAAGGACCTATGTATCATGGAGCTAGTTTGGATGACTTTCCAAACTTGATAGAAATTTTGTGAGGCTTGACCCTTAACAAAACCTTTCTCCTACTAAGAAATTTCTAGGTACCTGCTTGGCATCAACATAACTTTTCTACCTATCATTAGCTTCTACTAGCCTCTACTTAATAATACCAACTTGATCCTCTATTTCTGATAACATATTTGGTCCAAGGCTTATCCTATCTTCTAGCTTATCCCAGCTTATAGGAGTTCGACACTTCCTACCATACAATGCTTCAAATGGAGCCATCTTGATCGCAAAATGATAAGAGTTATTATATGCAAACTCAACCAATGGTAGGTAATCTTCCCATTTTTATTTTTGATCCATGCAATACATTCTTAGTAGGTCCTCTAACACTTGGTTTACCCTCTTAGTTTTTCCATCTGTTTTCCTATGATATGCGAAACTTATGTTCAATTTCATCCCAATTGAAGAAAAAAAGGTTTGCCAAAATCTAGATGTCACATGAGCATCCCTATCAGATATACTCTTTTTAGGAATCCCATGCAATCTAAATACCTCTTGGATAAACTTCCAAGCTATTACAGGAGCTTCATAGGTCAGATTCCCTAGTATAAAGTGAGTTGTTAGAAATTTGAAATAGATTGAATAACCCAAGGAACCTTTTAAGAGAAAATCAAAGCTACATAAACTGGAAAAGCATAAAGAATGCACACCAAAACTCCAAGAGATTATGCAATGTCAATATGACAGAATGCATTAAGAGCTTCCAAGATGAAAAGATACAATGCAAATATGCATGAATAGATGCAAGAATATTGCAAGAATGGATGCAAATACAAGCTAGGTAGTGAGTTTATATAGAACTTAGGAGAAGAGGTAGGTGGAAAATCCAACCAATAGGAATTAACCACAAAAGTGGAAATGGACCACTAAAAGTGGAAAGTAGTTCCACCCTTTAAGGAAGGGAACACCTCATCACTTATCTCCTAGTTATTAAATAGTAAACTCACTTTATTATCCTAATCAAGCTTAATTGAGTGTAGGAAAAACCTAGGACTAAGGGAAAATAAAAACCTACACCAACATGAGCCACTTTTGTGAGCTTAGCAACTACTACTAGAATAGCATTGTGCTTATTCCTCGACATTGGAAGACCTTGCACAAAATTCATGCTAATGACTTGCCACTTACTTTCTGGAACTTCACGTGGCTACAAAAGACTTGCTAGATTTTGATTCTCTACCTTCACTCTTTGGCACTCTAAGAAACTTTCTACAAACCTTGTAGCATCCCCTTTCATACCCTTCCAAAAATAGAATGGATTTACATCATCCAACATCTTAGTTACACCAAGATGTCCTGAATATGGTGCATTGTGAACTACTTTCCATACCAAGTTCCTTTATTCCCCATAATTAAGTAAATAAATTCTCCACTTAAACCTTAATAAACCATTAGGTTCAAAGTGATATCCCTCGTACCTTTGATCTTGCAGATTATCTGAGAGTGCTTGCTTGACTATTTCATAACTTATCACCTTTGGATTCTTGCAACACTTGACCTTTAAAGTTAGTTTGGATCGATACCATCAAGGAGATATGCCTCCTACAACTTAGGGAATCAACAACTCAATTCTACTTTCCCTTGATATAATTGATGTTGAAATCATAATTAGCTATCAATTCCAACCACCTTCTTTTCCTTGCATTAAGATTATGTTGAGTAAACAAATAATTTAGACCATGATGATCAGTCTTAAGTTCAAATGGTTTCCCCAACAGATAATGTATCCACGTCTGTAATGCATGAATGACTATTGCTAACTCCAAATCATGCATAATGTCTTTCATGTCTCGTATCTTAAGAAGTGATGGGAAAAACCATTCTTGAAAATTTTGCAACGAACTTACAATAATACCCAACCAAACCCATGAAACTTCTAACTTCTGACACATTCTTAGGCACCGACCACTCAAGCACTAATTTTATCGTCACTGGATCAATTGCAATCCCATCAGCCGAAATTGCATGACCCAAATATTGCACCTCTTTTGGAAGAAGGTATACTTTGAGAGTTTCCCATACATTTTATGCTCTCTCAATTATTGGAGTACAATCTCTAGATGCTTGAGATGTTCCTCTTAATTCTTGGAGTAGATTAAAATATCATCCAAGAAGACCAACACAAACCTATCCAAGTAGTCCCTAAATACATTGTTCATTGTGTTAATGAATGTTGCAAATGTATTTGTGAGTCCAAAAGGTAGGACAGTGAACTCATAATGACCATATCCATTCCTAAAAGTTGTCTTGAAAATATCGTTGTCCTTGATCCTTAGTTGATGATAACTAGAACATAGATCAATCTTCAAAAACATTGTTGCTCCCTACATCTGATCAAAGAGATCATTGATACATGGGAATAGATACTTATTCTTTATCATTTCTTTGTTAAGCAACTGATAGTCAATACACAAGCGCAATGCACCATATTTGTTCTTTACAAAGATCACTAGCACTCCCCAGGGTGAAACACTGGGTCTTATTAGTCCTTTAGCTAACGATTCTTCTAATTGTGCCTTTAACTCAATTGTGTTCTGGTCATCCTATATGGTACTTTCAATATAGGTTCCAACCCAGGGACTGTTAATGGAGAAATCAAACACTCTCTTGGGAGGAAATCTAGGTAGTTCGTCTAGAAATACATCCGCAAATTTCTATAGGATAAGATATTTCTCCATATCCGATTTCCCTGTTTCCACCACCTCTCCATCTTCGACTTCTTGGAGATCTTGAGGTTCATAATATATAACATCATCTTGAATACTGACTTCCTTGTACTCCTCAAGTGTCTCCATTTTTACAGTGAAGAGTTTACAACCTTTCTTTTTCACCCTATGCATCTATACAGTGGATATCTGTCATAACTTAATTTCTCTAGGTGTTCCTTGCAATGACACCTAGTTACCTAGATCATCTAAGCACTCTATGGTTTTAGCATGGAAATATACTCTGGCCCTATGTTTCCATAGCCAATTCATCCCTAAGATGACTTCCATAGAGAAACTTGGCAGTTCAACCCTTGCTTTGAATAGACATTGATTTACTTAAGCTCTTATTTGGTTTGCATATTCAACAATCTAGGATTTTTCCATAAAACCAGCCTTTCTAGGCATTTGACTTGCTATTCTAGGAGAAATAATTTTTTTTGTGGCACTAGTATCTATTAAAATTGAGATGGGAGTGCCAAACAAAGTACTTGAGACTTCTACCAGAGTAATTTGGTACTCTTCTTGTTGATTGTCTACTGCAACATGTATCCTTTGATGGAATACAACTTGTTGCGGAGGAAGAGGGTTTCTAGATGGTTATGATCTTGTCAGCCTGTTAGAGAACTAACTAGAAAAGTGATATCCCCCACATGTAAAACATCCTTTCAAGGGTCCCCTCTTTTTTGCAAGTCTTCTAGAGTTACTAACATTTCCACTAGCATTGTTGTTAAAGTTATTGTTGTTGTTTTTGTTTCTTCCTCTTCAGTCACTTCTTCGTTCATTCCAATTTTGTTGGGGTCCCTTGTCCCCTTGCTTTTGAAAATTTTTCCCTTCACTAGGATTCTTTGAAGTTTGATTAGCCTGCACCAAATTGAACTTCCTTCTATTCCTTTCTCGGTAGTTTGAAATAGACTTAAGCTTTTGTTCTTGCTTAATAGCTTTTTCGTATACCAAGTCCATGGTAGCAAGACCATGCACGTATACTTCACCACCTATTTGGGCATTGAGACCCATAATAAACTTCCCTATGCAGAATCGCTCATCCTTTTGGTACATGGGTATGTACCTCAGGAGGTGAGTGAACTTTTCCCAATATTCGTTCACCATAGAATCTCCTTGCTTCAAAATCTGGAAATTAATGAGCTTTTGATTATAGAAGAGTTGCAATAACCACCGTTTCTAGAAAATCTCTAAGAATTCACTCCATGTTATCCTCAAGGAACTGAGTCCAAGCTCCATCTTATTCATCCACCAGTTGGATGCTTCAGCAACCAACTAAAAAGCTCCCCAAACAAATTTAGTGACTTCAAAGTAATTCCTAATCTCAAAGTACTTTTCCATATTTGTAAGCCATGCCTCAACTACATCCCTAGTAGTACTACCTTCAAAATTTGGAGGCTTGCTCTTCCTCATGTCACGAGATAGCTCATTTTCTAGTCGTTTCCTTTTAGTTCCATCGGACCTTGAATGTGACTCACGAGAATTCTCCCCTTCTTCTTCACTGTTAGGAACTTCCTCATCATTATTTGGAACTTCTTGTTCCCCCCTTTCTTTCCCCTTACCTCCTGCTCAAGGTTTCCTATCCTTGTTCTTGTTTCATCCATTATAGCCTGTGATAAGTCGAATCTATGTGCTAGAAAACGAACAACAATCAAAAGAGTGCAAAATAACACTAAAAACTACCTACACCTCAAGATTAGCCTAGTTGGATTCAACACAAAATAAAGACAACAAATGAAACTTTTTACCTTGCGTCGAATCGATCCTTTGGTTGGCCCTTCGATCTTTGGTGTGTGCGCTCTTTGGATGGCACAAGATGCAAGCTAGATGATGATATGATAATGGATGAAAGTGGATGCAAGTGTAAAAATGGCTAAGTGTGGATTCTAGAAAAAAATTGCAAGAGTTTGGCTACAATGCATGATCTCCCCCAAAATGAGAGAAAAGAGGGGGTATTTATAGAGAATTTAGGATTCTTTAGGGAAATGGACGGTCAAGATTGAGCCACCAAGATCAAAATGTAGGGCTAAGGTGAGTTGAGAACTCACAAGCCCTCACATCTTGACATGTGGCATGTGAAGTGGCTCAAAAAAGGTGATTTGTACATGAGGTGGAAGGATAGTACATGACATGGAGAGGGTACATAGTACCTTGGGATTGAGACAATATCTCCTCATAAAGGAGGTACTTGTCCCTATGTGGGTGAGAGGACAAGTGGGGAATTAAAAATTCCTCAAATATTCTCATGGGGATGAGAGAAGGAATTTAAAATTCCTTTAAATGCATTGAGGGATTAAATGTGAATTAAAAATTCACATGGGGAATGAAGATGCCTTGTTCAAAAAGAGAAAGCCTTTAATGAAGTTGACTAAGGACACATTTCATAAATGATATGGGGATTAGAGATGACCTAATTAGGTGATTAAGGTTGTGCAAGTACTTGATCAGACTAATTAATGACTCATTAGAGGCAAGTGGGAAATTATGGAGGATGGGACCTAATGATGATTAGGGGTGTGCACATCTTAATCATTAATTAATTATGACTAAGAAAGAGGGTTAGATTGCTAAGAGGGATTAGAGACCAACTTGCAAAAGTTGGAAGATGTGACAATGAGAGAGAAAAATAAGGAATAAAGATAATATGACCAAATTAAATAAAGTGATGCATTTATTTAATTTAGAGAGGAAAGAGGAGAAAAGTATTTATTAAATTAAATATTTTGGGAAACCTTATGCAAGAAACACAATATTAATTAAATGAATGATTTAATTAATACCGACAAAGAAGATGATTTTAAAAGAGCAAAGGGATGATTAAGAAGACGATTTTGACCATATGGAAGTGGTCAAATTTGGATGTCTACATTTTTCCCCTCTTTGAAACACTATTAGGATAATAGGGTTTCGAAGAAAAATAAAACACAGACGACCTTATGGAAGAAGTGACTTGGAAAAGAGATGCCCCAGCACTGGAGAGATTATGAGCTACCCGAACGGAGGAGAATTAAAGGGGATGCCTCGGTCTAGCGAGGGAAGGCTTATGACAGAAGATTGGGAGAGCATGGTAGGGTATGCCCCCTCGAGAAAGGGGACGGGGACGGGGATGGAAAAGGGGGCCCTGGGCAACTTCTCGAAAATATGAAGTGGTATATGTCGATGGAAAGAACATGGAAAATAAAGAAGATTGGTGCTTGAACGGAGGAAAACGGGTCGACAGTGTGGAAATGGCGGCCTCGGGAAGATAAGGGGGGTTAGGGAATTAGTTGAGGCTAAAAAAAAGCGAAATAAAAGGAAAAAATCCTTTCACTTTAAAAAGTAAAAAAAGGGGGGAAAAACTATAAAAGGGTAGTGAGGGGGTGATTTCTCCTCACTTGGACAGCTATCAAGTGAGGAGAAGAGGAAGAGGAGGAGAGAGCAAAAGGGAGGAGACACGATGCCCGAGTACAATTCAGACATCATTCATCAGAGGGATGAGAGACGATGATTTTTCGAGTGTGTCGTGCCACGTTAAGTGAGTCCAAAACCCCACTTTGTGATTTCGTTCAATTTCGCTATTTTTTTGGAAAAATAAAGATATGGGTTTTGTGGGGGGTCCCGGGAGGAAAATTTGGGTTAATGGAAACAAAAAATTGTATTATTATTTTTGTTTTTGATTTTGAAAAAAAAAATAGGTGGGGGAGCGTGAATGTAAGCTTGGGGGTCGGAGGGGTGGCTGCACGGCCTCTAAGTGGGTCCGGCCCCGCGAAGTGGTTTCACCTTACCCAGCATGAGCGGGTCTGTCCTGCTACTAGGGCAGGTCCGCCTAGGCAGCCGGGCAAGCTCGCACATGCGCGGGCGGGCGGGTCCGCCCATTCGCGAGGCGGGTCCACTCGAGCTCGAGAGAGTCCGCCCGTTCATGAGGCGAGTCCGCCCAACGGGTCGGGGCAAAGCCAAGCTATCTGGAAAAAGGTAGAGGATAGGAAAAAGGGGAAGGGGGATGGGGGAAGGAAATCCCGAGGCAAGCAAAAATGGGGGAAAAACAATGCCAACAGAAACTGACAAAGTGTTGTGGTGATGGATGCAGAAGGTGGAGAGTTTGCGGACGTGAGAGAGACGGTCCCAGGTTTTGGCGAGATGCGTGGCACGGATGACGGGTGTGGAGCACCAGAGACTGGCAGAGGCAGGATTATTCCATATGCTGACAAATCCGACGATTAAGGCCCATAGGGCCATGCTGACAGCCCTGATAGAGCGCTGGGACTCGAAGAAATCGACATTCCACCTACCGACCGGGGAGATGACGGTGACCTTGTAGGATGTTTGGTGGATTCTGAGGGTCCCTATAGCAGGGCTTGCAGTTAGTGAGTGTTGGTCAGAGGACGAGGCGCTGGATGAGTCCGTGTGCATTGTTTTTGGCAATGACGATCTACCGATTCAGCGGGGGTAGTTGGATGTGGATAGGATGTTGTCCTGTAGGGTACCAGTTTTATCCTTGTACTTTGCGGGACTAATTAGCGGGATCCTAGTGCCAGACCAGAGTGGGTGATTCCTACATCTCAGGTTCGTCGAGGTGATTCAACATATCATCGAGGGCCGAGAGGGGCAATTCGCGTGGGGGACATGTATGCTGGCACAGCTATATCGGGACATGCACCGGGTATACTGCCGGAGGGTGCTGAGCATGGCCCATGTGACACTATTACAGGTTTGGGTGTGGGAGCACATCAGGGTGACCAAACTGATTGTGCGTAGATTAGGAGAGTAGGATGATAGAGATGTTGTGGACTGGGGATGGGGAGCAGAGGCAGGAGCGATACTGCGGCATCGAGATGTGAGAGATGTAAACACATGGAGGAGATGGTTTGATGATGTGCAGGAGGAGATGATAGTGTGGCATCCCTATATGTTGTGATGCTTCAGGGGCTAGAGTGGTGATGAGGAGGCACACAACGATTATTTCTTCACGCTCTATTATATTGTTGGGCGGATCTTGATCATAGTGGAGCTACACAGACCCGATCAAGTGACACGACAGTTTGGAGTGAGGCAGGATATTCTCACAGTCCAAGTGAGATTCTGACGACTGTCACGGGAACGGCCATGGGGGGCTCAGCTGAGCCTAGAGGCAGTGTGGGAGGAGCTGGAGACATTACAGTTTATGCCATACCTAGACAGACGGGAGGGGCAGAGGGATGCAGGGGTGACAGATCGGTATCGACAGTGGCTCAGGTGACATCCACCACTATGGATTACCCAAGTAGTGCCTATTAAGGGAGCACTAGGGTTTGGGTTAGAGGACGAGAGACGGTTGAGGGCAGCAGGACCAGCACCCCGAGGATGACAAAGAGGAGGTTAGGTGAGGGGAGGACAGCAGGTGGTGGGAGTAGCCGAGGAGCCAGCTAGGGCAGTCAGGAGGAGGAGAGAGGAGGTTGTTGGAGCAGCTGAGGAGCCAGTTAGGGCAGCTAGGAGGAGGAGAGAGGAGGTTGTTGGAGCAGCCAAGGAGCTAGCTAGGGCAGCTAGGAGGAGGAGATGACGACGCAGATCCAGAGGGGATGGAGAGGAGGGAGAGGATGAGGTCAGGGCTATAGCACAGCAGGATAGGGGGCAGAGATCCAGGGAGAGAGGAGTCAGGAGGCCTGCGCATCCCCAAGCGGTTAGCAGCAGGAGAGAGGGGAGGAGGCTAAGACCAGTAGAGCACGGGAGAGACAGGAGGTAGACATGGCCACAAGAGGGTATTAGTGACAAGGACAGGAGGAGGGTGAGGCCAGCAGAGCATAGGAGAGGATGACAGGGAGAGAGGGATCCCCTTCAGTGATAAATGTGGATGCGATGGAAGCGTCGACAGAGAGCGAGGGGTATGAGCCACGAGAGATGGATATTGACACAGATGTGTACAACCTCTGACCACTGTCGACAGCGCCACCTAAAGGAGAGGACCCCACAGTGGTGTTGAGAGGGACTGTAGAGAGACTGCACCTCAGCGAGCAGCGGTTACGATAGATAGAGGCAGAGCGGGTTAGGTTAGAGGCAGCACTGAGTGAGCTACATACATAATTCACCCAGGGTGAGAGAGATTATTCAGCCCTAGTCACACTAGTGTTGGATGTAGAACGAAGATTGACGAGAGAGAGAGAGTTGAGGCATGGGATGAGGCAGTTGACCTACGAGCAGAGATTGAGGGGTTGCGAGCATAGATGGCTAGGGAGCATGAGGAGGGAGAGGCCGCGGATGGGAGCGAGATCGCTTGGTGGCAGAGGCGGTGATACAACAGGCTATCATAGGGGGGATAGGGTAGGAGCCATTAGAGACTGGGACAGAGATTGTTGGGGATATAGAGGATCTGTAGAGACAGCTACATTAGTTATGAAGAGAGAGAGAGCAGACTGGCACTGGGAGCGGGCTGAGCTCAAAGACAGAGTGGATTGTCTAGAGCAGATAGCTGGGGACATGGGGTTGATGCAGCAGAGGGAGGAGGAGACACGAAGAGAGATGCGCATGTTGCAGTCAAAGATATATGTGGCACAGGTACAGGTGCAGGTCTTAGAGGGAGATAGGGATTTGGCACAGGCACACGCTCAGGCGGGTGAGAGTGATAGGCTGGTGGCAGAGTTAGAGGTTCAGTCTCTCTAGAGAGAGAGAGGGATGCAGTGGTGTCACAGGTGTCAGGTTTGTGATGGGAGCAAGATTCTGCCAAGTTGAGACTACAGGAATTTCAGAGGGATAGGGATGCAGTAGAGGCCTAGGCATAGGCCGCAGAGAGAGATGTTGTAGAGGCACAGATGCAGACGCTGCAGGGTGAGCAGGACGCAGCAGTGGCATAGTGGCAATCAGTGCAGGTCAGTGATGTGATAGGGACAGACACACAGTGATTACAAGGGGAGAGGGATGCTGTAGTGGCTAGGGCAGTGGCTGTCGAGGAGATGAGAGATCGGGTTTAGGAAAAGATGGCACAGTTACGACTATCCCAGGAGGCCTGGAAGCAGGAGAGGAGATTGATCTCGAGAGATCGGGATAGATATCATCAGGAGCATAATTTCGCTCAAGTTCAGGTTGTTGAGCGAGAGGAGAATGCAAGAGAGGTAGGATTTTGGATGGCCACGTACTACCATGCAGTTCCAAACCTGGCCCAGCGGCTGTTCCAGTATACTCGACAGACACCCTAGATGCCAGCGCCATTCCAGTCATTGGGGACATGGACCAGAGGTTACAGTGATTCACTAGGTGTCACCCCAGGCAGGAGATTAGTACCTGATTCGCCACAGAGATCAGATGCGGGTAGCTCATTCGGGAGGTGACAGAATGCTAGTTTTTGACAGATGCAGGGTGGAGCGTGTAGTACTTATCGACAAAGATCAGAGATGCTCTACATCTCTGGATTTTGTACCTTATTTGATGATGTATGAGGGCTATGTGATGGATATATGATATATTTTGATGTATGATGGACATATGACGTACATTTTATTATTTTGATTATGATATGGGACAGTTCTTATCGACATTATGCAGTATGTTTCCTTTTGTGATGGGTAATTGAGTTTATGTATGCACATGTATATGATATTTCCTGCTTATGTGGATGGATACTTTGGTTTATTTATGCACATGTTTATGATATTGTATGCCTATGTGGATGAGTAGGTTTATGTACTTGTGGAATATGGATGATTTTATTAATGCAGATATTCACTTGGTGATATGATGTATGAACATGTTGTATCTATGATGACTTATGTGTATGGATGCCTAGTTGATCTATTGACATATATGTATATGTGTGTGATGGATTCTGTATGAATATTTTATATATGCAGGATATGATGTATTATGAGTCTGACACTTTGTGATGTAGGTGGCGATGTATGTGTGGTTCTAACGCGTTGTGATGCAGGTGGCGATGTAGGTGTGGTTAATAGAATGAACCTAATATGTGATAATGCTATTGTAATTTATAGTGAATTAATGATGAAAGGAAATAACACATGGTCATAAGTGTCAATAAGAACTGACATGATAATGGAAGATGGGTATGTAGTGTGTAGTGGTTGTGAAAAATGGGTGTAATTTGTAATCTGTCAAAAACCTTTAGTATCCTGAGAAGAATGGGAGAGAGGGGGATAAAGTATATGCACAACCAAAATCATAGGGTGAATGTAATGCAATGGATGATGAAATGCAATCCTAATAGGAGTCGCCATCTTTGGAGCACTGATTTTTGCTATAGCATAAGATACTGGATACCCTGATATATGAGACCAAGGCGAGTTGGCATCCAATGCATGAAACATACACAACAAACAAAAAGGGCTACCCCAACACCCCAAGGTCATGATGACCTTGGTCGGGCCAGGTATTGGGATAACCACAAACACACAAGGATTCCCTAGCATAACACAAGACCTCAGGGATCTTGGTGGGTACTACATGGGCCAACCGAGAAGACAACAACAAAGAAAAGACCAAGATAAACCCCTATGTTGACTAGTCAAAGTACACCATGATATGATGGATCAAGGCAACCATGGCAAGTGTTAATAGTGAGCTCAAATGACAAATAAATTTCAAAAAATCAAAAGATCACAATCAATATCAAAACATCCTTTGCCATAGGATCAAGGTGATGGATAGGATTGATGAGGTTTGCTAAGAAAGATGCATCCTGTTGAGACCGATGATGGATACTAAACTAGAAGGACCCAGTTTGACGCCAGATATTTTTTTATTAACCATATCTTTTGATAATAAGGGGGGGTGCTCAATTGAGAATAACGAGTCAAACAAGGACACAGACTGACATATCCTACAGACCTAGGGGCTCGAGGGTTGATCAGAGATTAGCCTTCCCTACATGAAAGTGCAGAGCCCTCGTAGTTCATGAAAAGACCATGGATAAAGTAAGAATATGATGGTGAAGATAGATGATAGACAACCAACACGTGATAGTCAGAATACCCCGGGGGCAGATCGAATGATTAGCCTTCCCTACGTGACAGCGCAGGGGCAACGTAGTTCGATTGGTGACGCGACAGGATGAGATCTAGATGAAGACCGACACGATGAATGATCCTATGTGATGACACTGACCAAATGACGATGAGATGAATGACATAAGCTCAAAGTGGGATACTAAAAAGCTCAGGATGGGGGGATAGGCTAGACGGGTCGTCCAATGCTCAATCAAAACATACCAAGCGGCCAAGGATGGGATGGGTGAGGACGATAGTGTGGGTGAAAGCATAAAATAATTAGGATGCTAGGTAGATAATGATTAAGCCCTCTAGGAATGACGCCTGTTACCAGGTTTTCACCATCCATACTTATCCAAGGTGCCACCAAAAGGTGGTTTTCACCATAAGACGAACTTATTTCTCTTTACTATTTTTGGATTTTCTTGGATTTTTTCAATTATTATTATTATTTTTTTGTTTTTTTGTATTCTAATAGGTGGGGTTACCAAGTGGACTTAGTTTTAGAACTTCTTTAGATGCATAATGTTGATGGGTTCATCAAGGGGCTCTCCTTCTAGAGTAGTCAACCTATATACCCCAGATCCATATTTGGCGGCTATGATATAAGGCCCCAACCAGTTTGGCTCAAATTTTCCTTTCTTGTCTCTATCTTGCTGAGTACGCTGATTCTCTTTGAGGACAAGATCACCCACCTGAAACTGTCGAGGGCGAACCTTCTTGTTGTATTGACGCTTGAGGCAGTTCTGGTATGCTTGCAAGTGATCATAAGCTTTGATTCTCCTTTCATCAAGTAACTCCAGTTGTGCAAGCCGTGCAACACGAGTGTCCTCATAGATAAGATTTTTTAGGGAAATCCTCAGTGATGGGATCTCAACTTCAATTGGCAAGATGGCTTCGGTGCCATAGACCAAGGAATAGGGAGTGGCCCCTGTAGGGGTGCAGATGGAGGTGCGATATGCCTAGAGGGCAGGATGAATATAGAGGTGCCAATCTCGACCGGTGTTATTGACGACCTTTTTAAGGATGCGAATGAGGGTCTTGTTGGTTGCTTCTTCCTGACCATTACCCTGGGGGTAATAAGGCGTTAACCAATGATGTTGGATGTAAAAGGTGTCACAGAGGTGTTTCATGGCTTGGTTTTTCAAGGGTTTTTCATTATCGGAAAGGATGGTGGATGGGATACCATATCTATAGAGAATATGGTATAGGATGAACTTTGAGATCTGAATACCGGTTATCTGTGAAAGTGGCATGGCTTCCACCCACTTAGTGAAGTATTCAGTGGCAGTGATTATGAATGTATGGCCGTCGGATGATGGTGGGTAAATCTTGCCAATCAAGTTCAAACCCCATTGAGAGAAGGGCCACAGTGCTAGGAGGGGCTGAAGATCTTGTGCTGGAGCGTGAATGAAATCTACATGTTGTTGGCATGGAAGACACTTCTTCACAAATTCACAAGCATCATGCTCTAGTGTAGGCCAATAATATCCGGCTTGGAGAATCCTTTCGGCCAGGGCCATACCATTTGAGTGAGCTCCACAAACACCACCATGTACTTCTGTTAGTGTCGTGCGGGCTTCAGTCTCACTCAAACACCTAAGGAGGATTCCATCATACCCACGACAATAAAGCGTATCACCGACAATGATGTATCGGGAAGAGCGATGAACGAAGGATTTGCGTTGATTGTGTGTAATTTATAGGGGTATGATATTATCATGGAGATAGGTATATATGTCCTGGTACCAGGGGGAGGCGGGACCTACGATATCGCACACCATATAAGTCTCAAGAATATCATATGTTGGGATTAAAATTTGTTCGACAAGGAACTCACATTCCGTCCAGTCTTTAGGCATGTCAATCAGGGAACTGATAGTGGCCATTGCATCTACTGCTTTATTCTATACCCGAGGAATTTGGTCAAATTGTATGAAGGTGAAATATTTCTTGAAATCATCCACCATGCACTTATAGGGTAACAACTTATCATCCTTTGTGAGGAATTCATCATTAACTTGCTTGATGACTAATAATGAATCACCAAAGACTTTTAGGTGAGTTATATGCCACTATTTTGCAATTCAGAGGCCGGTGAGGAGGGCCTCGTTCTCTGCGATGTTGTTGGTACATGGGAATGCTATCCTGAATGATTTTGGAATGTAGTCACCTTGAGGGGTAATTAATAAAATCCCTGCACTTGATCCATTATGAGTGTATGAGCCATCAAAATATAGCATCCAAGCTGGTGCTTCTGTAACTGTGTAGACTTCTTCGTCTGGGAATTTAGTGTCTAGAGGGTAAGCATCTACTAATGGTGCCTATGCCAATTGATTAGCTATGACCTATCCCTTTATGGATTTCTACTTCACATACTCTATGTAAAATTTGCTTAGGAGCATGACCCACTTGGCCATGCGGCCAGTCAGAGTGGTTCTAGATAACAAATACTTCAATTGATCAATTTTAGCAATTAATTTGACTAGATGGCTGAGCATGTAATGTTGGAATTTTTGTGTGTTAAAGACTAGCGCGAGGCAGGCCTTTTCCATGGGAGAGTAGTTTAATTCATAGCCGGCCAATGTCCAACTGATGTAGTAGATCGCCCTCTCTTTTGATGATTCATCATGTTGTTCCAACAATGCCCCTAGCGCGACTGAAGTGGCAAAGATATATAGTAGGAGGGGTTTCCTTGGAATAGGTGGCATCAAGATCAGAGGATGAGCTAAGTATTCTTTGATCTTATCGAAACCTGTTTGACACTGTTGGTTCCATCCGAAGGTGGAGTCTTTCTTCAGGAGATGAGTGAATGGCTGACACTTATCCGAGAGCTGGGCTATAAACTAACGGATGGATTGCATCTTCCCTTGGAGGCTTCTTAACTATTTCAGATTGCGCGGGGGTGGCATGTCTAGAATAGCCTTCACCTTGGTAGGATCAACTTCAATACCCCTTCGGGAGACTATAAAACCCAACAGTTTTCCTGATGTAACCCCAAAGACACACTTTTTTGGATTTAGCCACAATTTGTAATGCTCTAACTGTTCAAAGATCTTTTTCAGGATAGTAGGATGTTCCACTCGTGTTCTGGCTTTCCCTAACAAGTCGTCGACATAATCCTCCATGATGATATGGATGAGGTCATGGAAGATGACCGTCATTACCCTCTGATATGTTGCCCCTACATTTTTGAGACCAAAGGGCATAACATTGTAATAGAAAGTACCCCAAGGTGTTGTGAAGCGGTCTTGTGTTGGTCCTCGGGTGCAATCCGAATCTGATTATAACTAGAGAAGCCATCCATAAGGGATATCATCTCATGTCCTGTTGTGGGGTCGACCAACATGTCAATGTTAGGCAGAGGGAAGTCGTCTTTTGGGTAAGCCTTGTTAAGATCCCTGAAGTCTGTGCAGATCCGAATATCTCCATTTGGTTTGGCAACTAGTACTATATTGGAGATCCACTCAAAGTAGTCAATTGGTCTGATAAAACCTGCATCTAGTAACTTTTCCAATTCCTTCTTGACTAACAATGCTACTTGTGGATACATCTTGCGGAGCTTCTGTTTGACAGGCTTGACATCTGGGTGAACGTCTAGATGATGAACCACCAAGGTGGGGTCTAAGCCTGGCATGTCTGAATATGACCAAGCAAAGTTAATGATTCCCTCTTGGAGTAGTTGCATGATTACTAGATACTCTTGCTCTGAGAGTGATTTAGCTACATAGGTGATCTTAGGATTTTTAGTAGTACCCAGATTAACTTCTCGAGTCTCTTCAATTAGAATAGATGATCTGGCAGATAACTGAGTTCCCACTAGGGGAAGATGAACATCTCCATCTTCTAGCACCTCCTCGAGGTTTTCGCCATCGGATGCGTCCTTTATTTTTACTTTCTCAAGGTCAGGAAGTGCCTCAGGGAGGTTTTCACTAGATGACTACTTTTTATTTTTCTTATTCTTATTTTTGTGACTAGAGTGTTCATCCTCCCCCAATCCCATGAGGTTGACATATGTATCCACAGACATATTGACAAGTGTTTTATTACATAGGTCCCAATCAACGAGCTCAGGGTGGCGAAGGGATAGGCTAATGGTGCAGACGGATAGGCATTCGAACATGGATGATAGGTCAGTGTGATCAATGTCATCGTATGCACATATGATGGATTCCTCCTCGGGTATGACTTCCAATGAGCCATTGTCCATGGTGACACTATTGGAGGTATTAGACGATGTTGCAGGGCCTTTCTACTTTTTATCGTATCCGATGCCTATGTTCTTCGACAACTTTGATGTATCAATAGGTTGCAACTGCCCCTGTTCTTCTTTACCTAGGCCCCTACCTTGGTAGTTATACTTTTTTGCAAACTTAGCTGACCAAGGATATGCTTCTTGAAAATATTCCTTTAGAGGGGGATCTGGTTGGGGTTCTTCTCGGTATACCCATTGACTTATATCCTCTTCTGGTGCATCTATCTTGATACTAGGGGACCTAAAAGTGGTGGTAGGGATGTTTTTACCACTGAAGGTGATAGTCTTGTCTTCCTTTGGAGTAGCATGTGAAGGTTGGCATACTCGTGTGGTGACGGGGGCATGGTTGTTATATTAAGAGCAATATGCATTTCGTATTCACCACACCCCTTGTCAATGATCTGGACTTTTGTGACTGTAGGATCAGTGGTGGAAGATGGAGTGGATGTCGTGATGGAGGGTGGATTAGCAGATGATGACTGAGATGCCCCCATTTTGACCCCTGGACAATAATGTAAATGGGGAAAGGATGTTTCTAAAGCGTGGCAATATTCAAATGGTTGGGGGTCAACATAGATGGTGACTTCATGTTCGTTGACAGGGAATTTCAGGCACTGATGGTACATGGAAGGGATGACTTGCATAGCATGGAGCCATGGGCGGCCAAGGAGGAGATTATATGGCAAGTCCAGATCAAGGACCTGATAGGTAGTGTATTGAACCATAGGTCCCACTTGGATAGTAAGACTAATAATTCCCTCTGAATTCCTTTCTGCATTATCATAGGCCTTGATCGTGATGATCTGATTACTTAAATATGCTTGAGTATACCCCACCTATTTTATGAATTTCAGAGTACACAAATTGAGGGCAGAGCTATTATCTACCACGACCCTTTTTATTTTATGGCGGGCAACAACGACTTTGATATGCAAGGGGTGATTATGATTGACATTGATATTTGGCATGTCATTTTGGCTGAAGTGCAGTTGATAAGATAAAGCCAGGTGTCCGACCAAAGCTTGGAATCGTGTAGGATCAATGTCATTAGGTACATGGGTTTCCTGTAGGGCTCTATTGAGAATTTCTTGATGTACAGGAGAAGACTTAAGCAAATCCAAAATGGGGATATGAGCAGGGGTCTTTCCTAAGTATCAAGGATGTTGTACTGGGAGCTTACAGGAGTTGATTGGGCGGGTACGGAGGCTGCAAGGATAGTGATGCGGGCTTGTCGTATAGTAACAACACACTGAGGGTCTTTGGCTTTGACATGTATCATGGATACACGGGGTTCTACTTGCTCAATGTAATGAATAATACCCTCATAATTAAGGGGTACATTCTTATAGCTCA
Source organism: Sequoia sempervirens (assembly GCA_007258455.2). NCBI lineage: Eukaryota > Viridiplantae > Streptophyta > Pinopsida > Cupressales > Cupressaceae > Sequoia > Sequoia sempervirens. The sequence continues at coordinate 65,660,436 of VDFB02058242.1, forward strand.
CGTTATTTGTGCTATTGTCTTGGGGATTACTGTTGGAGGTGCTCAGGCCTTGATTATGATTTGGAAAGGCATTTTGATATATCTGTAATTGAGCATTGGACGATAAAGCTTGATTGGTGTCAACCTTGATATCTCCTCGATCAATGAGATCTTGGACATAGTTTTTTAGACCCTGACACTTATTCAAAGAGTGTCCTTTGATTTTATGGAACTCACAATATTCATTTTCCCTAAACCATGCGGGCTTGGGATTGGATTCGTCAAGTGGCTTGATGACAGGGTACGTGATTGGATAATTGATCTATAATAATTTATTGAAGACAACACTCAGGGGTTCTCCTAATTGAGCATATTGATGTTTAGCATTCCGCTGGTTGTTCTGATTTGACTGTTGAGGAGGGTGTGGTGCCCCCTGTGTTACCAATATGGTGTTAGGTATGGATGGTTGTTGTCTCTGTGATGTATTAGCCACTTGGACATGTTTAGTATCAGTGACGCCATCATTTACTGTGTTCTTGTTCTTGTTCCAAAAATGTGGCTTGTCATTGAATGACCTTTCTTTATCCTAGTTATATATTTTGATGTGCCCTTTCGCAACAAGGGCACGTTCAAGGATAGGTCCCTTTTCCACTAGCTCCGCGAAAGTGGTGACACAATGTAACCTAAAGTTATGAGCCATGTCAGGATGAGAGTTCTCCACGAAGAGGGTGACCATGTCCTTCTCTCTTAGAGGGGTTTTCATTCGACTTGCTAATGCACGCCACCTTTGAAGATAGCTAGCAAAGGTTTCCCCCTCCCGTTGTTTCTCTTTGAAGAGATCTAAGGTGTTAGTGTCCTCCAAATTGAAGGAGAAGTAGGAGACAAAATTTTCTGACAGGTCCACAAAAGATTTTATGGACCTTCTTTCAAGGGTCATGAACTAGTCTAGGGCAATTCTTGTTAGACTCCACGGAAATAGGCGCAAGAGATAATTTCCGTTGTGCATAAATTCTTGACACTGGGAGTAAAACTCCTGTAAGTGGGCCTTGGGATCCTTGTTCCCCCTATATTTGTCGAATTTTGGTATTTCAAAATGTTTAGGGAAGGGGATCAATGAGATGGAGGGATCGAATGGATATGGGCATATGTCCTCGAATTTGAATGATTGTTTGCCAGTCCCTGCCTGGAGATCTCTCAAAGCAACTTTAATTTCTAGCAAATCTGAGTTGACTGGTGGCGGGTTGGATGGATATGGATGGTAAGATGATAGAGGATCCTACTGAGAGAACGTTGGATCATTGAGGTATGGGTTTGGATGGTGGAGTGATGACATCCCTTGTTGGTATGCTGGGGGATTTTGTTGATACGTGGGTTGTTGTTGCGAGGTATTATATGGATTCATTTGATAAAGATGTGAGGTGGGTTGCTGAGGTTCTAGGATGTGATGTTGTGGATTGACCCGTTGATACTGGGGGAGTTGTTGTGATTGTTAGGAGGCCGCATAAGGTGGTTGCTGCTGGGACGGCTGTTGGTAATAAGGATACTTTGGTGGTTGTTGATGTGATGTGAGATGTTGTGTGGGCCAAGACGACATGTTGTATTGTGCTTGAGCTCATGGTCGTAGGATGGATGCGAGGAAAGGAGATATGGTCTGAGTGGGAGGTCGGGATGGATTGCTTTGCGATTGATATGGTGGTTGTTGTGAGGAAAATAGCGGTTGTTGTTGTTGGGGCGGCTGGGATAACGTAGGGGGATTTTGCAAGGGAGGTTGTTGGGTACCGAAGGGGACATTCAAAGGGGGTAGATTAGATTGAGGCAGCTATGGGGATGCATATGAAGGCGACGGTTGGTTTAGGGCCCCAGAAAGTGGAGGCAATGCAGTGAAAGGGCTACCCCCAGTGTTGACGGGAGGCGGATTCGAAGGGGGTGGTGCCGGTAACATTAGTGATTGTGGTTGCAGGACGTTTTGTGGCATGCCAAAGGCAAAAGGATCATTAGGATCAGTGGTTTGGGGTGTCCCTATGACCGAGATTGCGGGATACGAGGGATTTCCAACGAGATACAGAACGACATTGCCGAATTCAGGTTGGTGCCAACCTTCCATGGAAGGAACATTGGGGATGTATGAACTACTTGGTATGTTGTGTGAACCTTGGGGTATATTAGGTGCAGAACCGCCATACTTGGAGAGGTCGATACCTAACGGCAGTTTGACACCCTTGTCAATTAAGTGTGCCAGGATTTCTTCGCCATGTTTTTCAAGAAGGCGATCTGTCATTTGCACATTGACTGGGTTACTAAAGTGTTCCCCAAACGTAACCTCGGGTTGAATGACCATGTTTTCATCTTCGGGGGGTGATGTGTTTTGACCATCGATATTGGATTGTGATGATGTTCCATTGTGTGGATCCCGAGGGATGTTTGCATTGTTATTGGGGTCTTGTGAGGCATTGGTTGGGTTATTCGGATCTTGAGGGATGTTTGGTTGGGATTGTTCTTCGGCCGTTTTCCTTGTTTGTGACCGTGTCTGAACGGGCATGCAAGATGATACAACGGATTAGGATGAACTTGGTGATGAAAGGATTGATTTGATTTGATAATCGATTAGCCGAAAATGATGTGGCTCGACAGGATTGGTTTAATTGGATGATTGATTAGCCGTCAAGGCTAGGGCTCGATGAGATTGATTCGATTTGACTGAAGTGGACTGGGTTGATCGGTGGATAATGAGTCGATCTGGATCTGATGATATAACGATTCGATTTGGTTTGATGATTGATTAGGATGGATGATAGTGATCGAAATCTAAAACCAAGTTCAAGAGTGATCTTTGGTAATGCTAGGTGTGGATTAATCGATCAAAGGGGCGATGTATGATAACGACACCGAATCCAACTTGAGATAGAAGTGGATTGATTGGGCCAACAAGGACGACCGACTTAGGATGAATGACGATCTGAAGTAGGTTTTGATGGATGACAATTAGAGATGAACACCTAGGTCAATTTGGATAATTTCTCTAATGAGGTTTCAATGGGATACCGATGGCCCGAAATGTGGAAATGATAACTAGCACGTGGGTTTTGAATGGGCGAATGGATGCACGAGCTGAGGGGATGGACATTTAGGATGGCGAATGTATTCTCGAAACGAGCGGATGGATGCCCGCAATGGGAAGACAAGTGATCAAGATGGCGGAACGAGGGTTCCAAATGGTGAAGCAGATAAAAAAATTGATTGATCAAGGGTCAGGTCTGCCCAAGGAGCAAAAAATGAGCAAATTAGGTCAAAACATACCTGAAACAGGTTGGTCAACAGGTCAAGTCCACCCCTAGGTGGGTCAGGTCTGCCCAAGGAGAAAAAAATGAGCAAATTAGGTCAAAACAAGGTGAAACAGGTCGGTCACCAGGTCAAGTCTGCCCCTAGGTGGGTTAGGTCCACCCAAGGAGCAAAAATTGAGCAAATTAGGTCAAAAAAGACCTAAAACAGGTCGGTCACCAGGTCAAGTCCACCCCTAGGTGGGTCAGGTCCGCCCAAGGAGCAAAAACTGAGCAAATTAGGTCAAAATAGACCTCAAACAGGTCATTCACTAGGTCAAGTCTGCCCCTAGTGGGTCAGGTCCGCCCAAGGAGCAAAAACTGAGCAAATTAGGTTAAAATAGGAATGAAAAAGCTTGGTCAATAGGTCAAGTCTGCCCCTAGGTGGGTCAGGTCCGCCCAAGGAGCAAAAACTAAGTAAATTAGGTCAAAACAGGGCTGAAACAACTTGGTCAACAGGTCAAGTCCGCCCCTAGGTGGGTCAGGTCCGCCCAAGGAGAAAAATTGATCAAAAATGGCCAAGAAAGACTCCAAAAGGACTGGTTTGAAGGTCAAGTCCACCCCTGGATGAGGGAAAGTCCACCCAAGGAGCAAAGTTTGGTCAAATTTTTCACAATGGGGGCATATCCAGCTATTTGTGGGGAAAATCCAACTGTTTGTGGGGAAAATCCAGCTATTTGTGGGTCAAATCCAGCTATTTGTGAGGCAAATCCGACTGTTTGTGGGGAAAATCCAGCTGTTTGTGAGGTTTGACTTAATTTCTGACAAAAAGCCCAAGGAAAAGGACTCAAAACACAACAATCATCAATGAAAAGACTATGGCTGAGTGAAATAAATTAGATAATCATTGGTTTCGCACAAAGAAGACAATTCAAATAGTACGAGCCTAAGTCTAGTAGAGAGGCTATGGTCGACAAAGTCCTCTAATCTAAGATGAACATGGATACTAGGGAGTCCTCGATATACACTCGGTACGTGAGGCCCAAACCGTGAACACCAACTTGTTACAAGCGTGAGTCAGGAACCTAAAAGGCTCGGACCAACTCTTCACATCATCCCGATGCTTTGTCAATTACAACGTGGTTGGATTGAGGTACAAATTTCTCTCTCCCCCCTTTATATACCCTGCCGGTACTCGTGGTTGGAATCATCCCTTGGGGTGATGAAATCCTCAAGTAGGTCCCGCTAAGAAAAATAAAAAGGGAGACTCAAAAGACGTGGTAAGCTACGATTTCTCGTCACCCAGGATCCCTGAATGGTGCAAGGGGATTGAATACGTCAAATAGCTCACCTAGTAAACACGGAAAACAAGGTTTATTGACACCCCTTAATTACACTATGTACCTAAATTAGGGGTTAAAACCCTTAAAACAGCCAAAAGATTGCTAAAAATTAAAATTTTACCTTCTGGAAAAAACTGTCTAGGGAAAATCCACCTATTCATGAGGTCAAATCCGCCTATTCGTGAAAAGTTTGCAAAAACCACTTCTGCTGTCTGTGGAGGGCAGGTCTGCCCCTGGGAAAGGTCAAGTCCACCTGAGCAGGGCAGGTCTACTTGTTTGTGAGGGAAAATCCGCCTATTCGTGAAAAGTTTGCAAAAAACCACTTCTGTTGTCTGTGGAGGGCAGGTCCGCCCCTAGGAAAGGTCAGGTCCGCCTGTGCAAGGTGGGTCTGCTTCTCTATCAGGTCAGGTCCACCCAAATAGGTCAAGTCTGCCCCAGGAAGGTCAAATCTACCCCTGTGTAGGTCGGGTTCGCCCCTGTGTAGGTCGGGTCTACCCCTTTGTGACCTGTACCTACAAAAAGTCAAAAAATAGAAAACGTGAAAGCAATAGACCCATTTGTGGGTCCCACCGGGCGTGCCATAAATGTGATAGGTCGAATCTATGTGCTAGAAAATGAACAGCAATCAAAAGAGTGCAAAATAACACTAAAAACTACCTACACCTCAAGATTAGCCTAGTTGGATTCAACACAAAATAAAGACAACAAATGAAACTTTTTACCTTGCGTCGAATCGATCCTTTGGTTGGCCCTTCGATCTTTGGTGTGTGTGCTCTTTGGATGGCACAAGATGCAAGCTAGATGATGATATGATAATGGATGAAAGTGGATGCAAGTGTAAAAATGGCTAAGTGTGGATTCTAGAAAAAAATTGCAAGAGTTTGGCTACAATGCATGATCTCCCCCAAAATGAGAGAAAAGAGGGGGTATTTATAGAGAATTTGGGATTCTCTAGGGAAATGGATGGTAAAGATTAAGCCACCAAGATCAAGATGTAGGGCTAAGGTGAGTTGAGAACTCACAAGCCCTCACATCTTGACATGTGGCATGTGAAGTGACTAAAAAAGGGTGATGTGTACACGAGGTGGAAGGATAGTACATGACATGGAGAGGGTACATAGTACCTTGGGATTGGGACATTAGCTCCTCATAAAGGAGGTACTTGTCCCCATGTGGGTGAGAGGACAAGTGGGGAATTAAAAATTCCTCAAATATTCTCATGGGGATGAGAGAAGGAATTTAAAATTCCTTTAAATGCATTGGGGGATTAAATGTGAATTAAAAATTCACATGGGGAATGGAGATGCCTTGTTCAAAAAGAGAAAGCTTTTAATGAAGTTGACTAAGGACACATTCCATAAATGATATGGGGATTAGAGATGACCTAATTAGGTGATTAAGGTTGTGCAAGTACTTGATCAGACTAATTAAGGACTCATTAGAGGCAAGTGGGAAATTATGGAGGATGGGACCCTAATGATGATTAGGGGTGTGTACATCTTAATCATAAATTAATTATGACTAGGAAAGAGGGTTAGATTGCTAAGAGGGATTAGAGACCAACTTGCAAAAGTTGGAGGATGTGACAATGAGAGAGAAAAATAAGGAATAAAGATAATATGACCAAATTAAATAAAGTGATGCATTTATTTAATTTAGAGAGGAAAGAGGGGGAAATACTTTGGGAAACCTTATGCAAGAAACACAATATTAATTAAATGAATGATTTAATTAATATCGACAAAGAGGATGATTTTAAAAAAGCAAAGGGATGATTAAGAAGATGATTTTGACCATATGGAAGTGGTTAAATTTGGATGTCTACATAACCAGGATGCAGTCCAACTTAGCTTCAACATTCTCAGTACCTTGACCTACTTCTTGACTTCCCCCAATGTTAGTTTGTGTCCTAACCATTTTTTCCAAGAATAGTTATACCTAGAGGTTTCATTTAATTAGATATAAGAAATTTTACTTAACATTCTAAAAGCATTTAAAAGAACAACCATTCATATAAGGAATTCCATAAAGAACTTATACACAATTTTTTCCAAAAACATGTTTTTCATTAAGATTAAAAAGGATTTCAATATCCTTGAGTTTACATGGAATGACTATTCAGATAGTCTAAGGGAGAGTATCCCTCAGATTCACTCTCTGATACATAGCTACGTGGGGTATACCCCTCATATTTTTGCTCATATACTTTGTCAAAAGGAAAATATCCCTCAGACCTATCCTCAAATACATGGTTTCAGGGAACACACTCCTTCAATTCACTACGTGAGGCTATTACAATAACTTTTGCCATAGGTATAACACAAGGGTCCCTAAATATCTTTGTTGGATGCATTACATTTTGAGGGCATATCCCTAGAAATTGATAAAGAGTCCAACTTGGCTGGTGAGACAAAAGGTAAAAGGTTGAAGTTAACAGCCTCTCTCATCCTTCTTTTTTCTTGACTGATTCATGAAAGGGCATGAATGATAGTCTCAGTGTCACTCAACCATATGGTGTTGTCATGATGGGTTTCCTCTATGGTTCGAACAAGGGCTTCATTTTCCTTCTTGTCCCTTAGGTAGGGCTCATTACCAATCAATGACTTTCTTGTACTCATCTTGAGACACACCATCCTGGCACAAGAATTTCCAAATATTAAAGTCATACAATGTTGGATTGGAAAAATAGTGAGCACATAGGTTCCAGATTTGAACCTGGTAGTTCTAATACCATGTGTAACATGCACATTGTTTTACCTAGTAATTTTACTATGTTTTAGCCACAAGTGAATAGATTATGCATCTAACATTAAAGAGCAATACAATTTTTCTTTTCCTTTTGAATAATAAATGCACATTTGAAATATAACCTTTTCAAAATTTTCCATTTTCATATTAAAGAATTCATTTCATTAATACAATTAATGATGTTACATAATCTCTATGACATTTCACATTTAAAATTTCCATAGAGATGGATAAAATTTTACATGCATAGCTTCAACAAGCTTACAAAATATAGAAAGTACAAATGGTCCAAAATATCCTTCTCAAATCTTGGCCACCAACTGTGTGAGGAGAAGCATCACTCAAGCACTTTTTCACCAACCATGGACTTACTACAATCCCTCACACATCTACCAAATTGGTAAGATGGCCCTACCCTTCGATGAAGAGATTGGTTTGGTAACCTCATAACCCTAGCCTTTTCTGAGCATGGTGTTATGTTCTACATATCTAGAGCTACCATACATTGTTTACACCCTACATGTATGACATTCCCAACCTAGTATGTAAACCCGGATCACAGTGAACTGACAGTGTAAACAGTGGCTACTTACACTACTTTGGCCAAAAATTTCATCACCCAGTATTTTGAGTGAGAATCATCTATTTCACCCACCTTCCTAGCTCGATTTGGTTTTATGATCATTCATACTCTATAACTAGGTTACCCCCTTTCCCATGGATGAACTAACCGTAGGAATAACCCACTAACAACTCATAATCAAAATGACTTTACTACCAAAAAAAATCTAGCAAATTCTTATTGTATGCTACATATGTCTAGTATAGACAACCTACATATAGTTATGACATCTACGTATAAATTATAAATACATTGCATTCATACAAACTCCCATATATAGGGTACATACACATCTATATAAGTATAAACCAATATGAAAGGTTTCTCCAACATAATAAATAGCCAAGAAACATGCAAGCATGTACAAGCATCACAACATACTCAAAACCATTCCCTTCCAACATAGTAAACAAAACTATTTAACCTTTCCAACATAAATGACAAAGGTATAGAAACTAGCATGCATATATCAAAGATCCAGCTGATTAATCTCCCTTCCTAGCTCAATTCCTCAAGCCTGCTTGATACTTCCTCTAAGATCAACTTAGTTCCCACTTCTATCCTCTCACCAAATCTCTCAACAATAACAAATTCAAAATAGTTAAGTAACTCTCTAACTCTCAAGCTCTCAACTCACTAGCACAAAAAATACAAAAGAATAACAAGGTAATCAAATTGAAAAGTGTAGCAAATGGTAGAATGAACACCTCTATATATACTAAATGTGAGTAGCCAAAGGGTACAAACAAGCTAATACTTCTATCAATTTTCTATCCCCATGCAACGACTCGTCAAACTAACTTATAGGTTTACAACACATAACAGTCCTCAACTTTCAAATGGTTGAGTCAACTTGTTTCAACAAACAACAAGACTCTTTTACTGAGTCAAATAAAGAACAAACTTATTAGCAAGTTTCCTAATTGGTTTGCAAATCAAATTCCTTCTTATATTTCTACCAAGTTTACTTTGATTGAGTCTCATGGCTATGTGTTGATGATGTTTTCTGCACAACAACAACTTAGACAAGATACAAGTATCCTATCTCTCTTGAAAGGTAAATATCTATCAGCAAGCCTCGAGAGATAACCCCAAGGTCTCTAATGTCAAGTCTTGACAATGCATAAACAACTCAGTGATAAATGTGAAAATGTTGGTAATCACAAAGGGACCTTATTACAAGCAAATACTGAATCTTTAATTTATCAGATCTAGCAATATGATGATACTTCAATCCTAAATCTAACTAAAATGATAAAAGAAATAACAAAAGATAAGGGTTTAGAGAGAAATCCTAAGATTAAAACTACTCCTAAGATTAACAATGCAAATGACAAACACTTGAAATGGACCAATCCCTCATAAACTGATTTCTACTTCACCCAGATGGATCTGCAATCTTATAGAAATAATGCAATCTTCTAAGGCATTAAAGATTTTCAGATCATGAACATTCATTCAAAACAACCCTATTGCAATCAAAATGAATAAACCTTCACAATTGAACTAAGCTTAATGAATATAAAAGTCCAAGCTAACTTTGCAAAGTAACTAACAATCAGTTGGTTGCGAAAAGTATGGACCAGAGATTGCTGCAACACTTCAAGTAATAAATCATAAACACTATCAATTTATCTAACATTAAACCTAACACATTTATCAAATAACTTAAGCAATTCCAAAGATAGAATCACAAGAACCATGCTAGATAAAATTCAACACAAGAAAGGCACCAAATCACAATGTCTTCACTTGCATTAAATTACCCAAAGTAGCAACAATTCCAGTATTATGTTACAACACTTGCTTGCTTGAAAACAAAACTAACTCCTAACTCTAGCTCTTGCTATACTACTTAATTCGTTCCAAGAAAAACTATCTATCTAGCCCTTGCAAATGAGGCAGAATGCCATATTAATAGAAACCCCCCAAGGCATGTCGGCCTAATTAGAATTTACAATAATAATAAATGGCCATAAAACAAGTCAGCCAAGAGGAATTCAAAATAAGATAGAATATGCATTAAATGCATGAACTCCATCCAAGTCGGCCTAGTAGGATCTCCAATATAGTTCAGACCGATACATGCAAAATAATAGGGAAGCACAAATTATGATGTAACCCTGCATTAACTACTTTCCCTTTTGTCTTTAGTTCACTCCACCCTATCATGCACCATCAAAAGTACTTTGTCCAAGTCGGCTATAGGTGGCAAAGGTACAACCTTAATTCTCTTCTCGATGGATTTAATATTTTCCCTTGACTACTCCACCAACTTATCCCACTCAACCTTACTGGATTGATATTTCTCAATAACTACAATATAAGTGGCCGCATCATCCAACTGATGTTCAGTAGTTGGATCTTCATGCGTTGGAGATTATACATCTCGCCACCATTTTCTCAACTGTTCTAAGTTCAAATGCTTCGGTGAAAACTTCTTTGTCCCTATCATCACCTCAAAGAAAGAAATGCATCTATCATAGATATCGGTCAGGGTATCCTCAATTTGCCTCCTCTGCTTATATATCTTCTTCAGAGCCTTTTGTCTTATTTGCAGAGCTTCAAACCATTCCCAAGGTTCTGCAGCTCTAGAGGAAGGGAGAATTCCATCACTCACCAACTTATCCTCAGTGTATTCCATGATGGTCTTGGTTTTCTGCAATAGGAGATCTACATCCTCTTTATCTTGAGCGAATACATCTTTCAACCAATTTATTGCCCTCATTGCATCTCCTCCAGTTGAAAGGATGTCCTTGATAGAATTATCTCCCTTAGTTTGCACCCCCTATAACCAGTTCGTTGTGGCAAGAGTAGTGGCCTTCATTCTTTCCAGCTTAGTTATGGTTTCTTGTGGCAGGAAACTCGCATCAGAAGATGAAGAGCTAATAGATTGCAAGGGCTTCATCAAGTCTTGCAAGAACTTTAATTTCTCATTCTCCTTCTTCAGCTCTTGCTTATTCTGCACTTCTTTCCTCAACCTACCCAAGATTATTGCACTAGAGCCTTCATATTCTTCAATATCCTGCTCCATGGAAGTAGGCCCTAGGTTGATGGTTTGCACATTATAATCACTCCCAGTTACATCATCCTTGTTCTTATCAGGGGTCGGAGTAGCAACGTGGATCACCAGATTATTTGTTTCATCTCTTTCAATCTTGGAAATGACCTTGGCCTTCTTCTTTCCTTTACCCTTTCCTATGTTCGCCAACAACTCATCCCAATTGGGAGGGGTGTCATCCACAATGATCTGTTTGCTCTTTAACTCCTTATCTAGCCAACCTGGAACAGTGGATTTTGTCTACATTTTACTCTGCCCAACCTCATCTGACTGATCCCTAGGTGCATCCTCATTCGACTTTTGTTTCTCAGGAATCTCCTCGGCCTTATCTTCATTTTCTCCAGTATGCTCTTCTCTATGCATAGGTGATGGAGTCCTAATTGTCATTTCTTCTCTTGGAGGGGGTCTATCCTCTTCACTTCTAGCAGGTGAATCATCATATGTAACCAAGGGAGACTGCAACACCCTCTCCATTTCTGCCTCAACACCAAAGAGCTCTCCCTCTTGAAATTCTTCTCCTTTTGTATCTGGGTGATTCTCAGCTTCCTTGGATTCACCTGGTTCCTCGCGAGCTTCATGGGAAGAAGGGATATCATCATGTTGTTTTGCATGAGGAGTAACTAGAGGAGGATCCCTCTTTGGCACACTGTCCTTAGGAGGAGTTCTTGACTTCCTTGTATATACTTGTGTCCTTTCTCCTGAGCTCTCCACATTTACCATAGGTGGGTTAACTTCTTCTCCAGCCTTGGAGCTTACCTTTTCCTTTTGTGATAGTCTTACGATTCTTCTTCTCTTGGGCATAGAAGCACTAACCTTGGGATCTTGCTTTTCAGCTTCCTCTTTTCTAGGCTTCTTAGCCTTTGAAGTGTGCCCCCTTTTCTTGGCAATAGGTTTTCTTTGTTTTTTGTTTCCCGAGCTTCTTCCACTTGAACATCTTTAATCTTGATTTTAAAAGGAGAGCTCACCTTGCCCTTACCCTTGGGATCCTATTCAACTGACTCCTCAGAAGTAGAATGAGACTCTAAGTCTCCCATCAGATCATAGGTGCATTGCACACCTTCATTCTCCAATTCCCACATCTTATGCTTCAGCCACAACTTTGTATACTTAATGACTGGATTCATTAACTGCTCTAACTCTATTTTTTCTTCTTCCAACCAATCTATTTCACCAATTGGTATGTCCTTTAATGCCTCATAAGCATGGCCCTGAATCAAATCTCCATCATCCTCAACCTGATCCAGAACTGCCTTCACATTATATATCAGACTAAATCTACTAATAGCCAGGAAAACTTCTTCTTTCTTACCTCATACTCATCATTGCAGTTAGCCCAATAGTCTTCCGAATCATCCTTGTGGCTATACTCTCTACTGGATTTCTTTTGTGCTTCACTAGTTCTGTCAAACCTGGGCCTCTTGGAATGGAAGGATAACCCAAGAGTACTCATCTCCTCTTCTGAAGCTTGAGCTGAGTTAATGGAGGGGCATGCCTCTCCAGTGCCTATACTCAAAGGGAAGTCCCCACCAAATCCAGTCTTATGTTTATCTTTCTTCACGATGGCATCAAAGTCACATATTTGTCTTGTGACCTCCAGGAGTATGATATGATCAGTGGGATACCTTGGAAGTCGATATGGAGCCCTTTGACAGCCATCAATCCTTATGTACGAGAAGGTGGGAAACTGTATGAACCAAGCCCCATATCTCTTGATTAGCTCCTTGGCCTGAACATGCTCTACACCTTGGAGTAACCTGGTGATGTACATGGTGAATGCATCATTCACCCTTCTATAGCTCGAGTTACCCAAATGCAGTTGTGGATAAACCTCATAGATCACATCCTGCCTAAAGATGCCCCTGGTACTTAGCCCCTTATATGGATGGAATCTTGCAAGCGTGTAGACCAAGTAGGAAGTCATTGTGAAGGTCTTGGTTTGCAAGACATTACATAGTTTCTACTGAATCATAGCACTTATAACACCTGCCCAATGATAATTAGTATTTTGCTCCATCCTTGTAATGACTTGGAACATTCAACCCTCAAACACACCGACACTCTTCAATCTTACCACTCTACTAAGAAGGGCGATAGCATCATAATATTCCTTCTTGAACTTTGCTCTAAATAGTTGTTTGGGAAGCTTGGAATAGTGAGACTTGGGCTTCTTCAACCATGAGTTGATGACCTGTTGAGACTTGATAGTATCCTCCTCATAGAATTTCCTTGCCATATCCATATCAAAATCCACCACATGAGATCTTTCTGGCATGTCAAAGGTCTGGGCTATGGACACAGGATTCAAATTAGCTACAATTCTCCCTTGAGGGCCAACTATCCTCTATGTACCCTTATCATAGTGCCTGCAACACTCAAGAACCAATTCATAACATTGCACTGTGGGAGGGAATCCAGCCACATGCACCAATCCTGATTCCAATGTTCTTGTAGCCAATAAAGGAAGGTTTTGTGCTGCCATCCTGGTCTTGAACTCCTCGTATTCCCATAGTCCAACATTTGTATCAGTTACCTCCGACCAGGCATAAGTAAGCTTGCCCTTTGGGATCTTACTCTTGATGTCCATCTTGATCCTTTCTGCTTCAAACACATAAGACCCTTCTGAACTTGGATCCACCATTCTACCCTTGGTTCCACTTGCCACTACCTTACTTGACTCAACCTGCACTTAACAAAGAAACCATAGTAAAGATCACCTGAAAGCCAAGTTAAATCAATCATAAACAACCTAATCATCATCAAAATGAATCCCAGATAGCAAGGTGTCATTAATTCTCATAAAAAATGATCATATCAAAGTTTAGGTTTTCAAACCATCTGCATAATCTAGGCTAGAGAGGAATTTCAAAAAATTCTGAGCCAGGCGGATTATAGCGAAATGAACATGAAAAGCATCCATTAGTTATTTATTAAATCATCATAAGCCAAGAAACAACATGGGACATCTTACAATAACTCAAATTAATCATAACATGCATAATCATACGTTAACAAACCATGCTTTCTCATATTCCTTCACTTTCCACTAAATTTTGGGGAATTCCGCGCGAGACAGATTTCTGCGAAAGAAGTAATAATCTGCAAATTCTAGAAAGACAAAGGGACAAAGGAAAATTCAGGAGAATCCAGAAGCAACGGAAATCCGCGAATAAGGCAAGACTCTGGGTTTCAACATATTTTGGGAAAACAGAGAAGACTAGGAAAATTGGGGAAATCCGCCAGTGAAGGAAAATCCCGAACTTGAAGGAAAACCCGAATATTGATGTTCTCTCACGATCTCACTCAAATTGATTGAATGATCACAAATTTGAGGAATTTGGTCATGGAACTAGTTTCACTTGAACCTCCCATAGATAATCTTTAAATTTGAGGCTCACCTGAAAGCAAATCAAGAGGGAATGGCGATGCCCTAGGCATAAAACCCTAAAAATCCACCATTAAAAACACAGGGAAAGCTTGGGGTTCAGGTTAACTCAACTGGTAGGCTTCACAAAGGCTCGTTATGACCCACAAACAAGCCACCTCGTGATGCAAATGAAAAAATGAGCTCGAAACTCACTTGGGGAAATCATAAAGCAAACAATATCAAGCAACCCTAGCCTCGGATGCTTAAATATATAGAACTTAAAATTCCAAGCATGCCCAAGATGGAAAGAATCACTGACATTTGATAATCAAAAGCAAGGTAATAAACACATACCATTAATAAAATGTAAGTCAATTCCAGCAAAGACAAACAACAATCTTGAACGCCCGAGCAAGCAACAACAATGATACCGCCCAGAGAATCACAATCAAATCCAATAATTCATAAATTTAGCAAGCCAAATCCAACCAAGCACCTCAAGATTAAGCTCCTCAACTCAATTGAACACAAATAATAAAGCATAATAGCAAGAAAATCCCCAAAGATCGACTAAATACATCCCTCACAAATCGTACAAGAAGCATTTAATACAGCCGACAAGACAGCCTAAAACCAGAATCCAAGAACTTGACGAGATAACAAAAATTCGGAAAAGTCCGGCCACTGCGAAATTCTGCAAAGACTAGAAATCTCTGAATCACGGCATAAAGAAAACAGGACCGGACTTGGGGAGGATCTGGGTCCGCCAAGAGCGGATTTTCCCGACAGCAATGAAAAACCCGAGATAAGCTCAAAACTTAAGATTTTCAATGAATACCCTAAAGGGGATCACCAAAGCAAGAAATATAAACACTTAAGCTCATGCCAAGGCAAGTTAAATCCTCAAAATCAAAGGGCCAAAACACCAAGAATGAAAGCGAAAGAGGGTCCCTGCTTTCAGCGGGGCATGTGTGCGAAAACTGCACAATACTATGCTATTGCTTTTCTAGGCTTATGCGCAGTAAAAAGACTTCTTAAGTATTTTACAAAATTCAACATTGGTGCCACATTTCATAAACTGGCACCCTTTAAGATAGCGCGGGTTAGACTATTTCCACATTAAACTGGCACCCTGGTTAAGCGCGCTTGAGCTGGAGCAGTACTGGGATGGGTGACCTCCCGGGACGGACCAGTGCTTCACCTCTGTGAGCATCACCTAGATGCAATGAGTGCTAAGTGGACCATTCGATATCATGAGAGATGGGTTCTTGTTGAACCACTACTCATGAAACATGGGCCAATGAGTTTGACTCGAAACTACACGGTTGAATCCTGATAGCAATATCATAATTATTTCCACATTGTTAAAAACTGCATTCACTTCCTTTTGCAACATATACACAACACTTCTAATTTCATGTGTGACTCATGTCTTAGTTGACTTGGTCATATGTTTGCTTTATGTGTATGTTTCTACTTTGCAATGCATTAACAAGGAAACACCATATGCACCCATGTTTCATTTAAAGTGCTTTACTATTATTAGCCAGAATGCTATGTATTGCACTTTATAAATATCTCAAATGATTATCGATTTTATATATATATATATATATATATATGTGTGTGTGTGTGTGTGTGTGTATATATATTAATATATATCCTTCATAATATATACATATATATATATATATCAATATATACTCATTTCCATGGTTATCAAATACATTAATTGTCGATTATTAAACATATATTAATATATATGTAACTGTATACCTTGATATTTTATGCTACTCTAAATGTGTGAATCTAACTAAGAAACATGAAAGACAAAACACCAAGGACACCTCAAGATTAGCCAAAAGAGAGTTAGAATAAGAAAGGAAATAGATAAACAAAATAGGACAATATCACCTTCCTTGTTGTTGGTTGCTCCTTGATTAGCCTTCGATTTGAATAGCTTGTGTGCTCCTTAGATGGTAGATTGAATGACTAAAATGCAAGATTCTATAGGCAAGATGACTAGCAAAGATGATTAGTTGATTGCAAATGCTTGAGGATTCAAATGGACAGCATGTAGGTATGGAAGTGAAAAGTGTTGAGAATGCAAAATAACAGCATAAGGGTGCTCAAATCTAAAGTGTTGTGGAAATGCCCTTGAGGAGGGGGTATTTATAGGAGAATCTTGAATTCTCTAGAGAATTCAAGGGTCAAGATTGATCCAACAAGGCCAAGATGAAGGGCTATGGTGGGTTGAGAACCCACAAGCCCTCACATCTTGACATGTGGAGGGTGAAGTGGACAAGAGGATGTGAGGTGGAGATGAGTTGTCAAAAAGGTACATGAGGTGGAAAAGGACATGCACCTTGGGGGATGAGAGGATTTCCACAAAAAGGGATTTCTTGTCCCCAAGTGGGAGTGAAAGGGACTTTTGAGGAATTTTAGAATTCCTCAAAAGTCTACATGGGAAAGGAAAGGTGGTTGGGAGGATAAATGTGAATTAAAAATTCACATTCTAGGAGGATCTAGAGGATAAAAGGTGGGCTCCAAAAAGGTGGGACTTGGTCACATGGTGATTGTGACAAGTCAAGGTGGTCTGTGGTGATTGTGACACAAGTCCAAGGTTCTAGAAGCCTTGGAAGGATGGAATGTGATTAAAAATTCACATATAAAGGAGGGGAATCTAGGACAAATAAAAAAGAATTAAAAATTTCTTCGAGAATGATTAGGCTTAATTAATAAGTAATTAGAGGATAATTAGGGGCTAATTAGGATTAAAAGCCAACTTGCAAAAGTTGGAGGATGTGACACATCCTAATCAAGGATTAGGCATGTGCACATCCTTAATGAAAAGATTAAGAAATGGATTAAGATTTGATGAAAAAGACATGTGAGGAATTAAATAAATGTAATATTTATTTAATTTATTTGAAGAAAAGAGGATTAAGGAGGGTAAAGTATTTAATTATTAATTAAATACCTTAGGGATTTGGCAGAATTAAAGATATTAATTAAATAATAGTAATATTATTTAATTAACTAGGATAAGAGGATGTTTAGACGAAAAGTGATAAATTTGGATAAATTAAGTGTCCAAATTTGGATGTCTACAGTAACTATATTATTTTAATTCCTTTCTAAAAACATTCATACTCTCATATCCATTGATTGACATATATACACAAAGTGTATATATACATACACATATATTATACATATATATACATACATACATACATATACACATATACACACACACATATATATGTGTGTGTATGTGTGTGTATATATGTATATATACATACATATATACCATACACATATACACACATATATGTGTGTATATATGTATATATATGTATATATATTTATGTATATATATGCATATATATACATATATATGTAATGTATGTATGTATGTGCATACATACATATATATGTATGTATATATATATATACATATATATGTATATATATACACATATATATACATACATACTATTATTATATACACACATATACATACATATATACATATATACATATATACACACATATATATACATATATATATGCTATATATACATAATAACGTATTAATATATGCATATATATATGTATGTATATACATATATATATATGTGTGTATATATATACATATGTATGTATATATATGTATGTATATATACATATATATATATACATATACATGTATATATATGTATGTATGTATGTATGTACATACCTACATATATATATGTATATATGTATATGTATATATGTATGTATATATATGTATATATGTATATATGTGTGTGTGTATATATACATATATATATGTATATATATGTGTGTATATATATATATACATATATATGTGTGTATATATATATACATATATATGTGTGTATATATATATGTATGTATATATGTATATATATATGTATTTATGTATATATATATGTATGTAATGTATGTACATACATACATACATACATATATACACACATATATATACATATGTATATATGTATATATATACATACATATATACATATACATATATATATGTGTATATATGTATATATATGTGTATATATGTATATGTATATGTATATACATATATATTTGTCACCTTAGTCCAATCAGTATTCCCATGTATATGGGTAATCCGTCCATAAGCATGTCTAGGTATGTTTACCTACGTATACTCATGTATGTATTCACTCACATGTATGAGTTTATCGTAGACACACACATATATACATATATATACATTTTATGCATATATCTCATCGATATAAATATAACCACATAAGGAAAGACTTCTACTTGACATCAAAACTTAATCATATTCCTCAATCACAACATTCATAAAATAAGATCATAAGCCAACACAACATTCACATCCAAACCAAAGATCTCTTACCTTTTCCCAAACTGACTTGACTCGACATAGACCAACTAGGGTGTGAGTGTGTGAATGCTCAGCTAGGCTCATTAAAGGTTACCAGACCAAGTTCTTCTCCTAAGTGATACTTCTCCTCTCTTTCAGAGGTTTGAACTTGTTCCTGCATTCAACTTCACATAATTACAATAGTTAGTTAATCACAATACATTCATATTCATCACATATATTTCATAGTCAAAATCATTACAAAACATCAAATTGCATCAATCATTCATTCATCATATTTTCATTCAAGATTCATAAAACACATTCATATATTCGAGCATTTTAACCAAAGAAGGTAATAGTAAATAGGTAATAACACACATGGTGTAACAGTTACCTTAAAATAATTTTCTTTTTGAAATACAAAGCCATGTTTGAACAAATGAATATAATAAGCTCATGAGATAGATAATTCATGCAACCATATGAAAGCAATTGAATACTTCATACACAAACTCACAATGACACTCAAATAGACCCCTACATGCCTATAATGTATCAACATACTGTCAATCTATAAATTTGTGCAAGTGTGTGGATTCTTGGAGTGTATGGTATAACTACCCCACAATCACAACCTACCTCCCTCTCCCTAATGATTATATCCCTCAAAAAGCAAGAGGGAAGAAATATAACTTGCATCCACCTCATGCCAACAGATAGTAGTTAGTCTATGTTAATACCAAAAGGTCATAATCATGACTTAATAATAATTAAAATATTGGTTATATATAATTTATTGAAAAATAATCAATTTCCTCGTATTATTCATCAATTATTAAAAATGACATATACCAAATATTTAGATCAACAAGATATCAATTCAAATTATGGATACTCTATTATATATTGAAATACTAATTGTCATAAGAACATATAAAGCATAGTGTCATCATATTTGGTACATCACATAAAAAATAGTCAATTATTTGAACATCAAAATTTTAATCCATAATGAGTGAGAAAATCCCTACACAAAAATAATTCTTGAAGCAAATCCATAAAACACATTCCATATATCATTTTATTCTTTTTTTAAAATAAAGTTCAAAGGTAAGAGTAATTTGTAACACTCAAAACTATTAGCATTATTTGTTAGTATTCAAATTTAATATTTGTAATTGTTTATCTATGTTTTATAGGGGATTTATTGATTTTTTTTTATTAATTAAAAGAGGTAATTAGTGATATGTATTTTTTAAGAAATTAACACATTAAATCATTAGAAGTTTTGTTGTCAAATGACACAAGGAATGGATGAATTAGAGTGTGATTATAAATAGAAATAAAGAAAATATGCAACACAAACGTAATATTATTTCTGGAAAATCTCAAGAAAGGGAGAAACCTAAATGATAGTGGCAAACACTCTTCTATTAGAGCATATTTTTCAACTAAATAAGTTCAAATATAAAATATCCTCCTCTTTGTCTTGGGCTCATAATATCTTCTAACTAACTGATGGAAGAATTTAAACTTGTGTTAAAAGTTATCTTACATAGAATTTGAAGAGATGAGATCAACTAAAATATTTCACATTCTTTTTTCTTATGCTAGGATTAAACCAACCCTTTAATATGCAACGATTCATTTTCATCTTGTTAGTTACAAAACTACTATTGGGGTTATTACAAAACTACCATGATAGTTTCAAAACCACTCTTGTTAGTGTGTGAACCCTTTTCCTAGTACCTGCAAAACAACATGAATAAACAAGTTAGACAAGGATTTGCAAGCTAAAAGAAGGATTCCCCATGAAATCCATTTGCAAACTCAAAATAGGAAATAAAATAAGCAAGAACACAATGAAATGATAAAAACTAGATTAAATCCTAATTTAAATAGCAAACACTTGATCCCGTGGGGGAATTGGTGCCAATTTGATGTGCAAATTGGCCCTTTCCCAATTCCTATGATGCAAGATTCGAATGTTGAAGAGATTGATCCACTTGGTTGATGAAATGTGAAGACTCCAAGCCAAAATCTGCAAAACCTAACTATGACTCAATGATAATGGATGAAACTCAAGAGATATTTGAGCATAGTAAGTCTACTCAAATTGTGGATGATAAAATGAGGAGAGTAGCTCTTCATTTATAGGATTTCAAGATGGATGAATGCCCAAATTTGAGCAATGTGGGACTAACATTCATCCAATGATATGGTGCCGCTTGTCAAGTTACGAATGGATGATGGTTGTGCAAGATTTGGAGTTTGTGCCAATAAATGCCAATATTTGAAATTCAAATTTGTTGAAATGACATGTAAGAGGGAAGGAAAAATTCAATAAATGCCACTTGGCTCAAGGAAAAGGACATGTAAGAGGTTTTAAATGCCTTGTTGGATGTACATGTTGACTTGGAATTTTTGAATTCCAATTGAGAGAATATTCCAAAAAGATGCCATGTGAGGAAAATAGAGATTTAATAAATGAATTAAATCTATTTTCATGTGCAACTTGCATTATCTAGAGGATGTGACATGAGATGAGGTTAAATTAATCAAGGGTTTAATTAATTTAACATGAGATTAGATGATGTGACTTATTTGACTTAGATTTATGGATTTATTTAAATCAAATAAGAGAGGAATATGATAAGAGGTTAATTAAATAAAGATTTTGATTTATTTAATTAAAAGGGATGGTGTTAGATTAAATCAAATAAGGTTTTAATTTATTTAATTTAATGGATAGACTTTAGATATTTAATCAAATAAATTGATTATTTAATTAAATAGGGATAATTAGATCAGATGGATTGATTTAATTAACAAGAGAAATGACTTGATTCAGATAAAGTGATTTATTTAACCAAGAGAGGATATTGATGAATTTAATCAGATAAGGGGATTTGATTAAATGGTTAGACTGAGGGATGATTTAGGAAGAAATGATGTTAGTATGTCAAGATCCGAATGCACTATGTCAATCAGTATATTTTCAGTGTCTACATTTTGCCCCTCTTTGAAGCAATGCACTCGTAGCGTTGGTTCAAAGAATATACGATCTTGATCAAAGCCAAAATTTTCAATATTTAAAAACTTGCCCCATTGCTGCATGGTGAGAGAAAACATGCCATTATAATGCCCCCAAGAGAGATCGGACAAAATTTTTAATTTTTTGGGTGATCTCACGAAAAAAAGTGACAAAGTGCCTGATAGGTCTGGAAGGGGTCCGGGAAGCTAAAAGCATGTCTAAATGCAATAAAACAATGAAAAACAAGTCTCAAATGGATGAAAATAGGTTCGGAGTTCCAAAACCCTAGCAGGACAGCCCTAAAGGGTCAAGAAACCCTAATTTTTAGGCTTAAAAGGGGCCCGAGGGGTCACTTTCAAGTCATTTTCACACACCTCCGCTAGCAAACCTTGAGATTCGAGCTCTAACCTCCTGATGATATGGTGCAACGACAACTTCCTCTGCATATTTCGAACCGAGTTCGGACCTACCAGTGGCCACCTGGCATCGGTGCCCCGATATGTGACCCTAACTGAAGCTTCATTTTTTCGTTTTAACACATTTATTACATGTTTTAAGGAGAGCTCACCTCCAGCGGCGCTATTATAGTGCCGCTTGATGTTTAAAGTGCACCGCTTTTGACCTTTTTGCACTGCAGCGGTGCTATTTAGCGCTGCAGCGGTGCAAAATGGAGTTTAAAAACTCCACCACTAGGCTCAAACTTGCGGGTCGATTTGGAAAAGTGCACCGCGGCGGCGCCCTTTTCAAGTAGATTGCAACACTAGGGGTTAAAGTGCATGACGGTGGCTCTGTTTAACAAAAATCCAGGTCCAGCATTGGAGTTTGAGGAAACTCAAACTGCGACGCCTTCACAAACTGTGCCACTGGGAACAAGTTTGAGGCGTTACGTCAAGATTTTTTTCAAAAAAATTTAACATGCTGACTTTGCGTGATGCAGGACGGGCCTAGGGAGCTTTATTCTCAGGAGCACCGGTCGCGAGATTTGGCGAGCGTCCTACAGGACTTTAGCGATAGAGACCAAGATCGGCTGGGAGCTGCAGGACTATGGTATATTGCGTACGCGGCGCCCATGCGCACACACCTCGGGATGTTGTCAGCGCTGGTGGAGCGATGGTACAGTGAGACGTCATCGTTTCATCTTCCCATTAGTGAGGCGACCATCACATTGGAGGACATCTGGCGGATACTACGACTGCCCATTCATGGCCGCCGGTTGATCTACGACATGGAGGAGGGACGCGAGTGCTGCACCTGAGTCCTCGCCACTTGAGATATCATCTACTGCGAGGGGCAGATCGAGCTGGAGTTGTACCAAGTTATAGCACCTCCCTTCCACTGGGCGATTGTGGCTATCATTTCAAGTTTGGTTGCCCCAGACAGATGAGGGCGGTACTTTAGTCCTAGATGGGGATACTGCTAGGAGAGGATAGTTTGGAACAGACTAGTTTGCTTTGCATGGGGGCCCGTACTCCTTCCTTCACTTTACAGGGATCTGCACGAGTATGCATAAGTGGATGGCAGAGCGCTGGGCGCTGGGGTGACACTTTTGCATATTTGGGCGTGGGAGCACAGTTATGTGCTACGTTCACGGGTCGTTCTGGTTCCGATGGGGGCAAAGGATGCCCTGGTGACACAATATAGAGGTGGTGTATCCTTCACACATACTGGAGAGCACAGGATCCCCTACTGGAGGCGGGTCATAGATGAGATGCTTGTGTTCATTTGGAGACCCTACCTCAGTCAGCTCTGATGGGCCGATGATGTAGACCAACTCTTCTATTGCCGTCAGGATCAATACATGCAGGGGCGAGAGCACACCATGATAGAGAGATACTTGCCCGGGTGTGTACAGTATCAGTTTTGGGAACCACAGGATCGGCCAGATGACAGTTACGTGGCCGTCTTTGCACGTAGCATGACACAGGTGTCATGGGGCCCTAGTATTCCTACCGCGGAGGCGGTTGACAATTTTTGACATTTGGTGGTCCATCCTTGGGCTTACGATCAGGGCTTGGCAGACCCAGGGACCACACAGTCCTATAGAGACTGGTTCAGACCTCCTCTTCGGTTGACCGTTCCAAGTGAGAATCCCGAGGCATACAGGGTTAGAGGCAGGGGTAGAGGACGAGGACGAGGGCGGGGACCGAGGATCGAGATCCATCAGGATCCACCAAAGATGCCCCCAATTCCACCAGGTCACGAGGACGTCCCCATGTAGGACCAGCAGCAGGATCCGCCAGTCCCACCACCACGAACTGAGGGTGAGGGTCAGGTTCATGCACAGCCATGGGCACAACCAGCAGGGCAGGCAAACGCACAGGATGCCTTGATTTTGCAGTTACAGGTAGTGATGGCCGAGAGAGACCAGGCACAGACCGAGAGGGAGTAACTTAGAGTAGAGAGGGATCAGGCTATGCAGCAGAGACAGGCTGCAGAGCTACAGGCGGCTATAGAGCTAGGCCGCAGACAGCAGATTGAGAGCATGACAGCCACGGCCTCTTCCCAGGGTATAGTGCCGGTACGATCTTACAGAGAGGCTATCCGAGAGATAGAGTATTACCATCGGGCCTACCACGACCATGTACCTAGAGAAAATTGGGTTCCTGAGTACTCAGAGCAGGTCAGTTAGAGACCACCAAAGGGTCACAGTGACAGGGGGAGGGCAGCATCCACGGAGATCGGGCTTGATCCAAATTTTATGATGTACCTTTTGTGCTTTATGGGCTTATTTTTGATAGCCCAATGGGCATTTTGTATTGATTGACACATATGTACTGTGATCCGATTATTATTTGTACTATGACAGTTGATGATATGATATATATGAGCCGATTTTGATGGGATGTACCGTGTACTTTTATTCATGCATGGATGGTTTATTTCTATATGCTTTGCAATGATGTTCATATGGATGCATTTATTTCTAATGATGTATGCGATGTCATGATGTGCAATGATGTTATCTATATGATGATTTATTTTATGCCGATGTGATATGTGAAATGATTTGATTTATGGTATATGCAATGATGTGCAAAAATTCTTATATATGAGATGATTTATGGATGGATATGATATGATGGGATGGCCGTGATATGATGCAAATGAAATGATGGTATGAGATGCTTAGACTAACAAATTTTATTATCCTAAATGATGATGTATGTGATGCAATGATATGTTAATGCGATGATATGTATGCCTAATGAATTAATGCTTATGTTCCTATTGTTTATGATTATGAGATGCCACGTAATGGGTGAAATGTAATGACATGAATGCACCTATTTAAAATGCAATGTGTATGTTTCCTATATGATATGTTATGTAATATGCTAATGATTTGTGGATGCAGGATCAATGACGGTGATGGTGATGATGATCAACTGTCATAGTACCTTATTAGTGCGGTTAGTAAGAAAAGGAGTCATTTCAACAAGACACTAGATAACACAAATGCAGATGATGATGATGATTACCTACCAAGGAATTGGGATTTTCAAAGGGCCAAATTTTCTTATGTTTGATAACACACGTGGTACGATGCATCAAGGTATAGACAATCAGGATGGCGTGGTACTTAGTGTGATGGACTTTGACTCGGCAATCAGATAGGAGTATTCTTGTTCACTCCTGACATATGAAAACCTTGCTAGGATGCACTTCAGAAAATTCAGACACCTCGGACCAAAACACAGAAAGGTAAACCTTTCTATGCAGTAGTCAACAAGTTGTCCTAGACCTCTTTCGTTCATACCTAACGAAGCAAGTATTTGCCGAGGTTATATTACAAGAACGTCCAACAAGCACAGCAGACAAAAGATAATGATCGTTGCCCCATTCCTATTTCTCTAAATCCCCTCTTTTAGGATATCATCGAGACGTCCTTGGAATGAGCGTAAAATAAGATAAGTCAAAAGATAAAGACTAAGTAAACAAACAGACTGATGCTCTTCAATACCGCTAACAGAAAGAGGATATGTTTTCTAAGGATGATGAACGAAACTTATTGCCAAAAGATAATTCCCATTGTAGGAAGAATTCATCCTAGGACATGTTAGTGGATGGCAGCACGTCATTTCATTTATAAGGGATGATTGATATGAGACCATTTCAGATGATGTGTTACCGATACAAAGAAATAACCAGCTTGCTTGCGTACTGACTTAGACTTTAGACTTGACGTTTGGAGTTCTACTTTTAAACTGCTAGGCTTGTTTCTGATTATTTCACCAAAGGTTGATGATGATGATCAGTTTATTATGGATAGTGCTTATTGCGGGTGCACACGAGAGGAGGCGGATGGATTTTTTTCAAATATTTGAATGTTTTTGATGTTTTGCAATGTTTTGAGGCTGTTTTTGGTATTTTTTGAGGTTTTACAAATGTTTTGATTTTCGATTTTCCAATGTTTTGGGATTTTCAAAGATTTTGACCAAGGAACTAACCTAAAGACCTATCCTAGGGGTCTCGAGGGCTGATCGACAGATGAGCCTTGCCTACGTTATATACACAGAGACCATGTAGTTCTGTTGACGACTTGACCGATTTACAGATGATGATATACATGATGAAATGTCAGTTTATTATGATGGACTCCTATAGGACTGACCTAAATGTCTTGGGGGATGATCAATGATCAACCTTGCCTACGTTCAAGCTCAGAGACGACGTAGTTCGACAAGACGACCTTGTTTTTGGCTTTTTGAAAGACTTTTTACCTGTTTTTGGATTTTGATATGTTTTGATGTTTTTGGATTTTCTTATTTTCTAATGTTTTGGATTTTCTGATTTGAGGGCTTTAAGATCACACATGAATCTGACCCGGAAAACATGCCCCCAGCGTGATGCAATAGACTACTCCGATAAAGGCAGGACAAACTGACCTTGAGGATGGGCCGAGTAGTACTAGGAGGGATCATGATACGAACGCAGGACCAAGCTATGGTGCGGATGCGTTGGATGGGTGGATGGATGGAGACTGAATGTGATGGATGATGGAAGTGAAATGGATGGATGATGTCGAACAAGCCATAAAGATCCTAGTGGATGGAAAGTGTTTATTTACACAAGGTGCCTGTTTGCCAGTTTTCACCAAGGTATTGCCCAAAGTGCCACCAAAGTGGTTTTCACTAGAGGACTATTTTTTGATCCTTTTTCTGATTTTTTGGATTTTTTCTTTTTTCTTTTTTTGTTGTTACCAAGACGCCTTCCAAGTTTTCGCCTAAGTAACCATTTTTTTAGGACTTTTTTTGATTTTTTGGATTTTTGGCTTTATACCCTGAAAGAATTAGGCATAAAACTTTTTGAGATGGGAGCTATTCATGGCTCCTGCAGAGGTTCCCCTTCGAGTGTTGATAGTTGATATGCCCCTGATTTATAAGCTTGTTGTTATGACAAACGGTCCTAACTAATTAGGTTCGAACTTGCCTTTGCTGTTGGGATTCGTGACATTCTTCTGATTTTCTTTTAAGACCAATTCTCAACTTGGAAAGTCCTACTTCTGATCTTCTTGTTGTAGCTTCGTTTGAGTCTATTTTGATAGACTTGCAAATGATTCAAAGCATCTATTTGTCTCTCATCCAATAACTCCAGCTCATTTAGTCTTGATATCGCCATTCCTATCCGGTGATGAGGTTTTGCAATGATATTCTGAGGGATGGGAGCTCGATCTCAATGGGGAGTACGACTTATGATCTGTAGACCAAGGAGAAGGGGTTGGTGCCAGTGGGTGTGCGGATGCTGGTTCGATAAGCCTAGAGGGCAGGATTAAGCTGCAGATGCTAGTCACGACCTGTGTCATTGACTGTTTTCTTGAAGATTTTGAGGATGGTTTTATTCGTGGCTTCTGCTTGGCCATTGCCTTGGGGATAGTACGGGGTGGAGAAGCAATGCTGGATTTTGAATTTCTCGCACAAGTCGCAAACCTCCTGGTTCTTGAATGGTGTCCCATTATCTGAGATAATGGCTTGTGGGACACCGTAATGACAGATGAGATAGTTCAGGATGAATTTTGTGATCTACTTCCTAGTGATATATGTCATGGGTATGGCTTCCACCCACTTAGTGAAGTACTCAGTTGCAGTGATAATGAATTTATGGCCATTGGATGAGGTGGGAGTGATTTTTCCAATGAGATCGAGTCCCCACTACGAGAAAGGCCATGGCGTGACAATCGGGTGAAGCTCTTGAGCTGGAGCATGGATGAGATCCCCATGCTGCTGACATTGTAAACATTTTTTAGCATGATCATGTGCTTCTCTTTCCATCATGGGCCAGGAATACCCCATCCTTAGCAATTTCTTGGTGATGGTCATTCCACTCGAGTGTGAACCACATGTTCCATTATGAACCTCGGTTAGAGCGGTTAATGCCTCCTCAGCATTTAGGTAGCATAGCAAGGTACCTTCTATGCTTCTACGGTATAAGGTATCACCTAGGATCACAAATCTAGATGTCTTTTTTATGAAGGTTCATTTTAGGCTTGATGGTAGGTCAGCGGGTATGACTCCTATGCGAAGATATGTATAGATGTCGTGATACCAAGGATCGCCATGACCAATGATTTCACACACATATTTTGATTCTGATACCTCAAATGCGGGAACAAGAAGTTGCTCGATCAAAAATTCATATTTCGGTACATTATGAGGAATGTCTAATAGAGACCCAATTGTAGCCATGGCGTCTACTGCTCTGTTGTTGGTTCTTGGAATCTGCTCAAATGTTATGTCAATGAAAGATTCTCTTAGTGTCTCCACCAATTTCTTGTATGGAGTGAGCTTGTAATCCTTAGTCTGATATTCATTATTGACCTGATTTATGATCAACTGAGAGTCCCTGTACACCTTTAGAGCTATGATATTCCATTGTACTGCTATCCTGAGACCTATAGTCAAAGCCTCATATTCTACTATGTTATTTGTGCAAGGAAATGCTAGTTTGTATGACCTTGGTATGCAGTCCCCCTGTGGAGTGATGAAGAAGACACCAGCTCCTAATCTATGTTGTGTATATGAACCATCGAAGTATAGTTTCCAATGGTCAGTTATATTGAGGTTAAAGATGGATTCATTTGGGAATTCTGAGACAAGAGGATTCTCAGAATAAGTGGGTGCTTCTGCTAATTGATCTGCAATAACCTATCCCTTAATGGCTTTGCGCTCCACATACTCGATGTCATACTCTGACAGTGTATTACCCATTTTTCCATTCTGCCTATGAGCATTGCCTTTGATAATAGATATTTGAGGGGATCAATTTTTGCAATAAGCTTTATCTTGTGTGCCAACATGTAGTGTCTGAATTTTTGGGATGCAAACACTACGGCGAGGCATGCCTTCTCGATAAATGAGTAATTTAGCTCATGACCGACCATTGTCCTGTTGATATAGTAGATGGCCCTCTCCATTCCGTTTTCATCATGCTGGGCTAGGAGAGCTCCAAGGGTTGCTGTTGTTGCTGATACATATAAGATCAATGGCTTTCTCGGGATAGGTGGCATTAACACTGGTGGTGTTAGTAGGTATTCCTTGATTTTGTTAAATGCCTCTTCACACTTTGTATCCCATTTGTATGCTACCCCCTTGTGGAGTAGGTGAGAATATGGGTTCTGCTTGTCTACCAGTTGTGCTATGAACCATCGGATGGATTGAAGTCAGCCTTGGAGGCCTCTCAGTTGTTTTAATGTCTTTGGTGCTTCCATCTCAAGGATTGCCTTTACTTTCGCCAAATCCACCTCGATACCCCTCATGGAGATTATGTATCCTAGCAATTTACTTGATTGTATGCCGAAGACGCACTTCTTGGGATTTAGTCTGACTTTGTATTCCTCCAGTCTGTCAAAGATAGCACTTAGGGTTGCTATATGATCTTGTCTCTTTCTTGACTTAGCTAGAATGTCGTCGACATAGTCTTCGACTGTTTTATGAATCATGTCATGGAATATTAGTGTCATGGCCCTTTGATAGGTTGCTCCTGCATTCTTTAGGCCGAATGGCATCATGTTCCAGCAGTAGGTCCCCCATGGACAAGTGAAAGTCGTCTTATGTTGATCTTCTTTTGCTATCATGATCTGGTTATATCCTGAAAAACCATCCATTAGTGATAGCATCTCATGTCTTGTTGTCATGTCTACTATCATGTCGATATTGGGAAGTGGGAAATCATCCTTTGGACATGCTTTGTTCAAATCTCTGAAGTCCGTGCAGATTCTGATAGCTCCATCAGGTTTTGAAACAGGTACCAAATTTGACACCCATTCTAGATAATCGATTGGTCAGATGAATCCTGCATCTAACAACTTTTTGAGCTCCATTTTGACTAACAAAGCGATTTGAGGATGCATCTTTCAGAGCTTTTTTCTGATAGGTTTTACTTCTGGATATACAGCTAAGTGATGAACCACTGTCTCTAGATCTAGCCCTAGCATGTCAGTGTAACTCCATGTGAAGTTTATTTGCCTTTCCTTTAGGAATGCTGCTAGGAGTTCTTGTTCTTCTGTTAATAGTGATTCCGCATAGAATGTGATATGCGGGGTCTCCTCTATTCCTATGTTGACCAGATTGCATTTCTCGGCCAATACTGCTGATTTCTCTTGATGAAAAGCTCTTAAGGGAAGATTGAATTCTTCATCCTCGGGCACCTTAGGGAGGTTTTCACCGTTGGATACGTCCTTTCTTTTTACTATTTTCTTGTCAGAGAGTGCCACAGTGTGGTTTTCACTCAAGGACTTTGATATGATTCTTAGTTTCTCACTTTTGCGACTGAAGGATTCAATTATTTCCCCATAATAGGCGTGTGTGTCCAGCTCTATTATAAAGCTTGCCTTGTAATCTTCATCTAGAATGTTATCCCTCAATCCCCTGAATTCTGAGAGTGCCTCATCATTTTTGAATGTATCAAGAACTGGTGGTCCTCGTTGGTCATAGTCGATTAGTTGGGGGTAGACTAAGCGGATCTCATGATTTTGACTATCTAGTTCAAAGGATATGGTACTAATCATACACAGGGTGGTATCTTCAAATAACCTAGGTAGATTGGTCAAGGTATCTTCGTCATCGCTACTAATATAGGGCTCAGTTATGAAGTTATGTGTGTCTCTACCTGTGGCTATTGGTGAGTGTACTTGTACTAGTACTGGCTGAGGAGAAACATTAGCAGCTCTAACCGGAGGACTTTGGCCACGTATGGTTATTCTCAGAGTGGCACATCCAAGACCAAGATTTGTTATGGGTCATGTCTCTGGCATGATAGGTATTATGAGCCCATTGTCATTTTGTCCCGGTCTTTGATTTCGGTCATAGCCCATTGCAAGCATCATGTGTAGGCCCTTGCTTCTTTCGTCCATTGGTAAATTAGCTGCCGGTCTTTCATCTTGATACAACATGTGTGATGGATCTGCTTCAATAACCTCATGGCCAAGGTTTCCCCATCTTGTGAATTCAGGATAATTTTCAGGATAGGTTTGTGATGTGGAAGCTTGATTTTCTTGTGGGCGTCCCCGTGATCTAGGAGATTGTGGTAACTCTCCTATCATAAAAGCATTGTTAGGGAGTTTGTAGCTTCCACAACCATCCTCCTGGATGATGAGCTTGATATCGGAGATGGTGGGAATGGCGGGAATGGCGGGTGTCTCTGTCGTAGAAGTGGATGCGAGAGTGGTGGGGTCGATGTATGGTGTGGATGGGCCTTCATCATTCTTTGGCTCTTGGGGTATTTTGTAATACTTGGCTTCAATATTCTTGCAATATGAAAACGGCTCAGGATCTCCATGGACGGTAACCTCTTGTCCATTATGTGTGAATTTCACACATTGGTGGAAGGTTGATGCTACGGCTTTCATCGCATGAATCCATGGGTGTCCCAAGAGGATATTGTATGGCAATTCGAGGTCCAAGACCTGACATGTGGTTTCCATGAGTGTTGGCCCTACTTGGATAGGGAGCTTAATTGTGCCCTGAGACACTCTTTCTTGATCATCATATGCTCTAATTGTGATGCCCTTGCCTTTGTCGATGGAATCTTCTGATATTTTCAACTGCTTGATGAGGCTAAGAGAATAGATGTTCAAACCTGCACCTCCATCCACCAAGACCCTTTTGATTTTGCTCTTGTTTACGATGGCTTCTAAGTGAAGTGTGCGGTTGTGAGATGGTTGGGTGGGGAAATCTTGGTCAAAAAATGTAAGGAGATTAGGTGTTATGATATTTGCGACCATAGCTTGGAATTGCTCCGCATCAAGATCTGCGGGAACAGTGGATGAGGCTAATGCTTCCTCAAGGATCTTTTTATGCGCTGATGATATTTTTAACAACTCGATGATGGAGATGTGTGCTGGCATTCTTTTGAGTTGGTCTACAACATTGTAGCTATACGGAACGACTCTTGATGTAGGGACTCTATTTGGTTGGGATGATCCTGCAATGGTGACTTTTCCACCTCTTGTGGTGACTCCACAATCTTCGACATGGGCGCCCTTGATAGTGATGACCATGCAGTCTTCATTTAGCAAGGAAATGACATATTCATAGACATGATTTACATTTCCTTTCCCTTTATCACCTCTATTTCCTTTGTTTTCATGATTCGGCACCAGATTCGTGTAGATTTTAAGGTCCTAATTTCCCGTAGGTTGTTCCACATTTATGATTTTCTTGTCAATGAGATCTTGGATGATGTTTTTGAGTCTCATGCAATTGTTTTTGGTGTGACCTTTGATTTTGTGAAATTCTCAAACTTGATTCTTGTTTCACCATGGGGGTTTGACATCGGGTTCTTGGTAATTTTTGAATGTAGGAGGCTGGATGAGTTTTTCGGCAATCAACTTTTTCATTATGTCCTCCAAAGGTTCCCCCAAAATGAAATATTTACGTTTTGGATAAGTTTTACGTTGGGGTGGTCCTCTTTGGTCAATGAGGTTATTGATGGTGGGATTATTGGGTTGGTATGTTATGTGATGAGTGTTTTGGCGTTGTGGTTGGATTTGCGGTGCGGGTGTATTTTGGCGTGGACCACTAATGACCACCTTGGCATCGACGACGCCATCATTAGTGATGTTCTTGTTTCTCACCCATGTTCGAGGTTTATCATTGTAATTTGATGGTGGGCGATTGTTTTGTGGCTCATGATATGACGTTGATTCGGCAGGTTGGGTCACAAGGGCTCTTTCGATGCTAAGCGCCTTGGAGATTAATTGCTCATATGTGGTGATTCCCTGAACCTTGAGATAAAATGACAGGCAGCTTTCAAGGTTGGATATGATTGTGCAAACTTGTTTTTCTGGCATGGTCCACTTGCTCTGATTGGCCTTGGATCGCCATCGTTGAAGGAATGAGGCAAAAGACTCATTCTTTCTTTGTTTTAGAGCCGATAGTTCTTCGAGACTAACATCCATTGCAATGTTACATGCGTAATTCCTAATGAATGTGTCTCTAATTTCTTCGAATGTTCTAATGCCTGAAGGTAAGCAAGAAAACCATTCTATAGCAGGACCTGCCAAGCTCCTAGGGAATAGCCGCATCAGATAAGTATCGTCATATGCGACCTCCATACAATGAACCTAGAATTCCCTGATGTGATCTTCAGGGTTTCCCATCCCTTGATATTTGTCAAATTTGGGGATTTCAAATCCCTTAGGGAATGGTTTCATGTCTAGGCTCCTATCAAATGGATAGGGACACAAGTTGCTTTGCATTTTGGTTGTCCGCCCCGATTGAAGGTCGAGTACTTGTTGCGAGAGCAACCTGAGTTGTGTCATCACATCATTTTGGGGATCAGGTGGTGGGATGAAAGCATTTTGAGGTATTTGAATCGTGGTTTGGATGGATGGATTGGTCGGTGCATTGTTTGATGGTATCTGCATGTTCTGTCGAGCGAAGTAGGCTTCTACTTGCTTTTGTATGAACGATGCCTGTTGTTGATCCTGTTGTTGTTGCGCTAGGATTTGTGCTTGTTGTTGTGCTTTTTATTGTGCTTGTTGTTGTGCTTGTTGTTGCTCCAACAACACTTGTTGTTGTGATTGTTGTTGTTCCCACAATGCTTGTTGTTGGGTTGCCAATTCTGCTGCTTCTTGCTACTCTTGGTATTGTTTTAGTGCTTGTTGATATGCCTGCACTTGTGCTGCTTGTGCAAGGAGTTGTGCTTGAGCTTGTGCTTGATGTGCTTGATATTGAGATTGTGCTTGAGCTTGCGCTTGCGCTTGTGCTGCTTGTGCTTGTGCGGCTTGTTGCTGTAATAAAAGTTGTGCTTGAGCGACTCTTTGTGCTTGCAATGCTTGCGCAGCTTGGGAGGCTTGTTGTTGTTGTTGTTGTTGCAATAAAGCTTGGGCTTGTTGTGCTTGTTGCGATTGTAATGTGGCTTGTGCAGCTTTGGCAGTTTGAGCGGCTTGTTGCAAAAGCAGCTTGCAATGCTACACCATATTGATTTGATGTGGTGAACGTTGGTGGTGGTGGAGGTGGTGGTGGATTTGGAATGGTATTCGTGAGGGTGGTGTTGATTTTTTGCATGTTGGATAATGGTATTGATGTGATGGGTCCTTGAGAGACCATGCTTTGTGATGTTAAGGGTGCATTTGATGGTGTTGCCATTGCTTGTGTATTTATCGTTTGTTGTTGCGATATCAACGATAAATTTTGTGTGTTTGGTATAATGTTTTGATTGATGGTTGGGATGTAGGTCTGATTGATACTTGGTAGGGGAGGAAGCCCTAGACCAAGGAGTGGTGTAGATGATAATGGCAATGGCGGAAGAGGTGGAAATGTAAGGGGCGTGAGTTATTGTGAAAATGTCGTGGTGTCGAATAAGCCCCCTAGTCCGAACATATCTCCCTCCTCTTGCGAATTTGTGAGAAGGGGTGTTTGAGGTGTTGCGTGAAAAGATGATGATGATGGATCGTGATGGAATGTGAGAGGAACATTCTTGTGCAATGGATTTTCGGGTATGCTTTGTTCCAAGGTGGTTGTGTCCATGTTTTGATTATTAACAAGGGGATGTGATTGAAGAGCATTGAGGAATGTGTTTCCCTTGTTGACATTGGGTTGGGTTGGAGCAAATGATGTTGTGATTTGCGGAATGTTTTGTGTGACGTTTTTGGATGGAGGTGTAGATGAGATGGGGATGGTGGATGAGATTGGGGGAAATGATGTGTCCATGATAGTACTCACATCAAAATCCGAAGGCAACTTGGCCCTTTGTTTTGCTAGTTCAAGCATGTACAATGAAGGGTTGAGTCTCATCATGATGTTGATGATTTTGTGATTCTTTGGATTTTGAAGCATTTTTGCCATTTCCTCGCGAGACATTCTGAAAGTAAGATCCTCTCCCTGGTTCTCTTCTTGCAGATTATGTGATGATGAGAGGGTCAATGGGTTACTTGATTCTACTAGATTCATTTTTGCGTTTGTTTGGCTAAGATCGCTTGAAGCGGGTGTTTCTTTGTTGGCTTCCATACTTTTCTTGTATTGAGATCTCATTTGAACCATAAAACAAGGATCAATCCTTGGGAATATGTGAGATGAATCTCTTGATTCTTCGGATCAATCGTTATTTTATGTCCCAAAGTATAAAGTTTTAGGATGCTTTGAGGATCAAAGGTGATGATATGATGATGATTGTTTAGGATGGATGATATGGATGTTCTTGGCTTTTGATAAATCTTGAGTGAAACACTAGGATTTTAGGACTTGCAGATTTCGGTTTTGATTTTAGGATTTGGTCCTTGATTTTGATTTTGATTTTGATTTTGGATATTTTGAACAAAAAGACCCTAAGATGTTGGATGATGATCTAAGGGATAGCTTTGTCCAAAGGATGATAATTTGAATATGTGTGAGGAGGAGGATGCATCTACCCACACCTATTCAAACAAGATGATTTGTTTCACTAAGCATATGGAGAAGGATTCATCTACATACACTAAGCTAGACAAGATGATTTTGATAACTTTGACTAAGTACATGCAAAATGATGCATCTACACATACCTAGCCAAATGTGTTTTTGACAATGTTCTCAAGGATTTTGTCTCAATGATTTTGATGATGGTTTTGATTTTGCCATAAAGCCTATTATCAAAGATGGTTTCAAGATTTTCCAAAAGGTGATGATGAGGTGGATTTTGTTTTGATGTTTTGATGGATGGATGAAAAAATATTTTGATGTGTTTTGATCCTAAGATGAACTTAAAAGGTACGCTTTGTTTACCTAGATCTAGGTATTGAAGAGCATGCATATGCTTCCTAATGACCTTTGTAACCAAAAAATGATTTCATTTGAACATTCAATTTTGGATTTCCAATCAATGATTTGTGCTTTTGGGATTTTGAAGTCTTCAACACACATGAAAGTTCAGTTTGTTTATCTTTGCTTAATGTCTTTCTTTTACCAAAAAACACTTTCTTCAATTAGGTTTTCAAACTAAGATGTCCTATGTCTTAATTTCTTCAAACCCCACAAGATATGTTATGTGGAAATTTAATGAACTTAAGGCAAAGGGTTTCCCTATTGTTTACTTAAGGAGACAAATTGAGATTTAATCCAATGTTTAGAAACCTCTAAGGATGTGAATCCCAAGGGAAAGCAATAACATATGGATTGAGTCAATGGTATTTGTCTTCAAAAGGGTTTGTTTCCATGATGTTTTCGATCAAGCAATGCATTTTGTAACCCAAGAATAAGTACAATCCTATGGATGTGTAAGACAATATTTGTTGGATTCCCACTTGGACAAGTCCAGCTACGCTTATCTCTAGCGATGGTTAGATGCTTGACCCCACTGGCCCTCCACGACACTCACTTATACGGGGCAGCCAAGCATCAACATCCATGAAACTCCCATGGCATGCTTTCCATCTCTACTAGAAGATTGTAAAAGTGTGGGGTGGCTTCAGAACGACCATTCTTGCACCAACAAATAGATTAAGGATTTTGGAAATTCTAGCACATGGGTTTTAGTAAGGACTTTCCGTTTGTAGGAGTTGACCCAACGTGGCAAGAGTCCCCTTTCGGATCCATCTTGTCGGAGTCAACCACGTGATATTGGAATTTCTTCCAATATCCACATTTATATCTCGGCTGGAAATAATCTTAGCTTTAGAGTGTTACCAGTTGAGTCATTCCCTTGGGTGAGTACTTTTTCCCCAAGGCAGGCCCTCTAGGATAAACAAAAGTGAATGAAGAACAATATTCGTAATTCGATTAATCCTTGTTGGCAACAAGGAGAGAGAATGTACGCAACAAAGTCCCCACTCACACTCGCACAATAGTTTGTTCAATTTTAAACCCAAATCAAAGTGTGGAGGTGATTGCTTTATCTTAACCCAAAGTCATAGAAAAGACCTTTTGATTTTCAAGATCACTATAAAGCATGAGAAAAGCGCATATGTCCTTTTCTAATGACTTTAGTGTAAGTAAGCCCTCACGAAAAACACAACTACACTTGTTCTTTTTAGATCCTAAAAGCAATATGTGAGTTCATTTTAGAGCACCAAATCACAAGTGAAAGACATTTGTTCAATTGTTTAATCCATAAACGAAATCTAGTAGGTTGTTGATCCTAAGATTCTTTTTAAACCTTTTGCAAGAAATAAACAAAAATAATCTTTTTTAAACCCAAATGAAAGCTAGTGTTCTAAAGAAAGAAAAAGATGACAAATTCTTGAAGAAGTGTTAAACAAACACTTAAGTGTTAGAAAACACTTTGATTAGACCTAATATCATCTCCATGCTTCTCCTTCCTTTGTGTTTGGCTTCCAACCTACGAAGTGGAAAAATAATCAGATTTTGGAAAAACACAGAAGTTAAAAAAATAGAAAACAATAGATACATAAATCATGAACCAAAAGCACGTGCTAAAAAATCAAGTTCTCCCTTTTTCTGTCTTCCAGCGTCGCAACTCGTGAAGGCGTCGCTATTTTTTTCTAGTGGTGCTCTTACAGCGCCGCTTACCAGTCAGCGACGCTCTGTGTCGGGACAGAGAGCACAATTGTGTTGCTCTTTTTTCCTAGCATCGCAGTTCTTGAAAGCGTCGGATTTTTAAAATTTTTGAAAACTTGTACAGATTAGCGAGTCTAGCGGCGTAGTTTAAAATTTGAAATTTTTGGCGGGATGAGTCCAGCGGTGCTAAAATAGCGACGCTGACGAGCCTACAGTGCTAAAACAGTGATGTTGATGAGCCCGTGGCGCGAAAACAGCGACACTAATGAGCCCGCGTTGGAATTTCCTGTGTGTGCAGAAAAGCACAGAATTTTCATGAAAATGTTAGAATTTATGACTTCAAGCCCTCCCTCTAGCGCCAAATGTGTGAACCCTTTTCCTAGTACCTGCAAAACAACATGAATAAACGAGTTAGACAAGGATTTGCAAGCTAAAAGAAGGATTCCCCATGAAATCCATTTGCAAACACAAAATAGGAAATAAAATAAGCAAGAACACAATGAAATGATAAAAACTAGATTAAATCCTAATTTAAATAGCAAACACTTGATCCCATGGGGGAATTGGTGCCAATTTGATGTGAAAATTGGCCCTTTCCCAATTCCTATGATGCAAGATTCGAATGTTGAAGAGATTGATCCACTTGGTTGATGAAATGTGAAGACTCCAAGCCAAAATCTGCAAAACCTAACCATGACTCAATGATAATGGATGAAACTCAAGAGATATTTGAGCATAGTAAGTCTACTCAAATTGTGGATCATAAAATGAGGAGAGTAGCTCTTCATTTATAGGATTTCAAGATGGATGAATGCCCAAATTTGAGCAATGTGGGACTAACATTCATCCAATGATATGGTGCCACTTGTCAAGTTATGAATGGATGATGGTTGTGCAAGATTTGGAGTTTGTGCCAATAAATGCCAATATTTGAAATTCAAATTTGTTGAAATGACATGTAAGAGGGAAGGGAAAATTCAATAAATGCCACTTGGCTCAAGGCAAAGGACATGTAAGAGGTTTTAAATGCCTTGTTGGATGTACATGTTGACTTGGAATTTTTGAATTCAATTGAGAGAATATTCCAAAAAGATGCCATGTGAGGAAAATAGAGATTTAATAAATGAATTAAATCTATTTTCATGTGCAACTTGCATTATCTAGAGGATGTGACATGAGATGAAGTTAAATTAATCAAGGGTTTAATTAATTTAACAGGAGATTAGATGATGTGACTTATTTGACTTAGATTTATGGATTTATTTAAATCAGATAAGAGAGGAATATGATAAGAGGCTAATTAAATAAAGATTTTGATTTATTTAATTAAAAGGATGGTGTTAGATTAAATCAAACAAGGTTTTAATTTATTTAATTTAATGGATAGACTTTAGAGATTTAATCAAATAAATTATTATTTAATTAAATAGGGATAATTAGATCAGATGGATTGATTTAATTAACAAGAGAAATGACTCGATTTAGATAAAGTGATTTATTTAACCATGAGAGGATACTGATGAATTTAATCAGATAAGGGGATTTGATTAAATGGTTAGACCGAGGGATGATTTAGGAAGAAATGATGTTAGTATGTCAGGATCCGAATGCACGATGTCAATCAGTATATTTTTAGTGTCTACAGTTAGAACTTAAGGATTTTGAAGTCACCGCCAAGTAAATACTAATGGTTTCATATGACTAAGTTGTGGGGGTAATTTTGATGTTTGAAACTTGTTGAAGTGACTTCATCTAATGATGATATTTCTTGGTATATATCAAGCAAATACTTTGTTAGGATTAATGTGCCATCTACCTTGTAAATCCTATGTCATGTTACATGGTTCCAACATCCTTGGGAAAATATTTTTTAATATTAATTCTCACCATTGTTTGTATTAGATTCATAAGGGGTGATGGGTTCCACTAGCAACTTGGTAAAGGTGACTTGTGGACATAAATATTTAATATTGTTTTCCCCACATGTGGATGCCTAGAATGGGATAATAAAATATAAAGAAAGGACAAATGACTAACTGTTGGTATTCTCCACATGGGAGCTTGGAAAAAGGAAAAATGTCTCTCTTGGTATTCCATCATTTATTGCATTTAATGTAATGTTTGTCTTCCAAGTTTGGGCACCCAAGTTGGAGGGAAAGTATTGGAGCCAAAATCAGTCTCCTTTTGCATTCTAAGTTTGAATTCCAAGGGTTGGGAATGTTTGGAATGAAGGTTCATCTTTGGATGCCATGCTTGGTGCATTAGACCTCTTCACACATCTATAAAATCAACCTATTGGATGTAGGAAATATGGGGTGGTTGAATGTAGAGTTTCATTGCAAGTACAAGAACATATCGAGGCATAAAGAGGTTGTTTGTAGGTGCACAAGTGTTGCCATGTTGGAGGACAAGAGGAGAATGGAAATAGTTTTAAATTATAATCTCATTTATTTGAAGATAATGCATACTTGGCCTCTCTTCTTGGTGTAGTTTTTTCCCACAAGGGTTTGTCTAGTAAATATTGTGTTATGTGATGCTCACGTGTATTTCTAATTTGTGCCTCATTATAGTTATCTTATGGTGATGTTAATATTTATATATTTCTATCATAAGTTAACATAAGGTAGTGTTTATAAGCATGTCATGTTGGCTGATTTTTGGCATCATAAAGAAGACGGATCTAATCATGGTATTTCCATATTAAGGAAACTTAATTTTTAAATTTGCATATAGGTTTCATATTTTCATGTTATTGTAGTCCAAGCCTTGTATCTTATCTATTGAATTCATATTTTGATAGAGATTAGATTTCCCAACAATTGTTATTAGAGCCTATTTATTCTCATCATTTGGTATCTGAGCTGAAGGTGAACTAGGTTCTAAGTATTCCTTTTTTTATTTCTTAGCTTGGAAAGCTTGTGGGAATTTTTTAGAATGAATTAGAGGTTCTTGGAAGGCTTGTGGGATTGCAATGAATGTTTTGTGAGTTAAATTTATTTTGTAGATTTGTGAGATTAAAAGCCATGGATATTATCAATGTGATCAATGTTGGGAATTGGAAGATCATGATTATGGATTTGGTTATGTTTTGGTAACTTGGAGCTCTAGTTTGACAATATGTGTGTATCCTCTTGTTTGGTGGTTTTATTCCTTTATCTCGTGGTCATGTACAGTGAGAAGGTGTTCATGTTCCATGGATAGTGACATCCTGGTCACATGGAGAAACATCCTCGATTTGGACTACACAATTGAGTGCTTATGTTGGGTTCAAGGTTTTAGCCCTTGGTTACATGAAAGAACTAGAAAATAAGCCACTAACCTTTTTGTGAGTTGTGGATCTCATATGCTTTATGTGTTATAAGCTCTTGGTCTTGGTTTTTCCTATCAAGGGTTGTAGTTTACTCTTGTTTCCAGTTGTGGGTTTGTAGATTTGTGATTATTCCATTATTCAAATGACATGTTTGATGTGAATGTTTGGATTTTTAAATAGATTTCAGATTTACAGAGATGGTTTTGCATGTTTTTCATGTTAACTAAAATATGTGGTATGTAAATCTTTGATGAGACTATATTTAGGGTGTTCTGGATGAAGAAAGTTACAGGTTTGTATGGATTCTTATTGATTTATGGTTACTATTATGTGGATTTGATTGGAAAATCAGATCTAGCATTGATCATGATGTTTGACTCTTGGAAATCCACATGCTATACCCGATTATCTATGTTTTACATGATACTGATGTGGGGTTCAATGTAATTTTTAGTTACTTGAGATTGGCGCACTGATTATGTATTTCTCCTTTGATTCCAATAGGGCCATGGAGGATCTTCGGTTAGGAGATGGTTATCATGATAATATGAGAGCTTGGTTACAAGGTTCAATGGGAGCTTTGGCAATGATGTAGATTCATTTTTATCTTCATGTGTTTGGAGATGTTGTTTCTTGATTTAGAATATGATTTTGTAATGTACTATTGATTCTAGATTAGAGTTTTGGCATGATACAAGTTCTCTTGATACCATGAAATATTCATTCAAAGCATATGATATTCTATGAGGATATGTTAGATCATGTTTGTACGGTTCCTAATTTTGTAGTTGGGACTTTGACAATGGTCTTATTTAGTTCTCTTTGGTTTTGAGTATTAATCATTTTTCTTGGAGTTTCATGATCTTGCAGGACTGCATTTGAAGTTGGCATGGATTGATTATGGATGCTCATGGATACTAGGGAGAATTGGGTGAGGCTAAGAGATCTCTTATTTTATGGGATTGTATGTTGAGATGGTTACTCTTTGATGATAATTTCAACAAGAAGACCAAGGAGCCTACACATGGTTATAGATGTGAATTCGTTATGGATTTGAAGAGAAGATTGGCATTGCTTGGTGTTGTGTGCAAAAGACAATATTGTATCCCACTCTTGTTCTACTCGGTAGGTGAATGATGTGAGAGGTATTTCTCGCTTGAATATCAAATGCATTCTTTATTTTGTATCTTGTCTTCTCATATTAGATAGTCTTGAATATAAAAGTTTTGAAGACTTATTAAGAAGAAGATGTGCGATTTATGGATTTTGTTGTTCTCCTTGTTTTTGTCGAGCTATGGATATAGTTCTAAGGATTTATTTGGAGAGGTATAGGACATAGTTTGTGGCTTTAGGAATTTTCCTTTTGTTATGGGAATGTTTGGTTTGTTTGATCTACCTTCGGAATGAGATGTTTACATCTATTTCTATCATGTTTTCATTTGATTTGAATGTTAGATATTGATAACCTTTCAATTTAGGAATGGTGATGGAGATCTTACATTACATAACTTGGTACATGTTAGTGTGGAACAAGGATATGGTTTGATTTGTAGGTTCTCTTTGGTCATGCTATTCTTCCTAGATGTTTGTATTCACATGGTTGAGTGTGAAGAACTTGGGAGAGCTATGGAGACTAATGGTGCTTGAGAGGTATTGCAACATATTTGTTTGTAATATTTGCATATCTTTTTATGTTTCCTAACATTATAAAATAGAGGAGTTAGCCACATCCTCTACATGAAGTATTATAGGTAGACTTGGTATGCCTTGATCTATTTTCAGATTTGACATTACTCATGTAGTGGGAGTTTCTAGATATATGTTTGGTTATCCTCTTTGATATCTTGGTTTCCTAGTTAATAATGTGATGATGATTTTGTATGTTTTATTGGATTTGGATCTATGAGTTATGCAGTTGTGTGGGTTGATCACCCATTTGATTGTAGTGTGATGACTTAGATGTGGATTGTCTATATCCATGAGATTTTTTAGTGTTAATGTAGACTTCTTAGTTGGCCTTGTGTGGCCATTTCTTCATTGGTATGTTGCATTGAGATAGGAGGATTTATGTATAAAGACTTGATTACATTTTTTGGGTCATTATGTTGATAACATGAAGTTCTATATTTGTTTTGTATACCCTAGTTTGAGGTATGGTTAGCTTGGATGAATTATAATTTGTTATGGATGTTATTCTAGCTAGTATGGGTGAGATAACTACTAAGAGCCTTTTTAATTATTTGAATTTGATTCTTGTGTTCATATAAATATTGGTGCAAGTTGTAGTAACAGTTGATATGTTTCACCTTGGCATGTTCATTTTATTCCATAAGTGGCATGTTGGAGGATGTAAGGAGTTTTTTGCTTGATGGTGGTTACCATGGTTGCTTTCACATGCATCTTTTTGGGGCATGAGAGCATAGTGAAGATTCATATGGTACATGTTTGGCTAAGGGATTTTTTCCCCTTGTTTTTTATTCTTATGGATGTATTTACAATGTATGGTGTCAAGTGGGAGAATGTTAGGATTAATGTGCCATCTACCTTGTAAATCCTATGTCGTATTGCATGGTTCCAACATCCTTGGAAAGTGTCTCTAGGAACTTAGGCTGCACTGAGAAAATATTTTTTAATATTAATTCTCACCATTGTTTGTATTACAATCATAAGGGGTGATGGGTTCCACTAGCAACAGTAAAGGTGACTTGTGGACATAAATATTTAATATTGTTTTCCTCACATGTGGACACCTAGAATGGAATAATAAAAGATAAGGAAAGGAAAAATGAGTGATTGTTGGTATTCTCCAAGTGGGAGCTTGGAAAGCGACAACATGTGTCTCTTGGTATTCCATCATATATTGTATTTAAAGTAATGTTTATCTTCCAAGTTTGGGTGCCCAAGTTGGAGGGAAAAAATTGGAGCCAAACCTGGTGTCCTTTTGTATTTTGAGGTGGAGTTCCAAGGGTTGGGGACATTTGGAATGAAGGGTCATCTTTAGGTGCCATGTTTGGTGCATTAGATCTCTTTAAACATCTGTGAAATCAACCTCTTGGATGTAGAAAGTATGATGAACAATCGAATGTAGAGTTTCATTGCAAGTACAAAGATAGGTTGAGGCATAAAAAGGTTGTTCATAGCTGCACAAGTGCTACCATGGTGGAGACAAAGAGGAAATAGTTGTATTGTAGTCTCATTTATTTGAAGATAATACATACTTGGCCT
This sequence comes from Sequoia sempervirens, assembly GCA_007258455.2. Taxonomy (NCBI): domain Eukaryota; kingdom Viridiplantae; phylum Streptophyta; class Pinopsida; order Cupressales; family Cupressaceae; genus Sequoia; species Sequoia sempervirens. Next base: position 65,704,710 of record VDFB02058242.1, read on the forward strand.
CTCTTCTTGGTATTTTTTTTTCCCACAAGGGTTTCTCCACATAAATTATATGTTATGTGATGCTCTTGTGTTTCTAATTTGTGCCTCATTGTTGCTATATTATGGTGATGTTATTCTTTATATATTTATGTTATAAGTTCACATAATTAGTGTTTATAAGCATGTTATGTTGGCTGATTTTTAGCATCATAAAGAAGATGGATCTAATCATGGTATTTAGACAACTTAATTTTTAGATTTACATACAAATTTCAGATTTTCATGTTGTTTTAGTCAAAGCCTTGTATCTCATCCATTGAATTCATATTTGGATAGAGATTGAATTTCCCAAGAATTATTATTAGATCTTGTTTATTCTCATCGTACTTAAGGGGTCTCAAATTATTAAAACTTTAATTTTTGTGATAAAAAGAACATTTGTCTCATGCTATTTTATTATATTTAGTTTGCAATTTTTCAATAATTGTGTTTTAACATCTTTAGTGCTTTGAATCAAAGTTTCAATAAAATAATTAAGATGATTTATCCAACCAATTGTTTAAAAAGACACCAAATGATATATCACATATATCCTTTCCTCTTGTTACACTACTTGCCTATCCTACCTTGTGAAGCAATTGAGTTGTGTGTGTATTTTTTTCATTGTATTAATGTTAGAAATAACCATAATCAAAGAGACCACTTTATAATACACGATACTTATGAAACATTAAATGATCCTTCTAATTGTTAAAAATGACGAACCCTTTGAAATAGTTTGTCTACATATTTTTTATCAATCAAATAAATAATATTTAAAGGAGGAAGAAAAGAATCAAAGAAACCTTTTGTAATATATATTTAATATATGCTATCCATGAACCCTAATAAGACCCTTCTACTTGCTAAAAATAGTGAACCCTTTAAAATAGTTGTGCATGTTTTTTATGTTTTTATCAATTAAAGAGATGATTATATAAAAGAAGAAAAATAATTAATATAGCATAAATATATAATAATAAAATTATGAGGTTGAAATAATAGATATGTTTATGTATATGTATTTGATAAATTGATTTATAATACTATGTTAATTAATATAAATAAAAAATAAATCTTTTAATTTATAATAAGTCATTTCATATACTTAATTGAAATTTAAAATATTATCTAGATTAAAATCAGATCTTATAAAACCTTTAAAAATCTTTAAGAAATATATATATTAAATTTTAAAAGTATATATATATAAACCAATTATAGCTAAATGAATCATAACCAAACATAATGAACACAAAAAAGAATCCTAACTTAACCAAGACTATGACTAATTTATGGAAAGTCTTCTAAAGGAGATAAATTTGTTTAGAAAAGAAAGATGTTGGAAATTAATAATGTGGGAAAATAATATTTTGATTTGTACTTAAATTTTGATTATGTCTATTATAAAATTTTAATTTTTTAAAGTTTATTTGTATCATTTGAAATGATTTATGTAGAAATTATGAAAGTATTTTAACTCATTCATAATAATCTTTTGTTATATAATTTTGATTAAATTAATTTTAGGTATTTTAAAGGATTTTTTTTTTAATAGTCTCATTTGTAAGTGATTTTGGTATGAGATTGATTATTTAAAGTCATATTAGTATTTTTTCATTTATTTGAATATTTTTTATAATTTATAATCTTGTACTCGTTAAATTTGAAAGTTTATCCCAGATTTATTCAATGGGATTTTCTCAATCTTAGGAACCCTTTTCCTTTTGTACAACTATCCCTTGCATCTCCAAAATATAAGGACTTTACTTAAGAACTTTTGTCTTTGTTACCAAGGTTCATACTACTCTTGAAATTCCATCAAGTAGAATTCATCAAAAAATTTATGTCCCTTAGTACTATTAGAAAAATGGTGTTTAATGCATCTTAGAAAATTTTTCCTTTTGTGTAGCTATCTGTCACATCCCCAAAATTTTGAAACACCTTATATTGGAATAATTTTACTTAAGGATTTTTGTCCTTGTTACCAAATTCTTTGCTACTCTTGAAAACCCACCAAGTTTTAAGTCATCAAAATTTGCATGCCCCTTAGTGTCATTTAAAAAATATCCAAAGTGTTGGCACATGCCCTAAAAATGAAAAAAAATCCAAGTCTTGCACCCTCTTTGTTGCTTAGTCCTAATTTACTCATCATTGATATTCAGTTAGAGAATTCCTTCAATGGATCCCCTTGGTCAATTTTTACTTAGTGTTGTGCTTTGTCTCCCCTTATGTTTTTGTCATGAACCCAAGTTTCAAAAATATCCAAAACATTTCTAAAAATATCCAAAATTTTGAAACAACTTATATTGGAAGACTTTTACTTAAGGATTTTTGTCTTTGTTACCAAATTCCCTGCTACTCTTGAAAATCCACCAAGATATAAGTCATCAAAATTCTCATGCCCCTTAGTGCCATTCAAAAAATATCCAAAGTGTTGGAATGTGCCCTAAAAATGAAAAATATACAAGTCTCGCACCCTCTTTGTTGTTTAGTCCTACTTTACTCATCATTGATATTCAATTAGAGAATTCTTTCAATGGATCCCCTTGGTCAATTTTTACTTAGTGTTATGCTTTGTCTCCCCGCATGGCTTTGTCATGAGTCAAATTCCTTCCTTAGGTGGGGTTTTGAGAATTCCCTTATCTTGGTACTTTTTCCTCAAGTTACCCATTCCCTAAACCCCTACCTTATTTTTTCCACTAGAGTTTGAGTTTCCTCATACTTCAACCCTTGATTCATTGTGCCATTGTGCTTCCTATTTTATTTCTCCTCACATTATTCATCTTTTTCTGCTTTAATTTTTCACACATTCATGATTCCCTTTTTTGTATCCCATGAAATTTTATGGTCTCTTTACTCATCTATGTCTCCTCTAATTCCTTAAACTCTTGATCCTTGATTCCCAATAACCTTCTAGTTGTTCAAATTTGAGCCTTCAGGGATTTACATAACTTTGAACAACATATATACTATAAACCCTAAGTCCAACCCTCAACATCCTCTTGCATGTCGTATGTTCAACTCTGATGTCCCAACATACATTACCCTCTTGTGGACTTGAGAAATATTTCTTGCCTTTGTATTGGAAGACTTGATCATTGTAAGTATTGATCTCTACTATATGATGTGTTTGTGAAATTTCCCATGTCATCATGCTTCAAGGATGTTGTATCATATAACCCCAAAACTCAATAGACTTTCAAGTCTTCCTTTTCCTTGATTGAGTGATACTGAGTAGCCTAGATTATTGACCCTTGCTTTCCTTTTAAAATCCATTTGTAGAACCTTATACTTTTTTATTGCTCACTCCTAGATGACACTCAATATCCAATTTTCCTAACTCCTAATCTTCGATCCCTTGTTTCTTGTGGGTCTTTGGGGTTTTTAATGACAACTTACCTCTTATAAAATATTCCACCGGGATCTTACTCCTCATTGTCTTGTTGTTCTTCCTTCTTGGGCTTGAAAACCTTTTCCTTCCCCTACACTTTGCACCCCTACATCTTAACCACCAATTCCATGGTCCCCTCTTATATTCATGCATATTTTAGGTATTAAAAACCCCTAAATCACATCATTCAAATGCACATACCACCTACCTCCATGTACTTCTCATAATGCCATTAGTGCCCATAATGTCATTGGTCAACTCAAGGGGAATAATCCAATTGCAAAGCAATGTGAAGATGATGAAAATATGTATGGTAATTTTGAACACTATAATTAAAAATCATAACATTTGTAGGTCTATAAATAGGTATGGGACTACTTAATTGAGCATGAAAATAATTTTTTTCTACCTTAGAATGTCAACAAAACATATTCAAGGAAGATTTTATTATAGAGAGGTGTGTTGGTGCATTCAATGATTTGACTTGTATAAAACCCCCACAAACCCCATCTAGGTAGATGAATGCAATGTAATTTGAATTATATAAATTAAAGGATGGAATATGTAAAAAGGTTGGTTATTCTAGTCTATTGTTGACTACATGGGTATTAGGTCATTTTAAGGTTGAACAATATTTGTAGGCCTAGTTTGCAAGTGACAAGGTCACATGTACATCATAAGAAGGGTTTCAAAAGAATCTATGTATGCAATTTAATGTCTCCATGGAAAATTTTAACGATTCAATATTTTTTTTAACTTAGTTGTGACTTTCTCTTGCCATATTTGTTGGTATGAATGTAATTTGAGTTAGATGAGTGTGTGAATTTTTAAAGCATTACAATTATTTTTAATTTTCCTCCTTTCATTTCATGTGGATTATTTTAGGATTTGATATGAATTACTAAGGATGATTGGATGCATAAAGATTTATCATTCATGTATGTATGCAAGTATAGTTCTATATGTGATCTGCAAGTATGCTCTTTTCCTCCTTTTATCTTGTGACTATTACCCATGAGAGTAAGCTCCCATCTTGAATGGTGAATTATCAAACATATTCACATATTAATATACTACCTCATTAGTGTAATTTTAGGGTTAGGAATCATTACACTCATATGTTCCATTGATACAACTAATGTCACATTTCATATAAGATAAAATTGGTAAACATTGGATAAACTTACGAGTATGATATCATTCTAGTAAATGTGTATGATTGGAATAAGGTAAATCCATTCATGGGAACACACATATTTATTTTATCTTTCGAAACATGTATAATAATGTTTTTTTTTGTATTGGATTAAAAATTGTATAATAATGTTATTATCAACTCAATAAGAGTTCTTACAAGAAACTAATGTGCACTAATCTTAGTGACAATATTTTGGGCCTATCACATATTGGGCATAGTTGTTGATTATTTTAGTATTATTTTATCATTAAACTTTAAAATTGTCTTTTTAAGGTGTATACATCCAAAATTTAACACTAATTTCCTTCATACTAGCTTTCTCATAATTTAATTTTAATTATTTAATTAATTGCCTTCATCATTCATCATCAATCAATTCCATTCCTCTCATAAGGTTAATTAAATAACCCTAGTTCCTAATTTCTCTAACCTAATCCATAAATTAAATCATGATTGGCTAGACGATTAAGCCAATTAATTCCTCTTAATATTTCCTCCATTTATTATTTCCACATCATCATCAATCCTTAGTATTTTATTCCTAGCCATTAAATCCATCTACATGGATTAAAATATTTATTGTTCTCTTCTTTCCATGTGTCTCCAATCTTCCCCAAGATCCCATATGTGTGAGCATGCTAACTCATCCCACTCTTTTCTCACACATGTGTGAGCATGCCATATTGGATGAATCTTTAACTTGTACCTCAATCCACTTCAAGATTCTAAATGTGTGAGCATGCTAACTTGAAGACATGCCAATCCTCCACCCCACCCCTTGACCTTTAAATCATCTCAACCTCAAATGCTCACACATGTGTGAGCATATCCCCCACACATTCCACCTTTCTCACACATGTGTGAGCATTTCTACCCTTCCACCTCTTGGGACACATATATTCTTCACATTAATCCTCCTCTTCCCTCTTGTGACACTTGTCACATGACTACAATTTCAATCTATGCCTCCATTCTCCTTAAGTCCTATCCCTACATCAACTTTAAATCTTGGCCCTCCCTTTTCCTCTTGATAAATATATTTAATGAGATGCCTCCCCTCCCATTTCATAACATACTTTCATGCTAATAAATTTGTAATTTTATTTTTGTGAGCTAATAATCTAATCATACCTTTATATTGTCAAACTACTTGCATAACTACAAGGAACATCCATATCTCTACAATGTCACTTATCCAAAAAATAATGATGAAGGTATAATGTGTTATTTAATCTTAATTGGTGCCTTCATTTTTTATCTTTATTGATTTTCTCTAACATAAATGTCAATCTTTTATTTGAGCCATGTATTATTTTATGTTGCTAATCCATTTGTTTGAGCTTATTTTGAAGGTGCACATAATGATACCCCATGGAATACACTCCTAGGTCTAACTAAGCCCAAAGTGAAGGAGATGTTACTCTCAACTCATTGGTCCATCCATGCCACTATCTAATCATAAGCCTTGTATGTTACCTTGTTTTTGATACGGTAAGCAACATTTATAGGGTGTTGTACCCTTTACATGAAGAGTAACAAGGGAAAAAAAATCAAGTCCAAAAAACATTAACAAATAAGCCAAAAAACATACATAGTGGACCAGCAACCGATAGACACACAACGCAACAACAGTAGATTAATTGGCATTTTCCCAGTTCTGAGAAAGGAGATTAACAACATCATCCCCCACCCATTCAGGACCTTCTTTGACATTCTTCTTGTCCATTTTGTCCTTCATCACAATAGAGAGGGTGTTGGTAACACAATGGACTAACTTGACCGTGAAATGGGTCAAGCCACTAAATTTCTTGTCCATCTTTCCCATTCTTTCCTACAGCACACGAAGCTCCTCCCCATAATCCATAGTCTTCTCTATATTAACTCACTCCACATCCAGAGGGTCTGAGGACTGGGAAGTTGAGTTCTCCTTATGCACTTTGCTGAAATCCAAAATGGTGTGGGGTCCTCCAACATACTCCTCCTCATCCCTACAACCTTTGCTATCAGACCGCTCCTCATCTGTTTGCAAGTCATTAACCTGCACTTTCTTGTTATTTTTAGCCAACCTACCAGACCTCCTGATGATGGGATTATTGCCACCAATCTCCACCATAGCAGTGACCATAGTGTCCCCCTTGGAGTCCCTACCCACAACATTCTTTCCTTTGTTGTCCATGGCTGGAGGCTCCATCAAACCCTTCCCCTCATCCTTAACTTTCTTTTTAGAGGTAGGTTTGCTAACGGACCTGGCAGGGGCTGACTTAAGCTCACAGAGACTAGCCATAGCACTAGTCTGGGCAATCCTCGCACTCCCCTTACACTTCTTGGCAGTAGGTTTAGGCTTATGAGTTTTAGCGGTGACTAGAGGGGTTTTTCTGATGGGACCTTTAGATTCAGCTGGGGAGATATTGGCCATAACAGGGGATTCAATTTCCTCAACACAGACAACAAAAATGGGTTTGGGTGGGCATAACGCAAGATGGAAGCAGTGGAGCCTCAGAATGAGGCCCTAGTGGAGCAACAAGGGAGGAGTATCCTCAAGGTTTTGGCCAGCCGCCTCTATGCACTTCTCAACAAAGATTTCTAAGTCCTTAAGTAAGAAAAAAGGAAAGCTTAACATAATTTTGTGTCAGAGGTGATTTAAAAGAGGGAAGTGATAGAAATAGTAGGTTTTGTATCTACCTTCAAGGGTCACGTACTTCATGACGGTGAGGTAGACCTGGTCCCAAGGCTACGGGAGAGCTTCTCTTTCAAACCCCGATTGGTTACGAACCGATTTCTCATTACCCATAAAGAAGGCATTTAGACTTTTCTTATCTTGGGCCTTAGTATGCTTCGGGTACTTCTTACCATTACACAACAGCCCCATCACTTACGCAATCACCTCCTCATTCACTTCGAAGGAAATACCACCCATTGTAACCCTTCTATCTTTCCATGAATTCACAAATTGTGCAGATAAGCTAGGGTTATGACCCACCAAACTTTCCATCAGAGGCACCAACCCACCCTCAACGCAAATATGCCACACCAACGGATCCTTGCGAAATTCGCCACAGTTGTCAGGCTCCATTCTCACCCTATTTCCAGCCATGTTGCTTTGCACACATAATAACCAAAAAACCTATGAGAGCAAAAGGTTAGAGGAATTGGTTAAGAGATAGGTCACCTACACACTTAAGATTTTAAGCCAAATGATGCAGCCTTGGGTAATCAAAACAATGTACAGAACACACACTTGAGGAGTTAAATCCCTAAAGGCAATCTTGGCGATCTCATTAATGCAAATCTTCAAACACTTGCGGCTAGGTAAGCAAGACATGATGGGAATCGAAGGTTTTCCTTCCACATCATTTTTACACAAATACCAATGCAAGATGGTCGCGGGTCCAAATTTAGTTAAACCTAAGATACTGGCCTTTAGTAAAGGAGGCAAATTAGTGAAAAGGATAGGACCAATCAAAAACTTCACCTTGTAATTATTCATCACATAAAAATTAAAATAAAAAAATATTCAAGGATATACAAGAGCTTAGCGCAATCCCCAAAAAGAGATTACATAAGGCACGACCCAACTTGGCCTTAATCATAAAGTACTCTCCATAATTCCTCATGATGACCTTTTTAAAAATGGGCTAGGCCCCATTATTCAAATTTTTCCACTTGTAGGACACCTTAGCATTCACACCCTTCCACATAGCCCATAAGACAAGAATGTCGACCCCCCATAAGGCCCATAAAATCGTATAATTAGATATTATCATGGATTAAATAAGGGCCTTGCTCCTTAAGGATTAAACCTTGAATACCTGGCGGTAGGTTCCCCAAATTATGCTAGCACTTAGAAACTTTCTAATGGGTGCCAAAGTTAGCTAAAGCATCAACCACTTGATTACCCTCCCAATAACTGTGGGTAGTCATCGTCAAATTCAACTTAGACACAAAAAGCTTTATGTCTAATAAAATGTCTTTAGTACTCCACCCTAGTAATCTGCCAAAGTTAACAACACCAATGATAAAATTAGAATCACCTTCTATATGTAGATTCTCAATCCCCATGGTAACAACTAACTGGATGCCCTTTAGCAGTGCTCTAGCTTCCACAATCATAGAAGATTGGATACCAATCCCCCCAAAGTAACCAGCCACGAAATTACCCTTGCAGTCTCTAATAACACCTCTTATGCTAGCTCTGCCTGGGTTGCCTTTGTCCACCCCATCAAAATTAAGTTTATACCAACCACGGTCCAGAGGTTTCCAGATAGTGTCCCTTCTAGCCAGGGATCTAGAGTTGTCATAGGAATTGACATCAAGGTTTTGATGCCAAGCTTTGACCATAATAATTTCCCTCTCAGTCGGACCTTTATCCGGGATTTTCCCTTTAAAAAGTGAAAAATTTTCTGCGATGAGCTAAGAACCAACACCAAATGCCTCCTTTAGGCTCATCTCAATATTCTTGAAAATCCTATTATTCCTCTCTTTCCACAAGCACCAACAGATAATGGGGGGGACTTGGTTCCTAATCTCACAAGGTAAGGGGTGGATGAAGGGTCCAAACCAGCTCAAGATAAAGGATTTAATTTCCTTACACATAGTCCACTGAATTCCCAAACACTCTAAAGCCAGCTCCCACACACCAACAACAAATGAATAGTGTAGCAGCAAGTGATCCACTGATTCTTCATTGCACTTGCATAACAAGCACTTGTTGGGTATCTAGAATCCCCTTTTCCTCAAATTGTCCTGAGTGAGAATCATATTATGGCAGACAATCCACTAGAAGAAGTTTATTTTCGGTATCATGTGTTTGCTCCAAACCCTCTTCGAAAGATCAAGGACCACACTCTGGTCCGTCAGCAAATTGTAAGTCGTTTTAATTGAAAGATCACCTTGTTTGTCGTGAGTCCAGAAGAATTCATCCACCATGTTGGTTGATGATAATCTAGCAAGGGAGAGCAACTCCTGCAAGGACTTGGAAAGGAGGCTCAGTGTAGGGGATAAAGGGCAGCAAAGATTCAGATCATTCCACTTCCTAGCCCCTTGTAGGCCAAGGATATAATCTCTAATGTAAACACCAAAGAAACGTTGTGCCGACCTCATTAGATTCCTAAATTCAGAATGTTCCAGAGGGGTATCAAGTAACCAAGGGTCCCCCAAAATCTGATATTATTACCATTTCCAATCTTCCATTTCATCCCTGTCCTAAGCAACCCCTCCAGACTACAAATGTTCCTCCAGGCCAAGGAACCCAAAGGATGATCTTCAAAGAGATAGTCAATCAAAGGTCTATTTTGAAGGTACTTAGCATTCATAATCTTGCACTAATCTTTCCTATTTCTCAGTTGGTCCCAACCCACTTTGGCTATCAAAGCCTTATTGGTACTAGAGATAATCATTATCCCAAGACCACCATAATGTTTAGGTTGACAAACTTTATCCCATTTAACCAGTGCAAATTTCTTCCTTTCCTCGGTCCCCAACCAAAGGAAATTCCTTTGAATTTTCTCAAACTTCTTAGCAATATATCCGGGGATCTTGAAAATGGAAAGGAAGTAAACAGGGATACCTTGAAGAGTAGCATATAGGAGTTGCAATTTGTGAGCATGACTGAGGATGGAACCTTTCCATCCTACCAACTTCCTTTGGATCCTTTCAAGGACCAAATTCCAGAAGTCAGGAGTGACTTCCTTGACAGTAAGGGGTAAACCAAGATATACCGAAGGAAGAGAGCCACTCATACAACCCAGAACAATAGTCACCCGAGCTTGTAGGTTAGGAGTGTTGTTGAAGAAATAAATCATACTTTTATTATAGTTAATACACTACCCAGAGCAAGCAAGATAGTTGTTGAGACAAGTTTTCCATTTCCTGGCTTCAATCACAGAGGCTTTCCCAAATAGGAAGGTATCATCCACAAATTGTTGGATAACAATAGGATCCAAAGAAGAGGCAACCTTAATTCCCTTAATAGACCCTTCCGATAGCAGATTAGAAAATTTTCTGCTCAATACATCTACAATCATGATAAATAAATAGGGTGAAAGAGGATCTCCTTGTTTGATACCTCTCCCAGCATTAAAGAAGCCAAAAGGAGTCCCATTAACCAGAACAAAGTACTTCACTGTAGTTATGCATTCCATTATGAGTTTGACCACAGATTGGTCAAACCCAAACTTAGCTAAGACTTTAGGGATAAAGTCCCAAATCACCTTATCATAAGCTTTTGAAATATCTAATTTAAGGGTCATACTAGCATTATTGCATCTATCCATGGAGTGGAGTAATTCATGAGTGGTTATAGTAGCATCCAAGATATGACAACTAGGCACAAACCCTTTTTGAGTGGGGATGATTAATTTATCAAGGAGATGTTTGATACGGTTCACTAGGATTTTAGAGAGGATTTTATAAAAGGTATTGCAGAGGCTGATGGGTCTAAAATCAGTCATAGATTGGGGATCATCAATCTTGGGAATTAAAGCTATAAAGGTGTGGTTCAGTTGTTTGAGAATATTACTAGATTTGAAGAAATCACGAGCAACTAAGACAAGGTCCCCATCAACAATCTCCCAAAAGATCTGAAAGAATGTCGGGGGAAACCCATATGGGCCCGGTGCTTTATAAGCCCCCATACTGAAAGTATCCAATCTAACCTCCTCAGGAGTGACAACACTAAGAATGCTAAGGTTATCATTCTAGGAAATGATGGTTGGGAGAGGTTCCAACAATAGATTGTCCAAATCTAGATTAGGAGCCTCAACAAGGGCCAAATAAGCCTTCTGGAAATAGTCTACAGCCAAAAGACTGATCTGGGTGGGTGTATTGACCACAATCCCCTGCTCATTATGAGTTTAGTTATCTGATTCCTTTTCTTGTGTTTTAGGGCAAACACATGAAAAAAGGAGGTATTCATGTCTCCTTCTTTCATCCATTGAACTCTAGATTTATGTTTCCAGAAAATTTCCTCTTTCCTTAGGATTTGTTCCCACTCCCTTCAGTTCTCTCTTTCCTGGTTGTAGGTTAGCAATCTAACATCCCCATCCTCCATTTTCTTTTGGATAGTTTTCAATTTATCCCCTACAACTCTTTTTTTTTTGAAAAACATCCCCAAAAACTCTTTTGTTCCAACCTTTCACCATACATTTGATATGTTTAAGTTTAAAAAAGATCCTGAACATGGGGGAGCCACGAACATGAATATTCCACCATTCAAAAACTTTATTCTTGAAGTCAGGGTGGGAATTCCACATTATCTCAAACTGTAAGGGGAATTGTCCAACAACAAAAAGGTCATTTGAGACCAACAATAGAGAATTGTGATAAGAGACCGTCCTGGGTAGAGCCAAAAGATTGGCACTGAGTAGGGTTGTCCAGTTGCTAGAGCAAAGGAATCTATCTAATCTAACTTGAATTAAGCCCTCCCCAAGATGCCTATTGGTCCAAGTGAAAGCTTGGCCCAATAAGCCTATGTCAATCAGGCTAGTAGAACTCAGAAAGTTCGCCAGATCAGCCATGCTATCAGAATAATCCACCAGACCACCACTTTTCTCCGAAGGATATAAGGGGGAGTTGAAGTCCCCAACCACTAGCTAGCAAGACCCCCTATTATTTTTTAACCAATCAAAGAGATCCTGCCACAAGGCATTTCTAGCATTTCTCTGGTTGGGAGCATAGACATTGATAAGCGACCAAGAGCCACCTAGGTAAGAAAATAAGACTCCCATACTACTTCGGTAGCAGAATAGTTCAAAGCCATTAATTCTAGAGGGGTTCCATAACACAACAAGACCACTCGACGCCCCCTCAGCATCACTATAGGAGTAAAGGGCACCCAACCATAAATATTTAGCAATATTATCAAAATTTTCTTTCTTCATTTTGGTTTCTTATAATAGTAAAACATCAATCTTATGTTTTAACACATAGTTCTTCAGTGCAAGATGTTTATGAGAGTTGTTCAACCCTTGCACATTCCAGGACATGACCTTCATTTTTTACCCTTCTTGGAGGACACTTCCAATGTCCTCTATTTACCAATGGCTATATCATTTGTTGTCTCTCTCAGCCTAGTTTGTTGATGGATGGGCCTTCCCAGTTTGGAGTATACTCCCACATCCACCTTCTTTTTCTCCCTTTTTTCTTTGGGTTTAACCAAGTTTCCTCTTCTATGAATTTCTCTTGATTCAAAACCTCTGAATTAAAAATTGTCTCCTCTTTAATTCTAGTAACCACTTCCTCCTAAATTTCACCCTCTTCACCCATGGTCTCATTGGTCCTAGCAGACATAGATCCCACCTCCATCAGGGAGCCACCTAAAAACATCCCCCCCAAAATCCTGGTCAAAGGATAAAGCACCAACATCCATAACCTTATCAACAACCAAATTCTCAGCCAGAGCAAGAACATAAAGGCTCACAGCTGAATCCACACTTGAAATCTCCATCCCACTAGGAGGATCCCCAGAGATCTAGGGTTCAACCAAGACTGGCGAGACAAACTTGGCTAGAGAGTCAACATCTTTCAAAATGTCATTTCCCAAAGGAAGTTGAGTATCAATAGCAGAGTCCCTCAGGTTAGGCCCCTGATTAAAAGAAGATTTGTAGTCAAAGATAAGGTGGCTAGGTTTAGCACACTTCTGACAATAAACTACAACATTCTCATAGCAGACTGGTTGAACCCAGGTACCAAATTTAGAGCATAGCTTCACAGAATTAGGAACTGTCTTATTCACACCTATATTAACACAAAAGTGGGCAAACACTAACCTAGATTTGGACCTAGTAATGGAATCCGAAGTAATAAATTGGGCCAAGGAATCCCCAATGCTTTTGAAGATGGATTCATCACAATATTCCAAGGGAAACCCAGGTAGGCAAACCTAGACCGACGTTGATTTATTTAGATCCACAGCAAGGTCAAAACTCGGCTTCCAGCGACATAAGGCCAAACTGTGCTTCCCATACACCCATGACCCAAAAGAGAGGACCGCAACCAAGTTATCTGAAGCTATGAATTTGAAAAGGAAGAGACCACTTGACATTGCACAAATGTCCACACTTCCTTTGAGATGCCATTTAGCAGTAGCCAATCTTTGGACCATATCCACAGAAGGTCGGAAGGAGAGAAAATGACCCACCACCACATTCTCCATTGAGCAAAGAATCCTATCACTGATTGTATCAGAGATAGTGAAATCCATTCATGTGACAATTACTTCCTTTTTAGTGCGAGGGGAGGGGCTCTTAATACTTTGATTACCATTGGTCAGCACATCCTTCCAACCTTTAACCTCCGGAAGGACCTCGACCACCGACACTTCCACACCAAACAAAACCAAAATCACAGGTGACCCGGATTGACCTGGAATCAAAGGAACAAACTCTCCAAGTGTGGATCCCGAGGGACACGAGTTTTCATGTGGTAGGGTGAGACTCGGGTCAGGAGGGGATAGAGGGGGACCGTGGGGTACCCCTAGCCGTAGAATCCACCATGCACACAGGTTGTTCAAACGCAAACGAAGGAGAGAGGAGCGGAAAAAATGTTTATACTATTGTATATATGTTACCTTGTTGACATTATCCTTGGCCTTAGGTTTTAAAGTCAATCTTTAGGATATGTGGGAATACATGTCCAAGAGACAAAAAAATATGACACCATTATTGGAGGGGATTTTATCTTAGTTTGTATATTTCAAACCTCAACAACTTAAATTTTTATAACTATATTATTTTGTTACGTGCAACTATATCATTTTATTATTCTATTGAGTATATCAACTCTTGGTTAATATATTGATCAGTTTAAGGAATATTTTATCTTCCTTAGTGAACAAAGGAGACTCATGTTGAATTGAACATGTTGGCACCCCAAAATTTTGTGTTCTATTTTGTGCCTTCGTCATATTTTCCCAAGTATAAAATGAATATGAGATAATAGGGAGATTATATAATTTTATTATAGTCATGAGATAAACATTTATGAATAAAGATAAAATTAACTAGATATGAAAATAAAATTGTCTTCGATACTTAGAAGAATCCTAGGAAGGATTGGACTTGTGCTTATCTGTTAGCCCAAAACCTGAGGGAGAGTATAAGATTCTTGATTATGTAACTTTTAGAGACCCTTGGTACAATGTTATATGCACATTGTGAAATCCCCTATGACTTAGGACCTGGATTGGTCTTAATGAATCTAAGACTCTAGACAAAGCAATTTATCATTTCTTGTCCCTATAGGCTTGTATGACCAATATTATTTCCTATCATATACCAGATAGAGGTTTGGACCATTTGATCAATTGTGATGATGGTTTTGTATGAACAAACATGCCCAAAGGATAGAAAATCTTGAATTGACTATATTATCATGTATTGGCTATTATCAATTCCTAAGTATGTATATTGAATTAATGATATAAATAAGTTGTAAAGAACTATATTTTTATTAAATCAACACAAAGTTAAAGAAAGATAAAATTTTAAAATTTCCTATTAAAAACCTACTCAAATCATCACAATGATGGAAAGAAGGATCCAATAGTAGACCAATATCTCTATCCATTTGATACATATCTATATTCATATTCTTATATTCTATATACATATATGAATCATGTTTCTTGCATGAACTATCTATGACTATTGCTTCTTTTTCCTCACCATTCAGGTAATATTGGGGCTATCTTATTGCCTTCAAATCCATGTGCTTAGACACTCACATATTGATATATTATTTCTTAATTTTCACATGATGTTATTTATGACACTTGTTCATAATTATTGAGATTTACACTTGATGATATATTTTAGATGCGCTTTTTATCCTCTCCATGGATTCTTTCCATCCATTATATGCAACCAATTGGATAAGGCATCTATTACCACTAATTTTCCTCAATGTTTATGATTTTAGAGAAAAATTTGTCATATACAACTTCATACCACTAGGTCTCATTTCTTTACAAATTCATGTTCTTTTACAAGCTTCATGTCACTTAATGGCTCCGTGCTACCCATGATGGCTCCCTTGCATCTTGACTTCATGTTGTTTGTTTCTCTTTCTCTTTTTTATTTTTATTAATTGGCATTAGCTAAGTAATTTGTATTTATATTTATTTAAATTGAATGATATAGGCTTTATAATTTTTGTCTTTTACAAATTTCAAGATGGAGTGCTCATTGCGAGGAGTATGCATGAAATCATGATCCTTATATATTCTATTATAATTTTTTGAACATTCTCTTTCATGTTGGTTGTTTATTTTACTTTAACATGCATTTTTAAAATAGTCCACATGCAAGTCAAAGTGGGGGGAAATGTGATGGTGAAAAATGTACACCTAGCACATTTACCCTTCATTTTGAGCTCACCTTGATTTGTTTTTCTTGATTGAAATGACTAACACACAAATGACATTATTTTTTATAAAATAGTAAATTATTGAAACTTTAACTTATATTGACTTCATACATTCCAAGGGCCTAAACTTGATGTACATATTACCCATGAATTACCTTGGGTTGATTCTACGGGTGTAGAAATAAACCCAATTGAAATTCACCGAAATACATTTGACCCTTCAACTTTACAATTTAAATCTTAAAAAGGGCCCTAGATGACATCTTTTAAGGTAGTTATTAATCATTGAATTTCAATGGTCCCTAAAATTTGAAATTTAAATTTTAAAATGGGAGCTCCAGTTGACCCCTTTGGACAACTAGTTGTTACTTGAATAGAAATTATTCAAATTGCATGTTAGGGTATTATTCAAAAGGATAAAATTTGATTCAATATGATCATCTTCTAAGAAACCATAGAGGATTTCCACCACACGTTATATTATCATAATCAAAGAATGACATTAACATGACATCAACAATTACAAATGACTCAATATATTGCATGATTGCTTGCAATGTCTTTGACCTTGTCCAAACTATTGAATTGGGTCTAAAGGATTGACATAAGGAGAAGAACCTCACTTAGAAATTTCTCAAAGTTGTTAATTAACAATGTGAGTTTTTTTTTTGTCTAAATATTAAGAAAAAATAAAAATAAAATCCTAAATTTTGACAATTTAAATATATGGGCATAAAATCATTTTTGTGGCTATGGAAATGAACCAAAGAATAATAAAATAAATTTATCACTTCAAGGAATATAATTTATCCTATTTATGAGCACTAATACATAAGCAAACCATAAAATACCATTTATGATGTGTGCAGGTTTTTATTTTCCTAATGTATATTTATTTTCCTATTATCTATTTTTTTCTCATACTTTTTAATTAAGCTTGCTTTGGTATAAAGTAAGTATTAGTGTGAGTGATGTGAAGTATTAATATCTTCCATGGGAGTTATATTTACTATTATTATTGAACACTTATGGTGTACTCTCACTATTGATTGTATTTTTCACCTCCCCCTTCTCACCTAGTTTACATATATTCACTCTCCTGGCTTGTTTTAGATCACTTTTGCATCTTGTACCTTCATTATGTTATGCTTTCATAGTGCTATTTTTTTCTTGAGCATTTGTATTACTCTTTTAGAGACTAATTATATAATATTATTTTAATTTTATTAATCATCTACATTTATATTTTAGTATTAAACCAAGGCACGAAATAAATATTCATTCTCATAATAAGATAATTTACAAGTACATTGCATGTTTGCATCAACATCTAGAGGGAATTCTTTGCATGATTAAATCATTTCGAGGAAACTCCCCAAAGGTTTTCCTAAACATTGCTAGTTAGACATAACATATTCCAACCATCCAGAGAAATTGAAAACTAAGTATAGAGTTCAATAAAGATTGGATCCACACACTAAAGTTTATATCTGCGAACTCAAGTTAGATCCCTAACTAACACAACTCACTCTTGCAATTGCAAAAGTAACCCACAATGACAACAAAAATTATAAGTTCTAAAACATTCATTTAATCAATCTTGACTTTTTTAACATATTGATAAATGAATTACATCCATCTATCTCAAGATATCTGCATTAAAATTTTAAGTCCCTTTATTTTGTGTAGTCAGTTTTCACATTTATTCTAACACTTATTCTCCAACTAATTTCTGATACCAACTTTATGACAAGATTAAAAAAAACTAGCTATTGGTATATGTTAAAACTATCAATTTCTCTCTCTCTCCTAGAAAAGAGGTAACAACCATAGTAAAATAAAAATGTTTTTTTTCTTATCAAAAGTAAAGAGGTGGTGAACATACATTCAATGATAACCATGGTTAGGAAAACATACATTCAAAGATAACCATGGTTAGGACAATAGATTTTTTTTTGTCAAAGATATGTCACCCTAAAAGGTGTCTACTTTGAGTATGATATTTCAACCTAAAGTGAAGCAAATTAATAAGTGTCTTCTTGGTGTGGGGTATTTGACTAGACTCATAATTGAAACCCCACAATTTAATGGTTTAATATTAAGTAGTTGTATTGTAAAAGGACAAGTCCAACCCCAATTGAAGGATACTATTAACATCAATAAAGCTTACAATTGGAGCCATATATATATAAATATAATGTGGAAATTGTCATGGAACATTGGCTTTTTTGTCACCCATATATCAGTTTCAAAATAAATGTTTGGTGTAGAAAAAGCGTGTTACATTCCATGTGGCATCTAACTAACATTTGGTAGTTGAAATGTAGAAGCTACTCCCGGTGACTTTGAAGTTATGGAAGCAAGTGTAACATCCAAGGATTAGAATAGTATACTTGTATCTAGAAAAGATTACCTACGCGTGTGCGTAATGGGGAATAAGAAAAGGAGCTTCATTTATTTTAATCTTCGGAGTCCTAATGACGTTAGAGATGGCTATATTAGGACGTGTCTTTAAAATAAAGTAAAGTGAAGGTAAAAACTCATGATATTATCATATTATATCATTACTATTATTACATATTCTAAAGGTAATCAATGTTGTTAGTTTCTTTTTATTTTTATTTTTTGAGATTGCAGGAATCAGGGAGTCCCTCTATAAACTGTGGTGTGTTTAGTAAACCTTTTTCACGTGATTGGTGATATTGGTACGACATGCCCTCTGATACCACAAAGATGGGGGCAGACTAAACCTCGTGACCTCTTGCCTGCAACAAGATGCCTTAGCCAATCAACCTAGGCTCCTCACTCAGTTTCTGTTTATTGATCATTGTGAATTGATTTAATGTATATTTGTGTTGATTTGTGTATTGTATTGTTATATTTAAAGATATTTATTTTCTCAAATCTTATTGTCAAGGATTATTAATATTTCTTGAGAATCAAACGATAAATGAACAACTAAAAAATATTTAAAGTATCATAACATAGCACTACATTAACACAAATAATTCTAGGCTAA
This sequence comes from Sequoia sempervirens, assembly GCA_007258455.2. NCBI lineage: Eukaryota > Viridiplantae > Streptophyta > Pinopsida > Cupressales > Cupressaceae > Sequoia > Sequoia sempervirens. The sequence continues at coordinate 65,723,700 of VDFB02058242.1, forward strand.
TTGTATGTTTGATTGTTGTCCTCAATCATTGTTAAGTAGTTGAATTAGTTGACTAAAGAGAACATTTTATAAAGGTGTTTGTAAACACGTTAGTTCTTTACCATATTCAAATATCAAAAAAGGGAATGATTGAATTCCAACAATCCACTTTTTGCTAGTTTGGCTTCATGGGTACAACTTAGACCCATGGACTAGATCAATTCTGCATTGACAAAGATTAGTTTCACAAACATAGATCTAAACATAATGACACACAACCAATATGTAGGTTCTGAGAGACTTGATGATAAACCCTAAGAAATCTAACATTATGATGAATGGATTCTTGACATCTTTAACATCCTTTCCCATCTCTAGAATCCTACAAAGTATCACATTTAAGTTCATTTTATTCTTGTATTTAATTTACCATTTATTATTTCTAGTCCTAAATCTTTTATCCAGATTAATTGTTTCACTTAATTATTTAGTCCATATAATTTATATAGTGTGATTTGTTTCTTTATAAATTCATATAAACAAAATTTTGAAAATAATATTACTACATATTTTTTATAAAATCAAATAATTGTAATATAATTTGAACAACTGATTGCTAAAGTTTTATAGTTTTATAATTAAATAAATTTTGTAAAATATTTATATAAATTAACTTTAATAAAAATCATTAATAGTGTGGTGTAAAAATGAATAAGAAATTTTACTAAGTAAATACTAAACTAAAATACATATTTTAACAAGGTAATTAATTAAAATAAATAAATTTATAACAACATTTTAAGATTTATGAAAGACATGTCTTATATTTTAAGAATACATATCAATAAAATTTATTTTCAATAGTTGGTTAGTTTTATGCTCGTGTAAGGGTGAAAAGTGCACTCCATGTACTTTGATACTTTAGTTTATGTTATTTTGTTTGGATGTCTTTAGTTCATTTTTCTAATATATTTTTTGTATTGATTTGACACTTCTATTGACTCTGAATTTGAATTAAATTCTAAAAGCAATATATTATTCCTACTTAGGGTAGCTTTAGTTTTTATATTATAGTCCTCTCTACCAAGTTCAAGATCATAGGTATGTTTTTGACCTACTTTTTCTAATTTTAAAATTAATCATTGGCTTGAGTTTGCTTGGTCCTACCTAATCTTTACTCATCAATTACCATGTCAAAAATTTCAAATTATGCACTCAAGACATATATAAAATGACATCACCTTATGTCATTTAAAAATATAAATAATCCATCATTCGTGTATCATTCAGACAACCCTCTTCATCCATTTGTCACAAGAATTGCTTAACAATTAATACTTAGTATTTCACATCAATCACATCATCAACATCAACATTTGCATCAATGAATGTCAAAACCTTATTTCTTACACTAGACCACTTTGGCATCCAATATATCACACTTGGTTGCATCAAGTCTCAAAGATTTAGCATCATTAGGATCAAGTATAGTTATCAATTGTATTTGTTGATTGTTATTTTCCAACTTTCTCAAAATTATTGAACTGATCAACAAGACTTGACTACTATTGAGGAAGTCTCAAGGATTTTGTGTTACCACAATAACAATAAGTTCTAATGATGTTATTTAGCACCACTAGGTTTTCAATTGTAACTACAAATGTCTAGTAAAAATTTATTTTGAGTACTTAGAGTTTTAAAAATTACAAGATCATTATGTAGTAAAAGTTTGAACCACACTAAAAAGGTCAAAATTGTAGGTGTGGATTTGATCTAACACAAATCCTAAAAATTATTATATTCAAATTTTATTGTTTTACTTCCAACACATCAAGTTTTAAGCGATTCTAAGCTATAATTCAAATAATAAAATATAAAAAACTATTTATTAAGTATTTAAATCAAGATAATTTTTTCACTTCTCTTAATTTCTAATTTCCTAAATATTATCATATAATTTATTACTTGAATCATAACTAATGTAATTAAATTGTATAACTTATTATAATTATTGAACCATATATATAAATTTTGAAAATATTACTTTAAAATATTTTTAAAAATTAATTTATTCATTGTTAACTTAAAATGAGATTAAATCACTAGAAATATCCTCCACTTATCATGTACTAATAAAATATGGCTAATTTTAAGAATAGTTGTCATTAATCATCAATTAAAATGTTAAACATTTAATAAATTTATTCATAATTTGTATTAAAAGACTATCTTTTTTATAAAATAGACATTTATATTAATTAATTTTAAACAATTATATCATAAAAAATGGTGGTGGGGTAGTCACACCCTAATACATATTGAAAGAGAAAATTAAAGTTGCAAAACAATAGAAGAGTAGTAGGAGTCAGGTCATGGTCATCTAGTTTTCACATTTTCAAATTTTCTTGTCCATTGGGCCTAGGCTCCCACCTAGTAAGGGTTCTATTAGATTATCCTCATTAGTTTGCACTTTCTCAAGAGGCTAAAAATGAAAGGAAATGAAGTAAAAAAAATCACTTCTTAAACTATCTTAGAGGAGAGTATTGTGTAAATTTTAGATCTTTAAAAATATAGAAAGGACAAATAGATATAAAACATAAACAAAGTCATGTCACAATATACGTGTATGTGGTGAAAATCCATTTGGGAGAAAAAACCAATAATCTAAAATAGCCCAATGTATTATGTAATAAATTAAATATGGTTATTGATACAATTGTAGAGCAATCCTTTACATCAGTACCACCAACCTTTTGAGTAATTCTAACAATATAACAATGCCTACAAACTTTATCCATATCTCCATCTCAAGAACTCTATAAAAAAGAGAATTAATACATTAACCATCAAATGATAATTACAAAACCATGAGCTAAAACCACCAAAAAAATGTCGCATCCAAATGCCTAGTTAGAAAACTAGCACCCAAATCCCAAGATGAATTTGTAGGCTAAATAACATATTCCTTCTACCTTTCACAAGTGTCTCATAATCCACTAACCAAATTGAGTGTTTTATTTTGGCTTCATTATCTCCATTCAAAGATGTATTATGATGCGTTGTAACATGCATCATAAGTTGATCAACAATCGTTACTCCCTCTAACAACCTTTTTATATGTCCTATACATTTTTAGATCAAATTTTGGAGGCCATAATTTTTTATTCAAAATGGCATTGGTTCCCTTTTTAAAAAATTGTATAATAATAAAATATCTATGCGACAAGCATCCATGGAAGTGATGTTGAAGAACTCAAATTTTTTTTGCCCAAATATAAATTTTATAGCACAATTAATGAGTTTTTATATTTCATAGTCTAAAAAATACATTCTTTATATACTTAACATTAAGAGAAATTTTGCTCTGTTATGTAAGGATTGGGGGCCCTTTCCATTGATTATAATATCAAAAATATTAAGAGAAAGGTTGATAAATTTTCTTAACATTCTCCCACTTGTTGAACACATTTCAACAGTAAATGGAGTACCAATACCTATGGACTAATTGCTAGGGGTTGAGAGACACATAGATTTGTAGCACCACCTAAAATTTTATGTGCTCACTAACTTCATCAATACATATGCAATAGTCTACAATTTGTCGAGTTTTTCTAGTATCTCCATCATATCATGAAGAAAATGGTATTGGACATCAATACGCTTTGTAATCACATTAATGACTAGGTTCTTTACTATATATATGACACTTTGACTATCACATATAATTTTAAAAGCTCCTAGAATCATCCCCACATCTAAATATAATTTATTAAGGAAGATGGATTCCTTACAAGCATGAGAAGCTATCATGTACTCTACTTTTGTAGTAGACAAAGTGATCACAACCTATCACTTTCTTATCCAACTAATAGTACTGTGAAACATAGTGAAAACATATCTATTGGTGGATCTCTTGCTATCAACATCTCTAGCCCAATCTGAATCAACAAATCCATGAATAATCACTATATGTTAATCCCTTATATAAATACCATGATAACAAATGGAGTATTTAGAGGTATCCCATTTTTTAATATTGTATTCAGTACATCTCAATGTACTCATCTAGGATTATCCATGAAAAGACTAGGGACTCTCACTAAGAAATATATGATCTTGTGTAGACCATAGCATAGATTAAGCTCCCAACATCACTAGCATAAGATACTTTGATCATATTCTCCTAGTCACTAGGAGAAGTTAGACATTGGTCAACCAATAACTTAGTCCCCACTAAAATAGGAACCCAAAAAGGTCTATAAGCTAACATGTTGAATCTCTCCCACTAAGTTTGCATACTCTAGCGCAAACAAATATTTTTTTATCTCACTTTTGATCTCCATCCCTAGGATGAACCCAACTTCCCTAAGTCCTTGATATCAAATTGTGTTGAAAGTTAATACTTTAAGTTAGTAATCGTAGTCTTCCTATTACTAGAAAATAACATATATCATCAACATCTAATACAATAATAAGGAAGTAATTATTATCCATCTTATAAAAGATTAGATGATCTAATTTAGACCTTAAAATATTTAATTCCAACACAAATGTATTAAAAAATTTGGTACCACATCCTAGGATATTTATTGAGACCATACAAATATTTCCTCAACTTATAAACTAAAATTTCTTTGCCTTTTGTAATGTAGTGCTCTAGATGTAATATAAAAATATCTTCCTACAAATCACTATGAAGGAAAGTTTTCTTCACATGCATTTGCTCAACCTAAATATTAGACATCATTGTAATAAATAATAGAAACTGAATGGATGTCATCTTAGCAATTAGGGAGAAAATATCACCATAATCAATTCCATCAACCTAGGAATTTATCCTTTGCATCTAATAGTTTTATGCCCATTTTTTTTCACTAGGTCCATGTGTCATTTTCATTTAATGGTACCATCTTCTCATTCATAGCTACGTTTTAATAATTTGCATCATCCATACCCATAACCTCCTTTATAGTCCTAAACTCATTAGTGCTAGTAATCAAAGAAAAAATACATCTCTAATAAGGAGGATTATACCTGTATGATTGTTGGCTTTGATAACAAATAAATGGAAGCAAGGTATGCAAAAATACATCCTAAACTAATCTTAAATGAGAGTATTGTTTAAATTTTAGATCTTTACAATTATAGAAAGGAGAAACACATACAAAACATGCAAACAAAAATATACCACAACATTGGTGTACATGGAGAAAACCATTTTGGGAGAAAATCCTCTCACTCTATTGTAGCTCAATGCATTATTTAGTAATCTAAATATGGCTACAATACACCTATAGAGCAAGCCTTTATTGGAGTATCACCAACTAAATATTTAGAGTAATTATGGCATCATAATAGTACCTATAATAGTACCTGCAAACTCACTATCCATACCTTCATCTTGAGCACACTACAAATAGGAGGAGTAATACACAAAACCATGAGATAAAACCACCCAAAATGTGACATTTAGATACCTATTTACAAAACCAACACCCAAATCCCTATATGAGTTGACAAACTAAAAATAAAATATTTTTTCCACCTACCATAAGTGCGTTTAGAAATCCAAATTTTATTTTCCTAAAAAATAAATTCTATAGCATGAAAAAATATGTGAATACAAAAACCCTAACTCCTCATTATTGGGTACTAAGTTTTTACTTTATTAAATGTTTTCCCCAATATCAAATTATTATCTCATATCTCTCACACATGAAATAGTAATACAATGTTACAATACAACATACAAGTGGTCCCCAAATAATTAACCTAGTGTGATTAACCACACTTCCTAGGTGCACCACAACTAAATAATTATTAATATGTCATTGTAATATAACATTTTATGCAATGGATTACAACACTATATCCCAACAATTACAACATAAATGCCACTTTTTTAAAATAGTGTTTGTTATAAAGAACAAGTTATTAACAGTTATGTAAAAAAAATCATAATTTTTTTTTTTTAAATGAAAAATATTTAGAATCTACACACAAGTCATCACAAATCACTAGTTCACATCATCTTCAAATTCTTAACGGTTTAGCTGCTATAGGTCTAAGAATGTGAAGATTTAGTTAAAAATGTTGATTTCAATGTCCTACTTAGGCCAAAAAGTGGGACTCATAACTGTGGGATTACCCAAGAATAAATTCTATAAGTAATCTCTCCTGCCTAAGTGAACTTGGCTTAATTTTTTGGTTGGAAGTGCATAGATCATTGAGAGGTCTTCATATTCCTAGGCAGACTGTTTGCTTTCTAAGATTCTTCTAATACTTTATGAAAAAAAAGTTATTATTTGGGTGGAAAAAATTATCTATTAAATAACTAAACCTCTTGCAGGTAAATTTTATGTTTTCTCCAATGTTGTAGTAGCCACCTATGTGTATTATTCCTCATGTTGGGTGCCTTTCAAATCTTCTTACCAAAATATAGGAAAAAATATTGGAGATTTCTTATGGGCATGTTAAGATCAAGGTAAAGGTTTTCATAGAGTTACTTGGGAAATTTATTTTTCCTCCCACATGATTTTGAAGGGCTTGGTCAAGTATTAATATATGATGTCAAGATATTGCATTATATGGTAAATGTATAATTTAATCCTTTAATGGAGATAAAGCTTGAAAAGCCTTGATTTGTTATTGTATTTCTACAAGAGTGAAAAATAGGCATAAATCTTGGAGAAGTCTTTGTCTTCATTCTATTATGATATTGGAGGAGTATGTTCAAATCTAGGGCACTCTTTTCATCCTGGATATTATTGAGAAATATAAAGTGTGGTTGGTTACAAAATTGAGGGGGTTGATTAAGGTGGGATTTGTTCTCTTGTTGCAAAAATGACATCCATTATATTCTTATTATCTATTTCTACGAATTATGACTTAGAGGTTGAGAAAATGGATGTGAAAATGACATTCTTTCATAATGGTTTAGAGGAAGATTTTTATATGACACATCTAAATCACTACATGGTTAAAGTAAAAGTAACTTGGTTTAAAAATTTATTAAATCCTTGTATGGTTTGAAGTAAAGTCCTAGGATGTGGTATCAAAATTTTGATACTTATGTGTTGAGTTTGGGATTTGAGGATTCTAAATGTTATCACTTTGTTTATTTTAAATTTTACATGGTGATAATTTCCTAGTGAAAATGGCATTCCTTCATGGTTAGAAAATTAAACCTTTCCCTTTTGGCCTCTAATAGTTGATTTCATGATGGTATGCTATCCCTTGGCTCTTGCAAGGTATTCAAAAAGTAGGAGAATGTTGGGAATTAAGGTGCCAACCTTTACAAGTTCTTGATTTTATTTATTT